>JAWWNI010000177.1:487500-834661 GCA_034642065.1 Darevskia nairensis | reverse complement strand
GGCGATTGGGCCGGATCCAGCCCCCCGGGCCTTAGTTTGCCTATCCCTGGTCTAGTAGCACCTTAAGAGACCAACTAAGTTTGTTCTTGGTATGAGCTTTCATGTGCATGCACACTTCTTCAGATACCTGAAAGCTCATACCAAGAACAAACTTAGTTGGTCTCTAAGCTGCCACTGCAAGGAATTTTTTTTATTTTGTTTCGACTACGGCAGACCAACACAGCTGCCTACCTGTAACTGATGTCCGGTCTATAATTGCAAAGGGTTCCACGGTCAAAATTTAAACCATCAGAAATGTGGAGGTGTTGAAACAGAGGTTGGCTGTCCACCTGTCCCAGGTGCTTTAGCTGCAATCCCTGCATTGAAGGGGGCTAGAGTAGATGGCCCTCAGGGCCCCTTCCAATGCTACGAGACTATAATTTTTATTTCGGAAATAATCTTGACCTGTACGGAACCCAGGCACTCGCATCGACCGGTGGTACCTAGCGCTCCTTGAGCCGCTGTGCTTGTAGGTGAAATAAAACTAGACCAAAATGGCAAAGAGGTGATATCTTTTTACCCCTGTAACTCATTTGCTGTTATTAAAATCCAATTAAAAAAAATTTTTTTTGGGGGGGGGGAAGAAAGAAAGAAAGAAAGAAAGAAAGAAAGAAAGAAAGAAAGAAAGAAAGAAAGAAAGAAAGAAAGAAAGAATCAGGATGCTGGGCTCTTTTGATGTTCTCCCCTTGAGACCTTGCAGAGCTGCTGCCGGTCAGAGTCAAGCAGCATCAGTCAAATTGGTGCCATCTAACTGTTTTGGACTACATATTGACTGGGACTGATGGGAGATATAGTAAAAAACCGCCGGACGGCACTCGCTTGGACAAAATAGTCTTGGGGCAGCCTCTTAGGTTTATACCGGCATGCATATGAATTTTTATATTCCAGTTTTGTCAACAGCCTTTAAAATTTGTGGTGTAAGTGGGGTGCCTGCCTTTAAAAATACAGTTTTGTTTTTTTAAAGGGCAAATCTTTCTTTTAATTCATTTTATTCATGTGCTTGTTTATGTCTCCGAACAACCTCATTTGCTCATTGCCATTCTGACGAAAAGTTCCTAAGAATCGACAGCTTTGGTTAATTCTTCCTCCCCACAAAACAAGGCGTCCGTCCTTCTCGCTTTCTCTCTGGGGGAACCGAGGGGTGGAACAGGTATTGGTGGTTGGGGGACGACAACTTCCAAGTCTCTCCCCCCCCCCCAAAGCTTCCTTCTCATTTGTTCTTCTTCGGAGTAGCAGCTTCGAACAGGACATAGAGGGTGAGGCCGACACCTGGGGAAAAGAAGAGCTCCATGTCACTTATCCAAAAAGTTGGCAAGCCTTGAAGCATTGTTGGTTTCACGCCAGCCCCTTTTTCTGAAATTGCCATCCTTCGCTCCCCTTTATTTATGATATTTGTATGCTGCCCGATAACATAAGGTCTCTGAACGGCTTCCAAAAAATATTAAAGCAACAATGATAAACCCAGAAAAATGTCACTGGCCAGTCATTTCACAACGTATGGAAAAAATGGGAAACAGGAGTTGGTTAAGGGACAGTCAATGGCTTCTCTTTAGCTATGCTGCACAGGAAGCAGTAAAACACAATGAAACTGAAAGAAAGAAGCTTTTAATTAATGTTGTAGGGGGGCAGCTGCTGAAAGGGATTGACATGAGAATAAACTACAGTATACAGAGGCGGTGGGGGTGGTATAATGTCCAGTTTAATACCAGTTGCTGCTAACAAAGGCTTTAGCATGGAAGCAACCCTCCCGAAACTGCTTACTTTGCAAGGAAACATAGCTGTCAACCCTCCCTTTTTTGGCGGGAAACTCCCTTATTCCAGCCCCGTTTCCCGCTGCTATCCCGGATTGTTGATATCCCTTAAATTTCCCGGATTTCAAAGGAAGCAGCTCCTCTCCCTCCCTGCCGGCCAGGGAGGCTCCTCAGCTGCGTTGCTCAGCTGCCAATAAGGAGTCTGAGACTGACTGGGGGCGGAGCTTGCATGCCTTGTGCAGCCAGACCCTCACGCCCAAC
Source organism: Darevskia nairensis (assembly GCA_034642065.1). Lineage (NCBI taxonomy): Eukaryota > Metazoa > Chordata > Lepidosauria > Squamata > Lacertidae > Darevskia > Darevskia nairensis. The sequence goes on along the minus strand of JAWWNI010000177.1, from coordinate 832,610 downwards.
CAGACAGACAGACAGACAGCCGTCTACGCGCTCGCTCTTTCGCTCACCCGTTCGCGCGCAGCCTCTGGAGCGCAGGGTGGCGAGGCTACTTGGTGCCATTGCACGGCCCTCGCGGCATCCCTTATTTTCAAATCCAAAAGTTGGGAAAAATCCCTTATTTTCAAATCCGAAAGTTGACAGCTATGCAAGGAAATCTTGTTCACTAAACGCAGTTGGGTTTCGCTTGGATAATATCATTTCCCCCGATCCAGTTAGAAGTGGGAATTGCTTGGCCTGTTTTTTAAAAAAAGGTTTTCTTAGTTGTTTTCTGAACTCTGCAAGAGCCAGCTAAAGGGTGTTTAAACGAGGTTTAAGGTGACACAATCTGTGACACGGAGCAGATTTTTTGGGGGGTGTGTGAAAACGATGGCTGTGGGGCCGGGAGAGGAAATGGATGCTCCACTGCGTACCTGGAGGTCCTTCCTGCTGGTTGCAGCACTGGGTACCATATATAATGTCTAAGTCTATGGAGATGTCATTTTGAATTGTAACCCGAAAGCCGACTTCTGGATTCTAACCTGGGTGGGGTGGCGGCGGCATGGAAATCAGAAACGTGTGTGCATTGCATTCCTTCCCAGTGTATCCCTCTGAATAAAGCCAACCAAGGTTTATCCAAACCAGTGTCTCTGTCTGTATGTGAGCCTGCAGGTCCGTCCGTCCAAGAGGAAGGGGCAGTGAGTTGCTGGCCCCCCCCCAAACCCACCAAGGAACGGGACAGAATGGCCGCAAAAGATACAGAAGATTTCTCTCCCCAGGCCAAATAAAGGCGCAGTCTGCCCCCTGAGCTTGGCTGCAGTTTGAAAAGGAAATATTTATGGGCAGGGGGAAAAACAACACATGCCCATCTGCTCTCACTTTGTTGTGTTTCATTTCTCCGTTTGTCTCGCTGCAAAGAGAAGCAAGAAGGCGTCTATTTTTGACAGCAAGAGTGAAAAAGAGAAATTAGTTGGTTGTGGTGTTTCATCTCTGTTCTGCATTTGCTATACATAGAATCATAGAATCCTAGAGTTGGAAGAGACCCCAAGGGCCATCCAGTCCAACCCCCTGCCAAGCAGGAACACCATCAAAGCATTCCTGACAGGTGGCTGTGAAGCCTCTGCTTAAAGACCTCCAAAGAAGGAGACTCCACCACACTCCTTGGCAGAAAATTCCACTGTCAAACAGCTCTTACTGTCAGGAAGTTCTTCCTAATGTTGAGGTGGAATCTTCTTTCTTGTAGTTTGAATCCATTGCTCCGTGTCCGCTTCTCTGGAGCAGCAGAAAACAACTTTTCTCCTTCCTCTATATGACATCCTTTTACATATTTGAACATGGCTATCATATCACCCCTTAACCTTCTCCAGGCTAAACATACCCAGCTCCCTAAGCCGTTCCTCATAAGGCATCGTTTCCAGGCCTTTGACCATTTTGGTTGCCCTCCTCTGGACACGTTCCAGCTTGTCAGTCTCCTTCTTGAACTGTGGTGCCCAGAACTGGACACGGTATTCCAGGTGAGGTCTGACCAGAGCGGAATACAGTGGTACTATTACTTCCCTTGATCTAGATGCTATACTCCTATTGATGCAGCCCAGAATTGCATTGGCTTTTTGAGCTGCTGCATCACACTGTTGACTCAGGTCAAGTTTGTGGTCTACCAAGACTCCTAGATCCTTTTCACATGTACTGCTCTCAAGCCAGGTGTCACCCATCCTGTATTTGTGCCTTTCATTTTTTTTGCCCAAGTGTAGTACTGAACTTCAGGTCATTTTACACGCCACGGACCCCAAATTCCAAACACAAATGATCTGTTTCCATGCAAGCGAGGGGAAAGATTCCTTTAAAAACAACAACAACAACAACACAGATTTCTTTTTTAAAAACCCCCAACACAACCCACTATAACAGTAACTATATTTTAAAAAAATAAACGAGGACAGCACTTCTGAACAATTATGCAAAATTTGGAAATGAATGAAGAGCGGGGGTATCACTCACCAAAGACACTGAGGATCATGGTTCCCCGGTACATCATGGCGTCGATGGTGCCTCCTTTGAGGTGCACAGGCAGGCCATTGTCCTCCTGGGGAGAGGCAGGGAGTGAGCTCCATCTCATTGGAAGAGGGGACCCCAAGGGTCATCTAGTCACCTGCCCTCCCCCCCCCAGTCGACTTCAATATCTGTGCATGCTCAGTGAGCACACTGGGGGCCGCAACTTCAAGGCAACCCTCTTTGAACTTTGCATTGCTGGATCATGACCCTCGGGATCCCCTCCAACTCCACAACCAGTGCCGGATTTACGTATAAGCTAAACAAACTCTAGCTTAGGGCCCCACTCTCTTGAGGGCCCAGCAAAAAAATTAAAGGAAAAACAACAACTGGATGTACATTTCCAAAATATAAGATAAAAAAATAAAAAAATAAAACCGTGTTTTGTGTTGTGTAGGCTCCTATGGTGTAAGTCATGGGCCCCGCCTGCTAGCCTGCTCCCTAAAATGTCACTGGTTTGCTCCTTTCTATATATAGGGTGCCCACATTCTGCATGGATCCAGGTGGCGCTGTGGGTTAAACCAGTGCTCCCCGACCTTTTTATCGACGTGGACCGGTCAACGTTTGATAATTTTACCACGGCCTGCTGAGGGGGGGACATTGATTGTTTATATTTTAGATTGTTTTGATGTCATAATTTTAATTTAATTGTATTTAAACATGCCTTCAAAATAAAATACAGTTACACCCAAAAATGAATATAAAGTGATTTAACATTTTAACACCACAGTAAATAAAATTGAAATAATTCAATGTTCCTTGGGCGGCCCAGTACCATTTGATCCACGGACCGGTACCGGGCTGCGGATCGGGGGTTGAGGACCACTGGGTTAAACCACAGAGCCTAGGGCTTGCTGTACAGAAGGTCGGCGGTTCGAATCCCTGCGACGGGGTGAGCTCCCGTTGCTCAGTTCCTGCTCCTGCCCACCTAGCAGTTCGAAAGCACATCAAAGTGCAAGTAGATAAATAGGAACCGCTCCGGCGGGAAGGTAAACGGCGTTTCCGTGCGCTGTTCTGGTTCGCCAGAAGCGGCTCAGTCATGCTGGCCACATGACCCGGAAGTTGTACACTGGCTCCCTCGGCCAATAAAGCGAGATGAGCGCCGCAACCCCAGAGTCGGACACGACTGGACCTAATGGTCAGGGGTCCCTTTACCTTTACATTCTGCATGGATTGGTTGCATGGAAACATGTGCAAATGGCTTGAGATACCTATTAGGTCCATAAATTACCATATAGCATATAGTCAACACAAAAAACAGTCAAAACAAAATAAAAAAATTCCTTCCAGTAGCACCTTAGAGACCAACTAAGTTTGTTCTTGGTATGTGCTTTCGTGTGCATGCACACTTCTTCAGATAGTGTGCATGCACACGAAAGCTCATACCAAGAACAAACTTAGTTGGTCTCTAAGCTCCTGCCCACCTAGCAGTTCGAAAGCACGTTAAAGTGCAAGTAGATAAATAGGTATCGCTCCAGCGGGAAGGTAAACGGCGTTTCCGTGTGCTGCTCTGGTTCGCCAGAAGCAGCTTTGTCATGCTGGCCACATGACCCGGAGGCTGTCTTCGGACAAACGCTGGCTCCCTCGGCCTATAGAGTGAGATGAGCACACAACCCCAGAGTCGGGCACGACTGGACCTGATGGTCAGGGGTCCCTTTACCTTTTAAGGTGCTACTGGAAGGAATTTTTTTATTTTGTTTTGACTATGACAGACCAACACAGCTATCTACCTGTAACAAAAAACAGTGACAATTTGTTGTTGACAAAGGACAGCTGGACATAGAAAGGGCCCCATTACCTTCAGGAGCTGAGGGCCGCATCAAACCTAAATCCGGCACTGTCCACAACTATAGGATTCTGTGACATGGCCCTGTAGAGGGCCCTCCAAACTCTCCTCAGTCTCATCAGGTGACAAGGTGAAGTATAAATTTATTACTATCATCATCATTATCATTGTCAGTTTGGAGGAGGATTTCTGGGGGCGTTCTTTAATACGACGCTGGAGAACTTATAAACCTGCTATCCCTATGTTATTACTCCCTTTATTTTGAACAAAGGAAACAATGATGATGTTCCCTGTTGCTGGAAATGTAATTGGAAGGGAGGTTTGGAGCTTGGTTTCGTTCGGTATGTATGTTTTACATATTTTTATAGATGCTGCAAGCTGCTCAAAGTAATAATAATAATAATTTATTATTTATACCCCGCCCATCTGGCTGGTTTTCCCCAGTAGCTGGGGAAACCGAGCCAGACGGGTGGGGTATAAATAATTATCACCATCATTATCATCATCAAAGTAATCATGGAAGGGACCCCAAGGGTCATCTAGTCCAACCCCCTGCAATGCTGGAATCTCAGCTAAAAAAGAAGAGCCTAGGCTCTATCGTGACACTCCCTGAATTGGGATATTAGAAACTAAAATGCTAAACCAAAGTGAATCTTTACTCAAAAGAGGAAAGGAACAAGAAGCAGCAAGTAAATAAGATAAACTTTAAACTAGTAAACTGAAATAACTTAAATAACTTAAGCTGCAAAGTAGAAAACTGAAATAACTGAAATAACCTAACGAGAGGCTAGCTAATATTCCCGTTTCACTGGAGCTGCCAGTTTTCTCAAAGGTAGTAGGATTTCTAGAAGCTCAAAGAGCTTGCAAAATATCTTTCTGAGAAAACTGTGCATTTTTAAAGTAATTTATGACTGTCATGCCTGTTTAACTAAACTTCGAACTTAATCTTAAGGAGCGGCATTTCTACACCCAACGTGTGGAACTTCAACTAAATCTCAGCTAAAGCATCCATGACAGATGGCCACCCAACCTCTGCTTAGAAACCTCCAAGGAAGGAGAGGCCACCACCTATTCAGTGAGAAAACCATCCTTTGGAAAGCAGGACACACCTGACCAGCGTGGACCCTTCTCTCTCTTATTCCCTCCCTCCCTCCCTCCCTCCCTCCCTCCCTCCATGTCTGCAGTGAGCAAAGCAGTTGCTAGCATAAACAGCTGCTGTCCGGATGCAGCCAAACCCCTCACCTGGAAGAGCTTCTGGTACTCTGGCACTTTGTTTTTCAATGCCCGAGGGGCGGAGGTGGAGAAAAACCGGAGAGAACTGATACGGGAAGCCTAGCGAAGAGAGGAAAAGAGGAACAACAACAACAACAAAAGCAGAATTGCATTAGGAAGTCCCATCTCTTCCCAAGGAGCCATGGATAACAGCTTTGCTCCATGAATTCGTCTGATTCTCCTTTAGCAGAATTTAGCAGAATTCAAAGTGTTGGTGCTGACCTTGAAAGCCCTAAACGGCCTCGGTCCAGTATACCTGAAGGAGCGTCTCCACCCCCACCGTTCAGCCCGGACACTGAGGTCCAGCTCCGAGGGCCTTCTGGCGGTTCCCTCACTGCGAGAAGCAAAGCTACAGGGAACCAGGCAGAGGGCCTTCTCGGTAGTGGCGCCCGCCCTCTGGAACGCCCTCCCATCAGAGGTTAAAGGGATCAACAACTATCCTACATACAGAAAATACCTGAAGGCAGCCCTGTTTAGGGAAGTTTTTAACCTGTGATATTTTGATGTATTTTAATATCTGTTGGAGGCCGCCCAGAGTGGCTGGGGAGACCCAGCCAGATGGGTGGGGTACAAATAAAAATTATTATTATTATTATTATTATTATTATTATTATTTAAATTGGTGGCCAGGCCTGCCTCCTGGAGAAGCCCTACCTGCAGATGCTCATGACTGAGCCTGGGATTGTGCAAATCTGGTGCTTTCCAATTTACCTCCCTGTTTAGGGAGGCTTTTAATGTTTAAATAGATTGTTGTATTTTAATGTTCTGTTGAAAGCCGCCCAGAGTGGCTGGGGAAACCCAGCCAGATGGGCGGGGTATAAATAATAAATTATTATTATTATTATTATTATTATTATTATTGTCGCTCAGTAGTGGGCACAGGGGGTGTATGGATAATGGCAGCCTACCTCGCAGGGCTGTTGTGAAGGCGAACCAGCTTAAGGTTTGCCATTAAATCTCTTAAGTTCGCTGCATGTAAATTCTAGTACACTGTAAAACTCAGGTACACAGGTTGGGTTTAGCCAGCTGCGGTTACAGCCGCCGTTGGAACTTCTGCTTTCGCCGGAAGCCGAGATGTAAAAGCGCTCTGGGCTTTGTCCCTGGGGGCCCTAAAAGCACAAGTGAAACCTGGGTCTAGTGACATGCAGAGCAGTCGCCACCTGTGCCCCCCTTTCCCACCCCACTCCGGACCAGCCGGGGCGGCCCTCCAGATGTTTTTGACTACAAAACCCACCAGCCATGAACATAAGAGAATAAGGAGAGCCGGCTGAATCCGGCCAGTGGCTCATCTAGTCCAGCATCTTCCCACAGTGGCCAACCAGATGCCCATTATGGGAAACCCACGAGCAGGATTCGAACACAGGACTCTCCATTCCTATGGTCTCCAGCAACTGGGATTCAGAAGCACTTCTGTCAGAGCAGAGCCACCCTGGCTGGCACCCACCCATAGCCCTCTCCTCCTCCATGAATTTGTCCAATCCTCTTTTAAAGCCATCCAAGTTGGTTTGCATCACTGCGGCCCTGTAGCAGGGAGTTCCACCGTTTAACCATGCGCGGCGTGAAGAAGGACTTTCTTTTTCGTCTATCCTGAACCTTCCGACATTCAGCTTTATACACCCATCGCCGCATGATGCAGAAGCGGGTGGGAGTTGTAGTTCATAGAATCATAGATTCATAGAATCTTAGAGTTGGAAGGGACCCCTGGGGGTCATCTAGTCCAACCCCCCGCCAATGCAGGAAACTCAGCTAAAGCAACCATGACAGATGCCCATCTAACCGCTGCTTAAAAACCTCCAAGGAAGGAGAATCCACCGCCTCTTGGGGGAGTCTGTTCCACTGCTGAACAGCTCTTACTGTCAGAAAGGTTTCCCCCTGAATGTTTAGTCGGAATCTCCTTGAAGCCATTGGTTCGAGTCCTACCCTCCGGAGTAGGAGAGAGAAAAAGCATGATTCTCACATAGCCGGCTTTGGGAAGGGAGTGCAAGGGCTGGGGGTATGGGACACATTACCCGGTACATTTTGGATTCACTTCTCCCCTCTTTCCCCAAAACAAGGCAGTGTGGGGCCTGTGGGCTGTGTGTAGATGTAAGGTAAAAGGTAAAGGGACCCCTGACCATTAGGTCCAGTCGTGTCCGACTCTGGGGTTGCAGCGCTCATCTTGCTTTATTGTCCGAGAGCCGGCATACAGCTTCCGGGTCATGTGGCCAGCATGACAAAGCCGCTTCTGGCGAACCAGAGCAGCGCACGGAAACACCGTTTACAGAGGCGTAGCCAGCCCAGGTGGTACCCGGGGCGGAATTTTTTTTGTCAACCCCCCCCCACCACTTTGCCAGGGCACTGGCAGAGCTGCACCCAGTGGCATAGCAAGCCACCCCCACCCCCCAAAAATGATGGTGCCACTTTGCGAGGTGTGGGGTTTTTGTGTGTGTGTCTATTATCTCTTTTTTCCAATAAAGTTAAAATTTAATTTTTTTTAAAAAAAATAAAAAATAAAGAAGTGTCACCCCCCTCTGATGGTGCCACTTTGTGAGGTGTGGGGGGTTGTGTGTGTGTGTGTGTGTGTCTATTATCTCTTTTTTCCAATTAAGTTTTAAAAAATTAAAAACAAATTTTTTAAAACAATTTTTTTAAAAGTGTCACCCCCCTCTGGGGTGGAACCCGGGGCGGCCCGCCCCCATCGCCCCCCTTGCTGCGCCCCTGGCCATTTACCTTCCCGCCGGAGCGGTACCTATTTATCTACTTGCACTTTGACGTGCTTTCAAACTGCTAGGTGGGCAGGAGCAGGGACCAAGCAACGGGAGCTCACCCCATTGCGGGGATTCGAACCGCCGACCTTTGATCGGCAAGCTCTAGGCTTTGTGGTTTAACCCACAGCGCCACCTGCGTCCTTGTGTGTTGATGTACTTGGTAGTAAAAGTTGGACTGCCCTGATTTAGACGGTACCCGGTTGGCAAAGGCGGGCCTAGGCTTAAACCTAGCTTTACTCCAGCTCCTCCCAAAACATCAGTTTTTTGAAAGCTAAAGTATTTCTCCCATGGAAGCAGCAGGTTTGGGGCAGGGGCAGATGAAATACAGTAGCTAAGGCTGATCTCTGTCCTGTGTCTGTTTCACAGGCCAAGAGAAATCTTACGAAATGAAATCAATGAAGAAGAAGAAGAGGAGTTTGGATTTGATACCCCGCTTTATCACTATCCGAAGGAGTCTCAAAGCGGCTCACATTCTCCTTTCCCTTCCTCCCCCACAACAAACACTCTGTGAGGTGAGTGGGGCTGAGAGACTTCAGAGAAGGGTGACTAGCCCAAGGTCACCCAGCAGCTGCATGTGGAGGAGCGGGGAAGCGAACCCGGTTCACCAGATTACAAGTCCACCACTCTTAACCACTACACCACACTGAAATGAATAGCCCTGCGAGGAAGGATTTGCAAGGACTCGAAATAACCCACTCGGCCATGAAGTTCCACTGGGTGACCTTGGGCCTGACCCTGCCTCTCAACCTGACCTACATCGCAGGGGTCTTGTGGGGATTCATTGAGGAGGAAGAGGCTGGATATAAATGCAATAGATAAATAAAGTGATGTAACTAAACTGGCAAGCCGCTCTCCTCCGAAAGCTGTTGCGGACTTCCCAGCGACAGACAGGAAGAGCAGAACGCCATGATATAGGAGTAGGGCATTAAAAGTGTTTTACGGAAGAACTAGTGCCTTTTTCGGACTACGTGGGGCTACCTTTGAAGGTGACCCGGAAACTACAGTTAATCCAGAATGCGGCAACTAGACTGGTGACTGGGAGCGGCCGCCGGGACCATATAAAACCAGTCCTGAAAGACCTACATTGGCTCCCAGTACGTTTCCGAGCACAATTCAAAGTGCTGGTGCTGACCTTGAAAGCCCTAAACGGCCTCGGTCCTGTATACCTGAAGGAGCGTCTCCACCCCCATCGTCCAGCCCGGACACTGAGGTCCAGCGCTGAGGGCCTTCTGGCGGTTCCCTTACTGTGAGAAGCAAAGCTACAGGGAACCAGGCAGAGGGCCTTCTCGGTAGTGGCGCCCGCCCTGTGGAACGCCCTCCCAGCAGAGGTTAAAAGGATCAACAACTACATGACATTTAGAAAACACCTGAAGGCAGCCCTGTTTAGGGAAGTTTTTAACTTGTGATTTTGATGTATTTTAATGTTTGTTGGAAGCCGCCCAGAGTGGCAGGGGAGACCCGGCCAGATGGGCGGGGTACAAATAAAAGATTATTATTATTATTTTCGGACTATCCAAAGAAATATGACAGTACGATGAGCTCGCGAGCAGGGATGGAGCTCTGAGCGACAGAAGCAATTAGATTATAATATTGCGGGTTGATAGATTTAATAGATAGAAGTTAGGTTGCAGCCTAACAACAACTGGGCGGAAAGTCAACAAAAACAAGAGAAAAGACGAAATTGCATTTTGACCGTAGAGGTTTAAAAACGTTGAAACTTAATAAAATATAATTGGGGGGGGGGGAGGGAGAGAAAAAAAGATATAGGAGCAGAGAGAGGGTTAAACATAATCATGCCTGTTTTTCACTCCAAGTAGGTTGTATCACACATGGAACTTTCTGCTTCAATATATAGGTATCTCTTTTTAAGGGGACTCCACAACAAACTGGCAAGGCTATCCCCCTGGAACCGTGTTTCGCCTGTTTGGGCCTTGCCAGTGTTTTTTTAACACCTTCAAAAGTCCAGTAGCTTATGAGTTAGGAGCAAGGAAGCAACAGGGCACATAAACACCCCATGGCAGGCGGCAGAGTTAGTGACCTGCTTTTCGCAAGCAGACATGCAGAGACAGAGGAGGGGTCTTTACCAGGAGGGAATTCATGGTCCTTGCTGCTCTCCTTCACTTGCTTCTCTCTGCGTCTGTCTCTGCCGACCTCCAGCTGGGCCTTACAAGGGCATTAGGGAGGGCTGGCCGCGGTTGTTTTCCTTGACTGCCTGCCAGAAGTAAGGGCAGCTGGTGAGGTCAAACTTCGGACTGGAATGCAGACGCTGGAGGGACATTGCAGAGGGCCTGCGGTGGGGAAGGGGTAACGCCAGCAGCTGTTGTTGTTGAGTCGTTTAGTCGTGTCCGACTCTTCGTGACCCCCTGGACCAGAGCACGCCAGGCACTCCTGTCTTCCACTGCCTCCCGCAGTTTGAACAAAATAAAATAAAAAAATTCCTTCCAGTAGAACAGGGGTGTCAAACTCAAATTCATCGGGGGCCGCATCAGCAGTTTGGTCACCCTCAAAGGGCCGGTTGTATCTGTAGGACTATGTGTCCACTCTTTATTATCATAAATTATTGTCACTGCATTCAATTATTACTGTTTTTTGTAATAATGTAAGTAATAACTAGCTCTGAAAGCAGAAACATAGTCAGAATAATGGCAAGTAGATATTCAAATGTACAATTATTGTACAATTTATTGAAAAATGATTTTTGGTAACAGACAGTAATTTTTTTTTTTAAACATACAAAATATTGAGGGGGCTGGGCCCCTGCAAAATGGATGGGCATTGCCATTAAAATCAATGGTTGGTGTGTGCGAGCCGCATCTTGTGATTATGCAGGGTGGGGTTTACCTGAGCCGCCCCCCCCTCCTATTTTACTCAATTTGGCACCCCTGCTAGAGCTCCTTCTCAAGGATTCTGGGTTGGCGGAGAGGAAAAGCGTGTGTGTGTGTGTGTGTGTGTGTGTGTGTGTATGGGAAAGCTAGGTGACCTGCCTCTTTGCAAAATCCCCGATGGCTGCACCTGCGAAAAAAGAGAGGCTCCCCATGCAGACGGCGGAGGCAGCAGCAGCACACCTGCCGGGACCTCAAGGTGCGCCCTTGAGGCCACCTCGCAGCGATGGGGGAGCCGGTTTGGTCCACTGCACATAAGCGCCGCTTTACTCATTCCTAGGGTCGCCCTGCGAAGTAATGGTTGTGCTGATGAGAAAAGTGTGTGTGTTTGGGGGGGAGTGCACCGGCCAAGGGTGCACAAAGAAGAATCGCCGTCCACAATTAATAAATCGCAGGTCGTATCTGCTCATCATCCGGCATCTCCCTCCCTCTCTTAAAAGTCTGCATGGGCGCTTATGTCAATTGGTTTTCTCTCCCTAGCGTAGATTTTCCCAAGCGAGCAAAAGAGAGATCTCCACCACCCCGCCCCACGCCTTAGCCTCTTTCCTGCGATCTTCTGCCCAAGATCCCTAAATCCAAAAGTGAAAGATCGCTCCAAACTTTTTTTTTTTTTTTTTTTGCGGCGCCCGGGAGATGTTGAAAGGGGGGGGTGAGTTGCGCGGGGAGGGCGAGCGAGAGGAGAGCGAGAGGGAGAAGCCGCCCTTGCGCATGTGCGAAGGTGTCCAAACTGACAATGCTGGAAAAGATAGCAAGCTTTGGGGTTGGGAGAGAGAGAGAGAAACAGAGTGAGTGAGAAAGAGAGAAAGAAAAGAGTGGGGGAAGCAGGAAGGGTGGGAAAAACGGAGAGAAAGAGAGGGGGGGAAAGCCCCTCCATTGATTTCCCTCCCCACCCCCCACCCCGACCCCAGATATCCCCCCCACCCCAAGCAACCATCCATGCAACATCCGTGGGATTTGGCAGCAATGCGATCCAAAGGCAGAGCGAGGAAACTGGCCGCAAGTAGGTGCAATCGCTCTTTCTGTTGCGTGCTCCCTTCTCTGCCCTGCTAGGCGTCCGGGAAAGATGTGGGTCCGTGGGGTGGGATGGAGAGGGCTCCGCTCTAGGTGGAGGGGCAGGGAGGGTGGGGGTCAGCCACTGGCCCCACAGATCCGGCCCGCCCCCGGCGCAGAACTGGCGCCCGAGAGCCTCAGCTGCCCAACGTCCATCCACCTCGCGGCTGGTTTGCTGGAAAGAGAGAGATGGTGCGCGGCGGCGGCGGTACGTTGGGTTTCTCTCCTCTCTCTTTTCTCCCCACTTCCTCGCCTCCGACACGGGGAGCGTGGGGGGGGGAGGGGAGAAGTCCCGGCTCTACTCCCTGGCTTGGCTTGGCTGTGTCCGGCGCTGTTTGTGTGTTTGTCTGCCGGGGTGGCGGCGAGAGAGAGAGGGAGGGAGGGGGGGCGGGGAAGGATCGCTGGTGAACTTCAGCCGAGGCGGCGAAAGAGTTGAGGAAAAGTTCAGCCGCGCCGAAGAAGAGCGCCGCAAGTTGCTCGCTCGCTCCGGCGAGGGAGGGAGGGAGCCAGAGAGCGAGGCTGCAAGGACGCGGAGCGCCCCTAGTGGGCTCTGTGAAATAAACTTTAAAAACAAGCGCGTGGGGAAGGGAAGGAGGGGAGGCCGCAAAAGCAGGAGGAGGAGGAGGCGGTGGTGGCAACCTGCAGCCCAGGAGTTGGAGCAAGGCTGGCGGCCGGTGGAGGCTACACGGGCCACATGATGAGGTCTGGCGGGCCGCATTTGGCCCCCGGGCCTTGTGTTTGACACCTGTGCAGTAGAACCTTAGAGACCAACTAAGTTTGTTCTTGGTATGAGCTTTCGTGTGCATGCACACTTCTTCAGACTCATGTTGGTCGCTTCGAGAACACTGTCCCACCATCTCATCCTCTGTCGTTCCCTTCTCCTTGTGCCCTCCATCTTTCTTACTGCGGCAAAAAGGTGTATAAATCAAAGACTGGAAGATGTGGAGCTATACCAAAATCTCCTAACTGGTGGGGGAGTTTATTCACCGTTAAATATAGGCATTACCCCTATTTACCGAGTTCCGTCCTATTTAACATCACTTACAGTTGCCACACATCGTTATGCCTTTATAAAAGCTACTGTATATACTCGAGTATAAGCCGACCCGAATATAAACCGAGGCACCCAATTTTACCACAAAAAACCTGGGAAAGCTTCATAGGAGCCACTGCCTGCCTCACTCGAGTATAAGCCGAGGGCGGCTTTTTCAGCACAAAAAATGTGCTGAAAAACTAGGCTTATACTCGAGTATATAGGGTAGGTTCAATGCTTTTCCATCAAACGTACTGAGTCACACATTTACCAAGGGCCAAGTCTCTCCTATGTGTGCCTGTGAAAATAAATCAACTGAATCTCTACAGCATGTAATGTTCAATTGCCCTATGTACAGTTCGATCCGTGCCAGTATATTAAATCCGATAATTCAGTCCATTGCTGATAAGCCAGCTGACCTACGTCTTGCTTGGATGCTCCAAGATGTGGACCCTTACATAACTCTCCAGGTTGCTAGATTCCTAACAGCCGTTATCTCGTATAAGAGACGATATGGAATGTCAGCCGATTATGAATAGTTATAAATATGTTTTGTTTTTAAATATGTTTTGTTTTTAAAAATGAGTTTTAGACATTTATTTTAGTTGGTGCCTAAATTTTAATTTTAAAATTCCTCTGAGATATGTTTTTATGGAAATGCTAATATTGGGCCCAGTGAGTTGTGCTATCTTATTTGTGGCTTGTACAGTGCCGTTGTTTTATTTGATTCTTGTTTGTTTGTTTGTATTGTATGATGGGCGCAAATGCCGAAATAAATGATCTATCTATCTCCATCTTTCCCCACATCAGGGTCTTTTAATATAATTTATTATTTATACCCCGCCCATCTGGCTGGGTTTCCCCTGCCACTCTGGGTGACTTCCAACAGAACATTAAAATGCAATAATCTATTAAACATTAAAAACTTCCCTAAACAGGGCTGCCTTCAGATGTCTTCTAAAAGTCTGGTAGTTGTTTTTCTCTTTGACATCTGGTGGGAGGGTGTTCCACAGGGCGGGCGCCACTACCGAGAAGGCCCTCTGCCTGGTTCCCTGTAAACTTGACTTCTCGTAGTGAGGGAACCGCCAGAAGGCCCTCGGAGCTGGACATCAGTGTCCGGGCTGAAAGATGGGGGTGGAGACGCTCCTTCAGGTATACTGAGATAATCTTCCATGAACAAGGTTTTAACAGTGATTCCGTAAGTGACTGTGGAGGCCAATTCTGGATCCACACGTCCTTCCACAGTGGGGACATAGGTTTCCGGGCGGGAGTTGATCACGGGGTGGATTTCCCAAGCGTGCCTTCCTCTTAGCACATTTCTCCCTTGCGTCCTGAGTTCGAGCGTCTTCAAAGCCCATGACACCTGTGGTAAAGGCTGTTCTCCAACTGGAACACTCGCAGGCCAGTGTTTCCCAATTGTTGGTGTTTATACTACATTTTTAAAGATTTGCCCTGAGAGAGTCTTTAAACCTCTTTTGTTCACCACCAGCATTACGCTTCCCATTTTTAAGTTCGGAATAGAGTAGTCGCTTTGGAAGACGATCATCAGGCATCCGCACAACATGACCAGTCCAACAAAGTTGGTGTTGAAGAATCATTGCTTCGACACTGGTGATCTCCTTGATAAAGAGTTCTGTGAAGCCCTAAAGTCTGCATTTGCCTGATCAAAGTTGCAATCGTTCTGCAGCCTGGGACTCCACGGGGAGGTGAGTCTTTGCTTCTCGGTCGCCGCACAGGGAAGCGAAACCAGCCCTGTCCTTCTCCTTTTAAGCACCAGTTGGTGTCTGGCTCTCCTACTGGAAGGACGACATCGTATCAGGGCATGTGCATTGCTGCTGTGCCACCCCAGCCTGGTACAGCTTGGGGAGCTGGTTTATACAAAGTCAGGTCATTGATGCATCTGAGCTCAGGCAGAGGCCCTGCTGGCCTTTTTTCCTAGCCTAATTTGGGGATACTGGAACTGACGCTTGCGCTCTGTGGCTGAGCTATGACTCCTTGATGACCGAGAACAATCTAGCCAATGCGTTTACATGATGGTGCCCTGTTTTTGTCATCAGACATTGGGATTACTGAACCCTACTTGAGGGTTTCTATACTTGCACGTTGACAGAGTGACTGATTTCCTCTCTTCGCTGTTTCCCCCCCTCCTTTCTTCATCAGTTCCGCTTTTCTTGCAGGTATGATGGCAGCCAATTCAGTCGCTCTGGGTTTCTTCTGCACGAGTTTTTTCTGGTTGCTGGTTCGCTCCGAGGATCTCTGGAGACAGCAGCAGGCCAAGGTGGAGAACTCCAGGTAGGTAGAACCTCATGCAAGGGCTAAAATCTACTGCATGTGTGGCGATTAAAGAAACTTACCGTATTTTTCCGTCTATAAGACGCCCCCATGTATAAGACGCCTCCTATTTTGGGGGACTCAGATTTAAGAAAATGGGGGGAGATGGCCCAGAGTATAAGATGCCCCCTAATTTTTGACGTTATTTTTAGGGGGGGGAACCTAGTCTTATACATGGAAAAATGCGGTATTTGAAAATGATGTACAGATGGTACCAAACTCCAGTAAAATTAGCAAAAATGTATAAAAATAAAGAAATAAGTGTTGGAAATGTAAATCAGTAGAAGGGACATTTTTTCCCTATGTGGTGGGATTCCAAAATTGTTAAGAAGTACTGGGAAATAATCTATAACGAATTGAAGATGTTTAAAATAACATTTCTTTAAAAAAAAACCCAGAAGCTTTCCTATTAGATATTACAGGAGTGGATATATCAATATCGCAAAAAGATTTATTTAAGTATGCGACGACAGCCGCATGAATACTATTAGCACAACATTGGAAAGAAGAAGGTGGAATTGGCTGAAATTAATGGAATTGGCAAATTTGACTTTGAAAGTAAGTGATGGCAAAGAATCTACAGAAGGACTTTATTGCATATATACAGAAGCAATGTACACAGATTAATACATTAGCAGGATTTTAAAAATACTTGTAAAGAAGTTATGACTGGACAATAGGCAATTAATGATTTTATAATTTAAAATGGACATGTGGTATGATGATAAACAATGGAGCCAGGGAAGGGACTAGGGGGAAGTCAACTTTTTCTTCTTCTATGTTTGAATATGTATTGTTGTTTTTATTTTTTGTTATTTTTGGAAAATCAATAAAATAATATTCAAAAAGAACCTCATTCGAGGGCGAGAGAGGGTGGGCAGAAAGTGGGACGGGATGAATTCGTGGGCTTTCCGTCTCTGCATTACAGGTGGGGATAGACAGAGGAGAATTTCGGTTCACATTTTAATGCAAACCCAATTTGCGCTTCCCCAAACAACATGCAA
This sequence comes from Darevskia nairensis, assembly GCA_034642065.1. NCBI lineage: Eukaryota > Metazoa > Chordata > Lepidosauria > Squamata > Lacertidae > Darevskia > Darevskia nairensis. The sequence goes on along the minus strand of JAWWNI010000177.1, from coordinate 816,441 downwards.
ACTGGAACACAGCTGTCATTAGAATTTTGTGCTTCTCTGAATTTTGCAATACAATTCTCTAAGCAAAACTGTGTATTAGAGGAAGGGGCACATAAACTATACTCTTTTCAGCACCTGCTAAAAGCATTTTTGTTTAGACAAGCCTACACAGAGATGTAGAATGATGACGTGTTTTCACCTGTTTTTAGTTGACTGTAGGTTTTTAATTATTTTTTGAATGTTTTAAATACAAGTTTTTATTTTTTATTTTACTGACAGTTTTACTGTTTTGCTCTTTTTGTAAACAGTTTTGAGGTTTGCTTTTGTTTTCTACACAATCAAGTAGTATATAAATGCTATGAAATAAAAATAAGGTAGATGAATATGTTAGGTGAAACAGCTTGCAAAAAGGGGTATTTAATGAGAAATTCACCTTAAAATTTTTCACGAGGACCCCCCCTTTTTAAACTAAAAGTGAAAGTTTTTACTAAAAGAAAAGGTTTGTTGGAAGTCACCCTGGGCAAGATAAAGAGACTAACGAATTCAATAAATTAAAAAAACCACAAACTAGTACAGAAGTGTTGGGAACTGGTCTTTTTTAAAAATATATATATTTTATTGAAAAAATTCAGTGGACAAATAAAGTGAAAGAAAAGTGCTTGAAACTGTAATACAATATACAGGTGCATAAGTAAGGTTATTATTCCAAGGAGTATACAATTATTAACAAGTCGTAATATTTTTTAATAAATGCATTATTATTATTGCAAAGTATTTGCAAGTATTATTGCAAAGTATTATTGCAAGGGATGTGGGTGGCGCTGTGGGTTAAACCACAGAACCTAGAGCTTGCCGATCAGAAGGTCGGCGGTTCGAATCCCTGCGACGGGGTGAGCTCCCGTTGCTCGGTCCCTGCTCCTGCCAACCTAGCAGTTCGAAAGCATGTCAAAGTGCAAGTAGATAAATAGGTACTGCTGCAGCAGGAAGGCAAATGGCGTTTCCATGCGCTGCTCTGGTTCGCCAGAAGCGGTTGAGTCATGCTGGCCACATGACCTGGAAGCTGTACACCGGCTCCCTCGGCCAATAAAGCGAGATGAGCGCCGCAACCTCAGAGTCGGACACGACTGGACCTAACGGTCAGGGGTCCCTTTACCTTTACGTATTATTGCATTTATCCATACACAATCTGTGCCTAAAAGCAATCTGTTCATCTTCTATCTCTTGATCAAAGGGGGGGTCATCAGGGCCGTCTTAAGCATATCTGGCGCCGTGGTGCAAAGATCCCTCCGGCGCCCCTCCCCCTTTCCCAGACTTGTCGACCTTTTCCCAAGCCTCTGCGGGAATTGCTCTCCTCCTGTGGAGACTTGGGAAGGAAGCTGCACACCTGCCAGTCTCTTTCCCCGGCCAGCGTGAGCTAGCCCAGGGAGCGGCCAAGGCGCCATCTTGAAGGGGGTAACATTTAGCATCTCCACCTGAAATCCCAAGCAAAGCCGCAGCAAAGCCAGTAGGCTTGGGACTCACCACCATCCGCCCACACCCCTTCAAGTCACAGCGAGCACAGACAGCGCTGCCCCACAATGCTCTGCGGCACCTCATTTGCATGCATGCAAAGTAGGGCTAATGTTTTAGCAGGGCTGTGGTGAGTCCCAAGCCTACAGCCACTGGCTTTGCTGCGGCTTTGCTTCAGACTTCAGGTGGAGGTGCCAAATGTTACCCGCTTCAAGATGGCACCTTGGCCGCTCCCACCTGTGCCCTGAAGGCACCTGACAATGAGCGCCCCCTCCCGCCTGGGAGGATTTGCAGCAGAAGAGCCAGACTCTCCCGGCCGGACTCCAACTCTCCTCCCCGGACGCTCAGGATGGCGCCCTTGAGACCATGGCGCCCTGGTGCACCGCACCACTTGCACCACTGGGCAGAGACGGGCCTGGGGGGGTCATAGTATTATTATCTTTCCAGTGAATCAGTATCAGTCTTTTGGTGGGAGTGAGGGGTGCGGAGAATGAGCTGATCTGGAGACTTTTGAAAGAAGGAGAAACTAGGAGACTTCTCTCTCTTTGACTGCAGGTCCTGTCCTTGGGAGTGCATGAGCTTTGTCCAGATGTGGCCTGGCACGTTCTGCGTAGTGAGTAAGAATTTCTAATTTGGGGAGACTCCCTTTCTGAACATCTCTGCACATTACCCGGCTAAATAAGACAGCTGCAGAGCAGTTGCAATAGGTAAAGGACCTCTGGACGGTTAAGTCTAGTCCAGGGGTCGGCAACCTAAGGCCCATGGGCCACAAGCGGCCGACGGGGGTCATTTAACTGGCCCCCGAGCCGCCCCCGAACCGAGCAGCCCACTCAGCGAGTCCCTGCACACTCCGCTAAACCGGTGTGGCGCGGCACAGGGACTCGCTTTCGCTGCGCCGGAAATTGCGTCTCCGCATGCGCAGATGCCGAAGATCGCAGTCGTGCACGCGCATGCGTGATCCAGCCCACGGAGGGATCTCCGCTGGAGTGAACCAGCCCAGGCAAGGTAAACCTTGCCGGCCCCTGGTCTAGTCAAAGGCAACTATGGGGTTGCAGCGCTCATCTTGCTTTCAGGCCAAGGGAGCCGGCGTTTGTTCATAGACAGCTTTCCGGGTCATGTGGCCAGCAGGACTAAACCGCTTCTGGTGCACGGAGGACCATGATGAGTGCCAGAGTGCATGGAAACGCAGTTTACCTTCCTGCTGGAGCGGTACCTATTTATCTACTTTCACTGGCGTGCTTTCGAACTGCTAGGTTGGCAGGAGCAGGGACTGAACAACGGGAGCTCACCCCCGTCGCGGGGATTCGAACCGCCAACCTTCCAATCGGCAAACCCTAGGCTCTGTGGCTTAGACCACAGCGCCACCCGCAAGAAGGGGTTAAAAAAGCAGCAGTGGGGGACTCCAGCTCCCATCAGCCCCAGGCAACATGCCCAGTGGCAAGGGATGATGGGAGTTGTAGTTCAATGGAGTTTGGACTTGGTCCAATAGCAGAAGGAGAAATATGAGTTGAACAGAACAGAAATGGAATCAAACCTCTACTTAATCGTTAAGCTGTATTAATAAATAGAGGATAGCTCAGCCAGTAGAACATGAGACTCTTAATCTCGGGGTCATGGGTGACAGATTCCTGGGTTGGACTGGATGACCCTTGGAGCCCCTTCCAACTCTACAATTCTATGAATCGCACACACACACACACAAAGGGGGAAATGAGGTTTGTGGCTATGCTATACCTTCGGGAATCTAACCCATCTTCTGCTTTCTGTGATGCATTTGTAGGCTCTGGGAAGGAGGTTTGAGTGCGTCATGCCAAAAGACGCAAACAACTGGACCATTCATGGATTATGGTGAGGCGATCTCATTCGGGCTAGTATGGGAGGCATGTGTTTATTGTTTGAACTTAAGTGAAGTATTTATTTTCTTACTTAAATATATATATTAAGCAGTGCCGGATTTACGTATAAGCTAAACAGGCTATAGCTTAGGGCCCCACTCTCTTGGGGGCCCTCAAAAAAATTAAAGGAAAAAAACCTGAATGTACTTTTCCAAAATATAAGATAAAAAACAAAATAAAATAAAATCTACACACAGCAACAGTGTTTTGTGTTGTGCAGGCTCCTATGATGTAAGTCATGGGCCCCGCCTGCTCGCCTGCTCCCTCAAATATCCCTGGTTTGCTCCTTTCTATATATAGGGTGCCTACATTCTGCATGGACTGGTTACATGGAAACATGTGCAAATGGCTTGAGATACTTCTTAGGTGCATAAATGACCATATAGCATATATTGAACACAAAAAGTCCTGATATTATGTGTGTGTGTGTGTATTTGTTGTTGTTGTTTAGTCATTTAGTTGTGTCCGACTCTTTGTGACCCCATGGACCAGAGCAAGCCAGGCACTCCTGTCTTCCACTCCCTATCTATCTATCTATCTATCTATCTATCTATCTGCCTGTTGTTGTTGTTTAGTCGTGTCCGTCTCTTCGTGACCCCGTGGACCAGAGCACGCCAGGCCCCCCTGTCTTCCACTCCCTATCTATCTATCTATCTATCTATCTATCTATTTATCTGCCTGTTCTTGTTGTTTAGTTGTTTAGTCGTGTCCGTCTCTTCGTGACCCCGTGGACCAGAGCACGCCAGGCCCCCCTGTCTTCCACTCCCTATCTATCTATCTATCTATCTATCTATCTATCTATCTATCTATCTATTTATCTGCCTGTTCTTGTTGTTTAGTTGTTTAGTCGTGTCCGTCTCTTCGTGACCCCGTGGACCAGAGCACGCCAGGCCCCCCTGTCTTCCACTCCCTATCTATCTATCTATCTATCTATCTATCTATCTATCTATCTATCTATCTATCTATTTATCTGCCTGTTCTTGTTGTTTAGTTGTTTAGTCGTGTCCGTCTCTTCGTGACCCCCTGGACCAGAGCACGCCAGGCACTCCTGTCTTCCACTGCCTCCCGCAGTTTGGTCAGACTCATGTTGGTAGCTTCGAGAACACTGTCCAACCATCTCGTCCTCTGTCGTCCCCTTCTCCTTGTGCCCTCCATCTTTCCCAACATCAGGGTCTTTTCTAGGGAGTCTTCTCTTCTCATGAGGTGGACAAAGTATTGGAGCCTCAGCTTCAGGATCTGTCCTTCCAGTGAGCACTCAGGGCTGATTTCCTTCAGAATGGAGAGGTTTGGTCTTCTTGCAGTCCATGGGACTCTCAAGAGTCTCCTCCAGCACCAGAATTCAAAAGCATCAATTCTTCGGCGATCAGCCTTCTTGATGGTCCAGCTCTCACTTCCATACATCACTACTGGGAAAACCATAGCTTGAACTACACACACACACACACACACACACACACACACACACACACACACGTATACACACTGCTTAAAAACATCAGAGCTGTTTACAACAATTATACTTAAAACCATACAATTAAAACCATAGAACAAATAGAACAAAGTTAAATTAAGAAAATAGGATGCATTCTTAATTGCCTGCTGTACTAAAAAATGTTCCAGCCTCTTTCACCTCCTCTTCTTGCCCTTTAACAGGCCCAGTAACGTCATGGGCTGCTGCCCATATCGGTACCTCTTCCCCTCCGACCTGGTGGTGAGTAGAACCTTTTTTTGCTGCAAAGTTTGGCTTCGGTGGCCCTGCTTCCAATGACCTGGGACAGCTCAGCTGGTAGAGTGTGAGACATTTAATCTCAGGTTTGTGGGTTCGAATCCCACGCTAGGCAAAAGATTTCTGCACTGCAGGACTAGGCGACCCTTGTGGTTTGATTAATTTATATATCGCCTTATACCCGGAGGTCTCAGGGCGGTTCACAGAAAAGATCACAATATATAAAATCAAAATAAGAACAATAACCCAATAACACCCCCCCCAAGAGAGCCACATTTTAAAAGGGTATAGGGTGTCCATCAGGTCAACCAAAGGACTGGTTAAAAAGGAACATTTTTGCCAGGCGCCTAAAGGTGTATAATGAAGACGCCAGGCGGACTTCCTTGAGGAGAGCATTCCACAGACGGGGAGCCACTGCAGAGAAGGCCCCGTTCTCGTGTTGCCACCCTCCAGACCTCTCGTAGAGGCAGCACATGAAGAAGGGCCTCAGAAGATGATCTCAGGGTCTGGGTAGGCTCATATGGAAAGAGGCGGTCTTTGAGGTATTGCGGTCCTGAGTTGTTGAAGGCTTTGTAGGTCAAAACCAGCCCTTTGAACTGGACCCGGAAACTAATCGGTAGCCAGTGCAGTCGGACCAGGATCGGTGTAATATGCTCAGACCGTCTTGTTCCGGTGAGCAACCTGGCCGCTGAATTCGGCACCAGCTGAAGTTTCCGAACCGTCTTCAGAGGCAGCCCTACGTAGAACGCATTGCAGGAACCTTTGTTGAGTTGGTTCCTTCCAACGCTACAACTCTACGATTCTATGGGTTACATGGACACACTTTCCCCCTGCCTCTGGCTTGGGGCAGAAGGAGGTACATTGTGTGTGGTCCCTGGGCAGTGCAGATGGGCCATCATGGCATATGGGGCACTGCCCCACCCACCTCCACTTGCCCTCAGCCAGCCCCCACCTGCCTGCTTTTTCACCTACAACCAGTCCAAAGGGTGGCCCTGCCTGCCTGCCTCTTCAGCCCCAGTGTTGCAGCAGAGAGGATGGGGACAAAATTTGAATCAGTTGCCCCCCCCCCCGCCATGGCCTCTGGTGCCACCTATTGCCGGGCACCTTGCCTTCTGCCCTACAACAGCCACTGCTGGGCCTGGGGAAGGGGCTTTTCAGTGGTGGCTCCTTGCATGTGGAACTGTCTCTCTACTGAGGTATGTCTGGCCCCATCTCTTTATAGCTTCAGGTGGTTTGGCTTACCATGTTAATAATAATAACAATAATTTCTTATTTATACCCCGCCCAGCGACTCTGGGCGGCTTCCAACAGAACATTAAAATACAATAATCTATTCAACATTAAAAGCCTTCCTAAACAGGGCTACCTTCAGATGTCTTCTAAAGGTCTGATAGTTGTTGTTCTCTTTGACATCTGGCGGGAGGGCGTTCCATAGGGTGGGCGCCACCACCGAGAAGGGCCTCTGCCTGATTCCCTGTAACTTGGCTTCTCACAGTGAGGGAACCGCCAGATGGGCGGGGTATAAATAATAAATTATTATTATTATTACTATTTAACATTGTTTTTAGTTCTGAGTGGCCAATCTCAAGTACAAATCCCCGAGCCCCTTCGCCGGATGATGCCCTAGACATGGCCCGGCATTTGCCCCTTGAGCTGACTTGCCTAATGGTAGGGCCGGCCCCAGACGTAGCCCTTGGCATGATACGATTGTCTCAAGTAGCCTGTTCCCCACCACCTTCCTCTTCGGCAGGACTTGACGTCTGAACTGAACAAGCATTGGCCATCCTTCATCAACCTGAGCAACTTCCAGTTCTGGTAACCAAGGCAGGGGGCTAAATAGGGAAGGGGGCTTGGGTTGGAGAAGCGGCACATGCAAACATCTGGAGGGGGCGAAGTTGGGGGAGGCTCGGGTATAGAGATGCTGGGCGTGCCTGGCAACGGAGGTCCTGTATACCTGAAGGAGCGTCTCCACCCCCACCGTTCAGCCCGGACACTGAGATCCAGCGCTGAGGGCCTTCTGGCGGTTCCCTTACTGCGAGAAGCAAAGCTACAGGGAACCAGGCAGAGGGCCTTCTCGGTGGTGGCTCCCGTCCTGTGAAACGCCCTCCCATCAGAGGTCAAAGGGATCAATAACTATACGACCTTTAGAAAATACCTGAAGGCAGCCCTTTTTAGGGAAGCTTTTAATCTGTGATGTTGTCAGGGACTGGCCAGAGCCAGGAGGGGTGGCGGAAGGGGCAGAGCAGCCAAGCAGCCACCATCTAACACCGGAGGAGGTGTTGCAAGCGTGGGAAGAGGAGGAGGCGGCTCCAAAGCTGTCACCGGAGATAGGGAAGGAGGTGTGGAGAAGTGAAAGCGAGGGGCTGTCGCCGCCTGTGCTGTCACCTGAAACAGAGGGTCTGGGAGAGCCAATAAGGTTAGAGGAGGAAATGCAGACGGAAGGGGAGCAGGGGCTCGAAGATCTTGGCAACCTCCAGGGAAGATGAGAGTGAAAGAGAAGGGGCCAGTGCCGCAACGGATAGGGTTAGAAAGAGGAAGAGGAGGAGCGAGAGGCGGCGCTGGGGTTTTGCCAAGCTCTTATGCTGGGGCGAAAATCGAAAGTCTTTATTAGGGGGATCTGACACAACGGAGTCGGATGATGAACTGTGATGATTGTATAATGGACTTGTAAATAAAACCGTTAGTTTAGTAAACCCGCCCAAGGTGTGCTTACTCTTGAGGAGGACACACATCCACCTCACAGATGTGTTGATGTATTTTAATGTTTACTGGAAGTCGCCCAGAGTGGCTAGGGAGACCCGGCCAGATGGGCGGGGTACAAATCATAAATTATTATTATAATATTATTATTGTTTGACTCCTTCCTCCCACGCAGGGAGAAAGAGTGGCAGAAACACGGGAGCTGTGCCGGCTGCGCTCTCCCAACAGATACTTCCGAGCCGCCCTCTTCCTGCGCACAAAGTACAACATCGACAGGTGAGCTGAAAGAGGCAGCATCCTCCCGCGGCAGCCGTGCGGCGTATCGCAATTTGGATTCTGGGGGAAAGATGTGCATAAAACGCAATTAAAACCCATACGCAGGGGCGTAGGAAGTGGGGGGCGGGGGTGGGTGGGCCGCCCCAGGTTCCATCATGGGGGCGGTGACAAATTATCAAGGAACAATTACTGCCCTACTAGGGTGGTTCATAAAAAACTTTTTTTAAAAAAAAATGCCTGCTCCAAAGGTCTTATCTTACTACACTAGGGATTATATAGCTATATATGAAATTTCATGCATATCAGTTAATATCTTGACCCTCCTCCACGAAAATAGCTGTTTACTTGGCCGTTTTCCTATGCCGTGAAGCCTGAAATTTCAATTCAGTGGAGCACTTACTGTTCCCAACCCTAACCCTGCGGAAAGCCATCTAATTAGACTTTAATTTGATTTTGACATGTTTTTAGGAGGTAATTTAATTATTGTTTGATTTTATATCAATGTTATGTATCTGATGTTAGCCGCCCTGAGCCCGACTTCGGCCGGGGAGGGCGGGATATAAATAAAAGTCTATTTTTACTTATTATTATTCCTTTGTAAGAAAATATGAAATAACTTAAAACCATTTTTGCAGGCAAAAAAAAATATCAATGTGTGTGGGGGGGGGGGGTGACAAGAAATTTTCCGCACCGGGTACCACCTGACCTTCCTACCCCTCTGCCCATATGGCATCGAGTACAGAGCCTTGCAATGGCTACCACAGGCAGAAAAATATTTAAGTGGCGCACCAAGACCACCACCAGTTTTCAAGTGTCTATAGGGGAGGGCGGGAATTGCTGCTGTAGCTAGATGACCCTGTCAAAGTTGGGGAAAATTTGGTGATTATATGAAAAAAACAGTGCCCCGCTTTAAAGTCTTGGATCTATTTCTAATAATCCGTACCGATATAAAAGAAAGGAAGACATATAAGAAAATAATTTTGTTTAGGATAAGGTTTAGTAGTAATGGAAAGCAGTAAGGAAATGGTTTAATTAATTAACCCGAGACGACAACAATGATTGAGTGTTGAATGCGTGTATGTTGATCTGTTTGGTTTGATTTATTTGGTTTTTGTTAGAGTATTTGGTTGTTTATGACTTGTTTCGCTGTGTTTTGTTGTATTTGCTTGTTTTTCTGTATGTTTTGATATAATTTTCAATAAAGATTATTTTCATAATAATAATAATAATAATAAATAAATGACCCTGTTTTACGTTCCCTTTCTGAACACAGCGCCTTTCAAAGAGCTTCCATCATCCCATCTTGTACCCAGAGCTACCAGGTACCTATTCCGTCCTGTTTTTTGCTTCCCTGGAGATCTGAGAAATTGGGGAGGAGAGGGGGGTGGGTTATGGAAAGCCGCCATAAAAATACCAGCTGGGTCCTCATTACAGTTTTAATTCATCTCCTCATCCTCCTGGCCTGCAATAAGTCTATTAAGGTTGTTGTTGATATAATTTATATTTATACTAGTAAATTAAGCCCGTTACAAAAACGGGCCCTAGGAAGTATATGTGGGGAGCGGCGGCCACCCTCCTTTTGTTTTTTAACCCTGCCACCCTCCTTCCCCTGGATCCCAGCGGCCACCTCTCTTCTTCCCCCCTTTTTTATTTCCCCCCTTGTTTTTCCCTTCTCCCTTTTATCTTCCCCCTTTCATTCCCTTTATCCCCCTTGTTTTTCCCTTTCTTCTTTCCCTGCTTTCCCCTTGTTTTCTCCTTTTCTTCTCCCCCTGGATTTCCCCTTTCTTTTCCCCTTTTTCTCTCCCCCCTTTCCCCTTTCTTTTTTCCCTTTTCCTCCCCTTGATTTTCCCTCTTTCCCCACTTTATTCCCCCCTTGTTTTCCCCTTTCCCCTTCTCCTCCCCCTTCCCCCTTTCTTTCTTTTCCTCCCCTTGATTTTCCTTCTATTTTCCCTTCCCCCTTTCTTCTTCCCTTTTTGTTTTTTCTCCCCCCTTTCCCCTATTCTTTCCCCCCCTTGATTTTCATTTTAATTTTTGCATAAATAAAAATAGGAGGCCAAGCTTCCTTGGCCCGTGTGAGGGGGACTTCTAGGGGGCCCTGCTGCGGGCCTCCTCAATGCTGCTGCTGGGCCCTCCCCACAGCCAGGGGTCGCCCAGGGGGCTCACCCACTTCAGGGCAATGGAGGGGCGTTTTCCCTTCCCCACACCTCCTCCGCCCACCGGTCCCCAAGAAGGCCTGCGAGAGGGAGGGTGTGTGTGTGTGTGTGTGTGTGCGCGCGCTTGTGGTCCCCTCGGCTTTGGGCTTCGCTTGCCGCGGCGGAGGCTCCATGTGTGTGTGCGCACGCGCGCAAGAGAAGCAAGAGAGGAAGAGCCTCCTCATGAGTAAGCGGGCGGGGGAGGGTGTGTGTGTGTGTGTCTCTCTCTTGTGGGGGGGCGGGGGAGGGAGAAGCTATTGCGGCCACTGAACTCCCGACTCCACTCGCCTCTGTGCCGCTCTCTCTCCCCGCTGTTTCTTTTCCGCAAGAAGCCGACCTCCCTCGCACTCTGCCGGGCTTAACGTGCGGCGGCCGAGAGCTTCGGAGGCTCGCGAAGCGCAAGCGCTTCGCTCGCACTCCTGTTTCAATAGACGGAGGTGATTGAAGCGGAGAGCTTAGCTTCGGAGGCTCTGCTGCGCTCCAACCAATCAGCTTCCTCCTCCTCTCTGCGCTCCAATCCGTGTGTCACTGGAACGCACGCGCACTGGCGATTTCCTCTGACTGACGGAAAGTGGTACGGACGGACACAGGCTCTTTATTACATAGGAAAACTTTAAAACGAGGCAAACGACATTGGAATACGGGAGTTTCCCGCGCAAAAAAAGGGAGGGTTGACAGCTATGCGCCCTATTCCAGGTGGTCTCAGGGCTGTTCACAGAAAAGATTCACAGAAAATGTTGTGTCTTCAAAGCACAATCTTTCCCTCAAAGAATTCTGGCCACTGTAGTTTGCTAAGGGTTACTATGAATGGTAATTCAGGGAGGATTAAACCACAGTGCCCAGAATTCTTTGAGGGAAAGGTTTTTTTGTTTTTTTTAAAATGCTTTAAAGGTATAGTGTTTACACAGACTAAGACTCCCGAGTGAGGAAGCCACACAAAGTCCCCAGGGCCAAATATTCAGATGCACCAGCTTCTTTAAAAACAACACCCAGTCTCAGGAGGTCTGGATAAAGGAAAGCTGGTAGGCATGGAGATGTGATATGACATTGCCGGGAATTAAAATGTTGAAAATATTTTGATTCTTTAAAGAAACCAGCTTTCAAAAGAGGGGGTTTAAAAGTACCATTAATCCCCTATTGAACCCAGACACCCTCAACCTGGTGCTCCCCAGATGACATGGACTCCAGTTCCCATCAGCCCCAGCCAGCATGGCCAATAGCCATGGGAAGATGGGATATGTAGTTCAAAACAGGACACAAGATACGGATGCACCGTGTTCTGAGGAGAGAGGCTTGTGGAACAAATGGCTCCATATATTTGGTTCCCCCCTTCAGTGATTGCTTTTTAGTTGTTAACTGTGAAGGGGCAATTTTTAAAAAAAATATAAATTGCCAAAAATGCGGGGTGTTGCCTCTTCTACAGAATTATGCATCTGATCACCGAACAGGGCTTCCCAGAAGAATGCACATAAACACAAGATTTTGTGTCGGGAAAATAATTGTGGGGTGTGCCTGGTTTACAGACCCAGTGGGGCAGACCATGGATCACAGGTTTAAGAACCCCTGCAATAGGGCGTTGTGCTGGGAGCAAACTCTGCCACCACCCATTGGGTGCCAGTTCCCTAGCATGCATTTAAACATACCCAACATTTAATCCTATGGGGATTTGGCTGGCTGCAAATGACATACAGTGATTCCTCGACTTACGAAAAAACCGACTTACGAGTTTTTTGAGTTACGAGGGATCAAAGCGGCCGCCGCTTCCGAATTTTTTCGACTTCCGATCGGAAGCCGCGGCCGTTTTAAATGCGGTTTCCTCGACCTACGAAGGTTTTTTCGACCTACGAATGCGTTCTCCAACGCATTCCTATGGGGACCCGACTTACGATTTTTTCGACTTCCGACGGTCCCGTCGGAACGGATTACAATCGTAAGTCGAGGGTCCACTGTATTTCTACCCACCCGCTTGGAATCTCAAGCCTCGTCTGTCTCCTAGGGCCGCAGGACACCCACTTTGCATGCAGAAGAGGCCACAAATTTAATCCCCAGCATCCGACTGTAGGTCTGGGAGAGACTCCTGCTTGGAAATCCCAGAGAGCAGCTGTGTAGACAGCCAGGCCCGTCTCTGCCCAGTGGTGCAAGTGGTGCGGTGCACCAGGGCGCCATGGTCTCAAGGGCGCCAGCCTGAGTGTCCGGGGAGGAGAGTTGGAGTCCGGCCGGGGGAGTCTGCGGCGCTCGGACGGGCTCTTCTGCTGCGAATCCTCCCAGGCGGGAGGGGGCGCTCATTGTCAGGTGCCTTCAGGGCACAGGTGCAGGGGCATAGCGAGGGGGCGGGCCGCCCCGGACAGCGCCCTGCTGGGGGTGACAATTTGGGTTTTTTTAAAAAATAAAATAAAAAAAATTTAATTTTTTTTTGTTAAAGGCTATTTTTGGCACTGCCGGCGTGGAGCCACAGGGGCGGCCAGCGAGGAGCGGTGTCACCCCCCCTCGCTGGCCGCCCCTGCGGCTCCGCCCCTGCAGCGCCGAAAATAGGCCCCCCCCCTTCCAGCGGCTTTTTCCGCCGCTGGCTGGCTTGCAGAGCCGGGGAATGGAAAGGGGCAGGCCAGCGAGGAGGGGTGACAGCAAAGCCAGTGGCTGTACGCTTGGGACTCACCACAGCCCTGCTAAAACATTAGCCCTACTTTGCATGCATGCAAATGAGGTGCCGCAGAGCATTGTGGGGCAGTGCTGTCTGTGCTCGCTGTGACTTGAAGGGGGGTGGGCGGATGGTAGCCCAGGTCCAGGTGGACTGAGTAAGGCAAGCAGGGCTGTGGTGAGGCCCCACTGGCTTTGCTGCGGCTTTGCTTGGGACTTCAGGTGGAGATGCTAAATGTAACCCCTTCAAGATGGCACATTGGCTGCTCCCTGGGCTAGCTCACGCTAGCCGGGGAAAGAGACTGGCAGGCGTGCAGCTTCCTTCCCAGGTCTCCGCAGGAGAAGAGCAATCCCCACAGAGGCTTGGGAAAAGGTTGACAAGTCTGGGAAAGGGGGAGGGGCGCCGGAGGGATCTTTGCACCACGGCGCCAGGTATGCTTAAGATGGCCCTGTAGACAGCACTGATCTGGCTGGGCCAATGGCTTGGCAGTTTCATGTATATGTCCTAACCATAGTTCTCTGCCCCATCCTGCCTGCAATTCTCATCCTCAGCTCAGCACCTTTGTGACCGTGTTGCGGCCTGTCCTGGGAGACCAGTATGAACTCCAGTGTGTGACTGACGTCCAGGTGGGTGACCTTCTCTCCCTGAGCAGAGAGATCCCACCTTGTTGTACCCCCCTCTTCTCAAATCTTTTTCCCTCTTTGCAGGGGCGTCAAATATTGGTGCAAATCAAGGTTTCCCTCCACAGCAATTTCTCCTCCAGCTGCATTGCAGACTCCTCCTACAGCATCTCCCCCTACAAGCCCTGCAGGAGCGAGAGAAGCGTTTTCTATTTCCCCGCCAGCCAGAAGTATCCACGCAACCCCTGCCCCTGACTCGAGGCAGGCAGAGGTGTGAATTCTGCAAGGCGGGAAAAAAGGCTAGAAGCAGCTAAAATCAAAATAAAAACTTTAGGAACGGATACTTGCTCTGGTGTGTGTTCTTTTAATAGAACTCCCTAGGTTCTACTACAATGGTACCTTGGTTCTCAAACTTAATCCGTTCCGGAAGTCCATTCCAAAACCAAAGCGTTCCAAAACCGAGGCGCGATTTCCCAAAGAAAGTAATGTAGAATGGACTAATCCGTTCCAGACTTTTAAAAACAACCCCTAAAACAGCAATTGAACATGAATTTTACTTTCTAACGAGACCATTGATCCATAAAATAATCAATAATCAAGGTAAAGGTAAAGGTAAAGGGACCCCTGACCATCAGGTCCAGTCGTGTCCGACTCTGGGGTTGCGTGCTCATCTCGCTCTATAGGCCGAGGGAGCCGGCGTTTGTCCGAAGACAGCCTCCGGGTCATGTGGCCAGCATGACAAAGCTGCTTCTGGCGAACCAGAACAGCGCAAGGAAGCGCCGTTTACCTTCCCGCCAGAGCGGTACCTATTTATCTACTTGCACTTTGACGTGCTTTCGAACTGCTAGGTGGGCAGGAGCTGGGACCGAACAACGGGAGCTCACCCCGTCGCAGGGATTCGAAATAATCTATGTACTTTACTATAAAATAAATGAGAGTTTTGTAGATGATAAAAAATAAAATTAATTTTTTTTCTTATCTGCACAGATGATAGTCATTATTTGGATGGGGGGCTTTTATCCATTTCCGCAGTCACACAATCCATCCATCAGTAGCTGAACTGGGTTCCACACAGTCACAAAAACAAATTAAACTAAAAGGCCTCAAAAACCAAAGCACAAAGTAAATAGCAAAAACAAAACCGCCAAACTGAATCCGTTCCAGAAGTCTGTTTGATTTCTGAAATGTTCGAAAACCAAGGCGCAGCTTCTGATTGGTGCAGGCGCCCCGGAAACAATAGCCGACAGCCGCATAGCCGCATTGGATGTTTGGCTTCCAAAAACCGTTCGAAAACCGGAACACTTCCGGGTTTTCGGTGTTTGGGAATCAAGGCGTTTGAGAACTAGGGTAGCACTGTATTAGAACCATGTTAAGCCTCCTTGGAGGAAAGGTATGATATAAATGAAATAAATCTTCCACTATACCAGGTTCACAGAAGTATTAATTTATTTAAGCAAGCAGACATTTTCTTTCGGTGCTTTTAAAATCTGTTTAACACAAGCACTCTCAAGGCAGCAATTGCAAAGGTTTGAAAACTTGGAATGTCACAGGACGGTGTTGCAATTAATATGTCACCTGCCGCCACCCCTTTAACTCCGGTTTGCAGTGATCACATGCTTAGCATACTCCAACTAGAGGCGCAACTCGCGAGGTCCAAAGTGCAGCCTATTTCCTCTTTGCAGCGGTTTAAAGTCCCGCGTTTGTTCCGAACGTTTATGTTCCAAAACCGTTTCACTGCGTTTTGCAGAGACCGTCGTGAGCCCAGGCAAGACATCGACATCTTTGAGGAGGTAAAATAACCTCATGCGCAAGGATTAGATGGCGACGAGCAATTGCTTCTGAGTCTATTTGCACGGGATCCGTCTGCAAAGATTAGATTAGATTAGATTAGATAAATTTATTGTCATTGTCCGTATATACACAGTACACACAACAACGAAAATCAAACACCCAAAGTCCGGATTTACCTTACACATTTACACATATCTCCAACACTCTCATCCTATTAAGACATAATCTATTAAAACATAGCATAATCCAGAATGTAACATAACCTATTAAAAGCATAACATAACCTAAAACCTATCTCCTTTCTTACTATTCACTGCTTGCTATTTCTTACTACTCGCACTCGGGAGCAACTGGGGCGTGAACTGCAGCAAGAATTGCACGTGCAAAATAAAAAATAAATAAACCAAAGGCACCTGGCTTCACCTGAGAAACCAAGGAGATTCCCCCCGGGGTGAGGGTGGTGGTGAGTTTCCCTTTCAAACCTGGAGCAGCACCAATCTTAACCCTGCTTTTTGCTACAGGGGATCTCTTTGCACCACGGCGCCCATTACTCAGGCTGCGATCCTGAAAGGCATTGCAATGGATCCCCAAGCGGGGGTGGGAGGAGCCTGTAAGAGGGTGACGACACCGATTTCCCTCCTTTTCTTTTACCGGATTGGTCGCCGTTGCAGATTTCTTCCTCGCCCCCCCCTTTATTAGCTGCAAAGCGGGGAGAGGTGTGCATCCTCCCTTAACACGTGGAGAAGCAGCGAGGTTTTAATTCATTTGCAACTGGTAGGGGAAATTGGAAGCGGGGCTCCTCTTCCTAGATGGCGGGAGAGCAAGCCTGCGTGGGGTGCAAGGAAAAAAACCCGACTCCCCCCCCCCAGGAGTTACTCCCGTGGTATCAAACCCTCTTGCCCCCCCCAACCGCCTCTTCTCCCTGCTGCATCCCTCTCGCGTCCTCGCCCATTCAGCTTTCTAGGTAGCTGTGTTTGCAAGCAGGTCCCCCCCAGATACTCCCCCCCAAATGCACCCCTCCTTTGCACCCCAAGTGGTGCATTGAACCACCTCCACCCTCCCCTCTAAATTTGCAGCAGGCGCCTTTGCACCCTCCCAGGGTTTGCACCAAGGCAGCTCTTTTGTGATTGCCTTCAGCGCCCCCCCTTCTCTTCCATGCACCCCATTTTTCTGCAACCCTCCCAACTGCCGGAGTTAACGCTTTCCCTGCCTTGCAAATTTCCTACTTTTCATAGGATACCCCCCCTTGCACTTCGTTTCCCGCCCACCCCGCAGCTGGCTTTGGGACACTCCAAAGCCCCAGCGCCTCCCCAATTAATCCGAATTAACGGGGGAGATGGTGCTTGCGTGGAAACACATTTTGGGGGGGGGGCTGTAGAGCTTCTTAAGGGATTTTGTGCGGGGTGTGTCACCTTCCAATTTCAGGGAGGGAGATTTGGGTGGGACGTTTCGAGGGGGAATCTTTTGGGAGAGCGATTTTTGATTTGGGGGGGTTATTGAGCTTTGGGGCAAAGAGGGGCTGCTGTGTTGGGTTAAATTATTGGGGGGTTTGGGGGGCCCTTCTGTGGAGGTTTTGGATGGGGTATCCCCTGTGAGGGGGCAGTGAGAAGGAATGTGGGGCTTTTTTGGGGGGGGGAGAAATACTAAAAGTGAGCCCCCTTCTCCATGAAATCCTCCTCACTGAGGCCAATTTGGGGCCATTTTTCTAGAGGGGATTCCCTCCAGGTATTTTTTTTGGGGGGGAGGTCATGTGTATGTGTGTGTTTGGGGGGGTCCTCCACAGAGCTTTGGGGAAACCGAGGGGCGACTTGGGGTGCACTGAGGCCATTTTGCAAGAGGAAAAGCGACCATTGCGGTGTTTTGTTTATTCTGCTTTAACAACATTTAAGCCTCTGGCTTAAATCTTAAGTGGCTTTCCATCTATTAAGACGCCCCCCATGTATACCTAAAGCACCCCCTATTTTTGGGGACTCCCAAAACGGGCGGAGATGGCTCCGTGTATAAGACAAGCCACGATTCTGAACATTATTTTAGAGTAAAAAAAACCCTTAGTCTTATACACGGCAAAGTACAGTAATTTGTGGATGAACTGTTTGATCGGTTGGCCGGGCAACAGATTTTGAATTTGAATACATGCGCCACAGTTTTTGGTTTAGCACATGGGTAGGCAAACTAAGGTCCAGGGGCCGGATCCGGCCCAATCGCCTTCTCAATCCGGCCCTCGGACGGTCCGGGAATCAGCGTGTTTTTACATGAGTAGAATGTGTGCTTTTATTTAAAATGCATCTCTGGGTTATTTGTGGGACGTAGGAATTCGTTCATTATTTTCTTCAAAATATAGTCTGGGCCACCACATGGTCTGAGGGCCAATGGACCGGCCCCCTGCTGAAAAAGTATGCTGACCCCTGGTTTGGCACCTCAGGCGCCATCTTGGAAGAGGCCTTTCCTTCTTGTTTGGGACCAGGCCTCTCCTGAGGGACAAGACTATCATCCCTTGGAAATGAAGTTTTGTTTTTTAAAAAAGCACACAAAAGATTGATCTTTCATGCTTTTCACATGCACCAGTTTACACAGATTTAATTCGTTTGTTCATGACCACTTAATTGTAAAACAGAAACAACAGAACCCTGTCAAAATGGTTCACTGTCAGTCAAATAATTGTCTAAAACTCATATGTTTCTTTAATCTGGCAGTCCCTAAAAAATAATCCGTTTCCGTTTGCGCGCTGCTTCCCTGCTGTTTATCCCTGAAAATACATTCGAATGGCGGATTGGGTATGAAAACAAGATAATTGCTGATGTTAAAAACGGCACTAATGAAATACAGTAACATCGGCAGAGACTTATGAAAAGCCAAACCAGAAGAATAAGCCTGGTTTCCAAGTCTTGGTGAAATAGGAAGGCTTGAACTGCCCTTGGCCAAGGGAGAAAGATGTGGCTCCGGCAGCCTTCCCTTGGGAAGGGATTCTGCAAGGCCAGGGGCCACCACAGAAAAGGCCATGTTTTTTGTGGCAGATGACAGTCTGCCTTCCCTCGTCAATGGTTATGCGGAACTCGATGGGGAGATTTTTTAGGGTCTGGGGCAAGCTTAGTAGCCAGACAGTAGCAATGTTGCACCGCTGTTCCCTGGAGTTTTGGTGGGGAGGAATTCCTTGGGTAGCATTATGAGGCAGAGCAGAGGGATGGGTTCCAACTCTTGAGAAAATAGTGTGCTAAATACAGAGGCAAACTTGCCGAATTTGGAGATATTTCTGCAGGATTTTTTTGGGGGGGGGGAATTCGGTGAGTTGCATGGCAGGGGGCGAGAGCATTGGATGGATATTGTGGAGTTTTGCCGTGGAAATATATTCCAAGTGGGGAGGGTCTGTGTTGTGTGTGGGGCGGGGTGACCGTTTGCTGGGCTGGTAGAGTTTGTAGAGCAATGAAAACTTAAAAACGAGGCAAATTTAACTAGTAAATCCGGATCTAGGGGAAGAAACTAGGTCTACAATCATATACAGTACACCCATACAGGGCCAGATTGAGGTTTGATGAGGCCCTCAGCTCCTGAAGTTAACAGGGCCCTTTATATGTCCAGCTGTCCTTTGTCAACAACAAATTGTCGCTGTTTTTTGTGTTGAATATATGCTAGATGGTAATTGATGGACCTCATAGGTATCTCAAGCCATTTGCCCATGTTTCCATGCAACCGGTCCGTGCAGAATGTAGGCACCCTATATATAGAAAGGAGCAAAGCAGTGATATTTTAGGGAGCAGGTGGGGCCCATGACTTACATCATAGGAGCCTACTCAACACAAAACATGGTTGCTGTTTTGTTTTTTTATCTTATATTTTGGAAATGTACATCCAGTTTTTTTTCCTTTAAATTTTTTGGGGGCCCCCCAAGAGTGGGGCCCTAAGCTACAGCTTGTTTAGCTTATACGTAAATCTGGCACTGCTCCCATAGCACACAGCAGGACCTGCTTAGGAATAGACGTAGATAGGATTCCACTGCAAGACATTCTGCAGTTGTTGAATAAAAAATGACGGGAATATTTGACTGCGGTATACAAACCTTGCATTTATCTTACTGATGGCTGCCATGTTAGATGGCTTTGCAAAGGGGATAAGGCAAACTGATGGACACGAATCTCTTAGCGGCTGCTAGTTATGATTTTTTAATAAAAATATTTATATACTGCGCCATATCGCAAAAATAAAGCGGTGTGAGCTATATAGTTTGCTCAAAGCAGTTCACAGAAAATAGACAAATATAATAATATCACAATAGCATCTCAAGGCAAATGGATGCCAACAATACAGTAGCCTTGGTACATAATAAAACTTACCGTACTTTTCCCCGTGTATAAGACTAGGTTTTTTTACTTTAAAATAAGGTTAAAAGTCTGGGGGCATCTTATACACGGATAGTGCATATGCCCATTTTCTAAATTGGGGTCCCCAAAAGTAGGGGACATTGATACAAAACTTAGACATTCAAGCAAAAAGGTGTAATTGTAAACATCCCTTCTGCTTGCTAGCAGAGAGTTTTAATTTTTATCTGTTTCCCTTCTTCCCAGAAAAATGTCAGACAAAGAAGAGGGGTCAGGAGAGGGTTGCCAGAGAAAAAAGGCCACAGCACCTCTGCAGAAAGATTGGAGCCAGTCCCCTTGGAGGGAAGGACAACTTCAAACCGTTGCCGTTGAGGAGCCTCTTCCTTCTCCAGAGCTCTCTGGATCTGCTAGCAGTGCCACACAAGGAAAGGGTAGATGCGGAAAAGGGTGACCTGGGCCTGAAAGGAGAATGAATAGTGCTGTGGGTGTAACATTGCTGTGGTAAAGGTAAAGGGCCCCTGGACGGTATGGGGTTGTGGCGCTCATCTCGCTTTGAGGCCGAGGGAGCCGGCGTTTGTCCACAGACAGCTTTCTGGGTCATGTGGACAGCATGACTAAACTGCTACTGGCGCGCAGAGGACCATGACGAGTGCCAGAGCGCACGGAAACGCCGTTTACCTTCCCGCCGCAGTGGTACCTATTGATCTACTTGCACTTTGATGTGCTTTCGAACTGCTAGGTTGGCAGGAGCTGGGACTTAGCAATGGGAGCTCACCCCATCGTGGGGATTTGAACCACCGACCTTCCGATCGGCAAGCTCAGTGGTTTAGATCACAACGCTACCTGCGTCCGCTCTGGCACTTGTCACGGCCCTCCGTGCGCCAGAAGCAGTTTAGTCCTGCTGGCCACATGACCCGGGAAACTGGACAAATGCGGGCTCCCTTGGCCTGAAAGCAAGATGAGCGTCGCAACCCCATAGTCTCCTTTGACTGGACTTATCTTTTTACCATTGCTGTGCTGATGGTGGTGAGGGCAGAATATTGTTGTTGTTGTTCAGTCGTTCAGTCGTGTCCGACTCTTCGTGACTCCATGGACCAGAGCACGCCAGGCACGCCTATCCTTCACTGCCTCTCGCAGTTTGGCCAAACTCATGTTAGTAGCTTCGAGAACACTGTCCAACCATCTCATCTTCTGTCGTCCCCTTCTCCTTGTGCCCTCAATCTTTCCCAACATCAGGGTCTTTTCTAGGGAGTCTTCTCTTCTCATGAGGTGGCCAAAGTACTGGAGCCTCAACTTCAGGATCTGTCCTTCCAGTGAGCACTCAGGGCTGATTTCTTTAAGAATGGATAGGTTTGATCTTCTTGCAGTCCATGGGACTCTCAAGAGTCTCCTCCAGCACCATAATTCAAAAGCATCAATTCTTCGGCGATCAGCCTTCTTTATGGTCCAGCTCTCACTTCCGTACATTACTACTGGGAAAACCATAGCTTTAACTATACGGACCTTTGTTGGCAAGGTGATGTCTTTGCTTTTTAAGATGCTGCCTAGGTTTGTCATTGCTTTTCTCCCAAGAAGCAGGCGTCTTCTAATTTCGTGAGTGCTGTCACCATCTGCAGTGATCATGGAACCCAAGAAAGTGAAATCTCTCACTGCCTCCATTTCTTCCCCTTCTATTTGCCAGGAGGTGATGGGACCAGTGGCCATGATCTTAGTTTTTTTGATGTTGAGCTTCAGACCATATTTTGCGCTCTCCTCTTTCACCCTCATTAAAAGGTTCTTTAATTCCTCCTCACTTTCTGCCATCAAGGTTGTATCATCAGCATATCATCAGCATATCTGAGAATATTGTTACCATAGCTTTAATCCAGCAGCACTAAGAGGGAAAGTGAATCTGCCAGATTAAACCTGCCCATTGTTGTAGCATTCATGTTCTGCCTGTGGGCATCTGGTTGACCGCCATGAAAACGGATGCTGAACTAGATGGGTATTCAGTCTCATCCAGATGCAGGTCTCTGATGCTCTTAACGCTAGCAATTTGACCTCTTTGGTGGTGCCTTTTCCTGCAAAATCCAGTCTTCGTAGGGATCCAAAGGCTTAATTTATTCCAATGTCCACTTCATTGCCCTATTATTATTATTTATTTGTATTAAATTTGTATCCCACCCATCCTCCCAAGCTTAAGCTGTAATACATATGCTAAAAGTTGCCACAGGATTCTTTTAGTCCTTGAGCCGTGTCAGCAAAAAGGGCAAATTCTTACAATATATGATGAATAGTGCGGAAAGTGATAAACCAGAGTAGCACACGGAAATGCTGTTTACCTTCCCGCCGGAGCGGTACCTATTTATCTACTTGCACTTTGACGTGCTTTCGAACTGCTAGGTTGGCAGGAGCAGGGACTGAACAATGGGAGCTCACCCCGTCGCGGGGATTCCAACCGCTGACCTTCCGATCGGCAAGCGCAAGAGGCTCAGTGGTTAGACCACAGAACCACCCGCGCCCCTTCTTGTTAAACTTAGTAAAGGTTAATAGCACATTCTTCCATACAGGAGGTATGGGTGACCTCACAAAGCAGCCTGGGTCTTGTAACCATCACCCACCCCAACTGTTCCTACCTTAAGTAGGTCTTTTTGCCCTGCCTCGTGGTAAGATTTATATCAATTGTGGATTAATGTAAATAAAACTGCATGATTGCTGCAGGTCTACCACCTGTTTTCCTCCTCTTCCTGTGTAGACATTGGGTGTGCTCCCATGGGAGCTGGAAGGTCAGTGTATTTTGTGGGTGTTCAGGGTAACAGGGAGGTTCCTGCTTTCCTTTCTGCCCCACTCTCATGTTTTGGTTCTCTGCTTTGGTACCCCTCCTCACTTCCCCACTGATGTTCTTTCTGCAGCACACCTTCTGCCCTCGGCTTTTTTTAAGGAGCCGCTCCTGGATGGATGGGATCAACCAATCGATGATGTTTCTGATGCACAGCTGGAGAAGCAAAATGAAGGTATGTTTTGTGAGAGCTGCAAAGCTTGGTCACATCCACACTGTATATTTAAAGCAGGCATAGGCAAACTCAGCCCTCCAGATCTTTTGGGGACTACAACTCCCATCACCCCTAGCTAATGGGACCGGTGGTCAGGGATGATGGGAATTGTAGTCTCAAAACATCTGGAGGGCCGAGTTTGCCTATGCCTGATTTAAAGCACGTGGCTTTAAAAATCCTGGGAACAGATGGCAGTGTGTTCCTCACAGAGCTACAGTTCCCAGCATACTTCTCGGCCTAGGACCCTCATACCTAAGGGACCGCCTCTCCTGGTATGCCCCGTGTAGGACCTTAAGGTCCTCAAATAATAACATTTTGGAGGTCCTGAGCCACAAGGATGCTAGGCTGGCCTCAACTAGGGCCAGGGCCTTGTCAGTACTGGCCCCGACTTGGTGAACGGTCTGTCACAAGAGACCAGGGCCCTGCGGGATTTGGCATCTTTCCGCAGGGCCTGCAAGACGGAGCTGTTCCACCTGGCCTTTGGGTTGGTTTCAGTTTAACCCTGATGTTTCATTCCTTTATGGTTTGATTGGTGGGCTACTTAAAAATGAGACTGCATTTTAAATTTTAAATCGTATTTTAACCTGCATTTTAATTGATTGTTTTGTATGTTTTGTTCTGATTTTATTGGTGTTGGCTGCTCTGAGCCCGGTCTTGGCTGGGAAGGGCGGGGTATAAATAAAAAAATTATTATTATTATTATTATTATTATTATTATTACTTTGTATGAACAGTTTCTACCTAGTAAACACTCACTCCCTTTCCACGGATACTCTGAATTAGTGGAGTGGTCTAAACAGCTTGGATAGACACCCTCCCCACTCATTCTCATAAGGGCTATGAATGAGCTATGGTTTTCTGATGGTGTGTAGCATGGTACGTTCTCTGTGGTTATGCGACTCCCAGGGGAAGGCACTCTACACGTGTTCAGAGCTACTCTTGTCGCCTTGTATGTCCCAACTCACCGAGAGACGTTTCTCAAGTTGAGTGCTGTCTCTCCAAACTGCTGGAGGCTTACCATTTCCTTTCCAATCCTAAATTGTGTGGGTGGGTTCACACACAAACGTAGAAAGAAGGTTATCATGGGAATGGCACAATATACTGTGCCGCAAACTGTAACAGGCAGATTTAATACAAGGTGGCTGTGTCTCAGTACATCTCCTCACCTCAGTTGCCTCTTGTGTCTTGTAGGCTTGCCGGTTCTCCCAGTTTCTTCTGTAAAACCTCGGCCTGCTGGTAAGAATAACATTCTTCAAAAAACGGCTTTTCTTTAACTTGTTAATTCCTTGTCCTCTAGCCATAACTTTCATGTGTTGTTCATAGCAAATGTTGAATGTGTTTATTCCTGTTAATAGTCTTCCTGCTTATTAAGTTGCAAGTGACAAACTGCCTGTGGCCTTTTGCCTTCCCTGCACGTGGTCTGGGGTTCCGCACAAGGGCAACTATAGGGCTGGGAAAGACCCCTTCCAGAGATCTCCGAGAGCCCCTGGCAAGCAGTGCCAAGGGAAGGGGAATCTTTTTCAGCCTGAGGCTTGCATTCCAACCTTCTGGGGGCCGCATCCCAGTGTTGGCCAGGCCAGAGGCAAAAGCAGGTGGGTCAGTGGATGTGACTCTTGCTTTGTGTACATCCCAGCCACTCAAAAACTAGAGGTTTCTACACAGACAGTGGTACCTTGGTTCTCAAACGCCTTGGTACTCAAACAACTTGGAACCCAAACACTGCAAACCCGGCAGTAAGTGTTCCGGTTTGCGGACTTTTTCCGGAAACTGAACGTGCTCCGTTTTGAGTGTTACCCTTCTGATTTGAGTGCCACACTTCCGATTTGAGTGTTACGCTGAGGTCTGTCTGTTATTGCTGTTCATTTTGTGTTTTTGTTTTTACGGCTCTTTTTTTGTTTTTGTGACTGTGTGGAACCCAGTTCAGCTACTGATTGATTGATTGATTAGTGTGACTGCAGTACATTGTTTATTGTTTAAATTGTTTAAATTTAAACATTGTTTAAATTAATGTTCAATTGCTGTTTTAGGCATTGTTTTTTTTAAAAAAAGTCTGGAACAGATTAATCCATTTTGCATTACTTTCTATGGGAAAACGTGCCTTGGCTTTGGAATGCTTTGGTTTTGGAACGGACTTGCGGAATGGATTAAGTTTGAGAACCAATGTACCACTGTACAGGACATGCCTGCCTCTCCATTTTAGGCTAGCAAGAGAGATTGCAATTAAAAGGAAACATTCCAGCCAGGCAAAAGCACTTTTCTGGAGGTTTTGTGTGTGTGTGTCCCTTCCCTCAATCACTCTTTTCCCACCCTCCACTTCCTGTTGTGGACTTGTGTGCATGCCCCTTAAAAACAAACAAACCAGGAACTGCACAAGAGGAAATGTTTCCCGCCTTAGATATCTTGTGACACAGGGGGCAAAATGGAGGCTCATGCCAGGGGTGGGGCAATACTCATTTCGATTTGCTCTGTTTTTTTTAATAAATCTTTTGTACTGATACCTTGTGCAAGAGTGTTGTTTACCTGCCTAAGGCTTGCATAGGCGCAGTATAAAGAGGTCCTCCACAGTGTCTCTGCATTAATTTAAAAAACCCCAAAGATACTCCTAGACCCATCATCTTCACAATAGCTTATCATTACAAGTGAAGGTGATAATGAGAGTGGCATTGCTGCCTGTGGCATAGTTCATCCCGCTATTACTGCAGGTTTTTGTAGTGTTTTGAAGACTTTCAAAACCTTTTAGAGCAGAAACAGCAGTGGGACGAAAGAATAGAAATTTATTGCGGCTATAAGCCCATATAAATATATCAACATAAGCGTAAACATACATAAAATAAACTGTATAACACAGAAATACGGAAATACCACAGGAGCAGAATATCGTACCACGGCTGTCAAAAATAACCATCACCCAGAGATATTAAAACTGCAATCTAAAAGGAAAAATGGCAAAAGACCTTTAGTAGTTATGTAACTGGCCATTTCGCCTTTTTGGGGACAAAACGGAGTTTAAGAACCTTGCCACCTGCAAGGTTATGTAAGGATCATTGTCTTGCAAGATTAGGGCAAGATGAGACTCTGCTGAGGTACTAACCATTTTCTGAATTATTGGTCTTAGTAAATTTGCCCGGGCATCTCTGTGCAGTGGGCAAGAAAAGATTATATGATAAAGTGATTCCATCGACTTATTGTCACAGACACATAGAACAGAAACTAGACCTTTGGAGAATCTATGTCTCAGAACGTTAGAAGGAAAGGCATTAAACCGTGCTTTAATTAACGCAAACCGATGGGATGCACACGAAAGCAAATGCCTCTTTCTTCCCACTTCCAACCCTTAAAACTGTCGTCTGTCTCCAGCCCTCTTTTCATGAGGTCTCTGGCATTTGAAAAATGGTACTGGGGCTGAGCCCCACATGACATTAGATCGTGTCACGTTTGCAGAATAAGCAGAGGTGTCCAAACAGTTACCCCAAGGAAAACAACCCGCCCGCTTTCTCTCCACCAGAAAACGAAGTTTCCCACACACAACGCTGTGCCGCTATTACCAGCGATATTTGTGAAATGCTTATTGGAGAAGACGTGCGGTACCAAGGCTGTATGAGCAGTGTGGCAGCATTCATACTGGAGAGAGGTGAGCCACTTGCTGCCTGTCTTCTTTGGGCTGTTGTTGTTGTTTTGCTGGGGGTGGAATCCTACCTGGATTTTAGGCATGATGGCTATACTGACTCTAGAGGATGAAAGGCAGAATACCGCTGAGTGTCAGCTGCTGAGGAGCAACAACTTCATGGCTTGCTGGATTGCTTTCTGGAGGCAACTGGTTGGACACTATGGGAAATGAGATGCTGGTCTGGAGCAGGAATTCCCATACTTTTTTGGCCCACTGTTCCCCTGGTTCCATAATGTATCTCCAGCGTCCCTTCCTGCTGTGGCGGGAAGGTAGATGGTGTTTCCGTGCACTCTGGTTTCCGTCACGATGTTCCGTTGCGCCAGAAGCAGTTTAGTCCTGCTGGCCACGTGACTTGGAAACCTGTCTGCGGACAAACGCCGGCTCCCTCGGCCCGAAAGCGAGATGAGCGCTGCAACCGCATGGTCGCCTTTGACTGGACTTAACCATCCAGGGGTCCTTTACCTTTACCATGTAAAAACATTATTCAGAAGAGCAGTTTGCAAGACCCACTGGGGAATATAATAACACAATAAAATTCAAAACAGTAACAGTTAATTGCATATTTATTCAAAATCGAGTTAAAACTATTTAGTTTAATTAGTTAACAAAATGGATGAGCTTGATCCATTGATACCAGCTTTTCAAAGACTGATAATCTTTGATGTGCAGTTAGGATAATTTTATAAAATAAAATTGATAGTAAGTTAAATAACATGGAGAAAGTAAAGCCTAAGCATGTATTTAAGGAATTTAATTCAGGAATGCAAGGGGAAGATAAGAAGCCTTGTAAAATTGAATCACCAATGTATACTATACACAGAGCAAGTCTGAATAATTGTTTATTTTTTTATTTCTCATTTTGCCTATAACATCTATTGTACATTTCTGTTATAAAGTTTTCAACCAATAAAGTGTATTAAAAAACAGCAACAAAGACTGAGAATCATTTGTGCTTTCAATGCCCCTTTTTACCCCTTGCCTCTTAGTGCCCTCCTAGGTAATCCCACCAGTACAGCCCACTTTGGGAGCCGCTGGTCTAGAATGGATCCTTGCTCTGATCCATCAGAGTTCTTCTTACATTCTTAAGAGGAAGGAAATGCAAAGTAGTTCTAAAGGTGGGACGGATGGAAACTCCATCTAGTTGGGGTCTAATACCAGCTCCAAGCAAGACGTTGCAGCAGTTTTGTCTAGTTTTGGCTTGTTCCTCACTCAGCAGAGCACTCAGCATAACGTTTAATTTGGCCCAAATGTTTGCTAGGCAAGGGGCTGTTCCTGAATGGTTGTTGCCCCCCTGTTTTGAGCCAGCCTTTGAAGTCGCAATTAACATTTCCATGCTTCCTTTCCTGTCCCTTCAGAGGTTGCCAACAGCCCCAGCTCCTACAAGGAGACCTACGAGCTGGTTGCCCTGGGAACAGGAGATGTATGCTATGAGGGCTGGATGGAGTTCAAAGGCAGGAGAATCCATGATATGCATGGGCTAGTGGTTGCCCGCAGAGCACTTCTGAGGTAAGGCTG
This sequence comes from Darevskia nairensis, assembly GCA_034642065.1. NCBI lineage: Eukaryota > Metazoa > Chordata > Lepidosauria > Squamata > Lacertidae > Darevskia > Darevskia nairensis. The sequence goes on along the minus strand of JAWWNI010000177.1, from coordinate 788,591 downwards.
ATGTGCAGTGCTGGCTTTATTGGCCAGGTTAAAGAGGAGCAATTTAGAAGGGAAGCAACAGGTTGAAGGCAGGATGTAATTTTACAAGTGAGGAGTGCCAGGAATGAATTATGCCTGGGAAATCACAAGAGGTTCTTATTTCTTCTTTCCAATCCCAGATGTTGGGGACTGGTTGGGATAACCTAATGATCAGGGAAACTCACTTGGTATTTGCTCAGAGGTATTCTTCTCTAGGAAGGAACGCGGGTGGCGCTGTGGGTTAAACCACAGAGCCTAGGGCAGGCATCCCCAAACTGCAGCCCTCCAGATGTTTTGGCCTACAACTCCCATGATCCCTAGCTAACGGGACCAGTGGTCAGGGATGATGGGAATTGTAGTCCAAAACATCTGGAGGGCCGAAGTTTGGGGATGCCTCGCCTAGGGCTTGCTGATCAGAAGGTCGGCGGTTCGAATCCCCATGACGGAATGAGCTCCCGTTGCTCGGTCCTTGCTCCTGCCCACCTAGCAGTTCGAAAGCACGTCAAAGTGCAAGTAGATAAATAAGGAAGGTAAACAGTGTTTCCGTGCGCTGCTCTGGTTCCCAGAAGCGGCTTAGTCCTGCTGGCCACATGACCCGGAAGCTGTACGCTGGCTCCCTCGGCCAGTAAAGCGAGATGAGCGCCGCAACCCCAGAGTCGGTCATGACTGGACCTAATGGTCAGGGGTCCCTTTACCCTTTACCTTTATTCTTCTCTAACGCTGCCTTGCATGTTCTAGAGATGAACCCTCTTATCACTAGAAAGCCCATGATTGGAGTTGGTGTTTGGAGTCGGCAGCTAGCTATAGCCCCCACACTAGAAAAGGGAGTTCTTCGAGCAGAGGAGTTTGGCAACAAGACTGAGGAGCAACGGGTTGCCCAGTTCCTTTGGTTGGTGTCCTGTTGCAAAATATGTTTCAATTACCGGTACATGCATTGGAGAGAAATTTAATTTTTGTTCGCACTTTAATGAGAAACCGCTGAATTCAAAGTTCACTATCCAGTGTGCAAACTGAAACATAGCTCTCTTTCAAAATCTGAAATTTTATGGTTTTAGTTTATTTATGAATCAAAACAAACTCTTAACAATCAACTGAGATGTGAAACCATAATAGCAGAGGGTAAAGTAGGCAAACTGCTATCTCTTCCATTGATATATGTGGAAGGGGGTGAGAAGAAGGAGAAGAAAGGAAACAAACAGAAGAGAGGGTAGTATCTGGAGATGGGTGGCAGAAGGTTGCCCTGCAATCTGAAGGCCCAAAGACCCAGCAGCCTTTGTTGTTGTTTAGTCGTTCAGTCGTGTCCGACTCTTTGTGACCCCATGGACCAGAGCACGCCAGGCACACCTATCCTTCACTGCCTCTCGCAGTTTGGCCAAACTCATGTTAGTAGCTTCGAGAACACTGTCCAACCATCTCATCTTCTGTCGTCCCCTTCTCCTTGTGGCCTCCATCCTTCCCAACATCAGGGTCTTTTCCAGGGAGTCTTCTCTTCTCATGAGGTGGCCAAAGTACTGGAGCCTCAGCTTCAGGATCTGTCCTTCTAGTGAGCACTCAGGGCTGATTTCTTTAAGAATGGATAGGTTTGATCTTCTTGCAGTCCATGGAACTCTCAAGAGTCTCCTCCAGCACCATAATTCAAAAGCATCAATTCTTCGGCGATCAGTCTTCTTTATGCAGCCTTTACAAGCTACAATATTTGGTGTTCTCAGGTACTTATACAAGCAGCTGCTGATGTTCTGCTGCCAAGACCCCACCGCCCTTGAGAAGTGCATCTTCCGCCTGGCAGAGGACGGGGTTCATCTGACTCTGAAACCAAATTACTTTCTGCATCTCTACCTGAGTCGGAGGCCCAAAGGAGCTTCAGAGAACACCCGGTGAGTGTTTGCCTGTGGCTCAGAGCAGGATACAGAGCAGAAAGGTTTCAGCGTGCGGAAGTGAGAGGTGGCAGGGGAGAGGGGAAACAGTGCGCAGGTCAGATGGGCTGTTTTGTCTTTGTGGTGGGGGTCTCGCTGGCAAGTGGAGGCTGGTCCGTTAGGGCAAATGAGGCACTACCCCATCAACCTCCACCTGCCTTCGTACTTGTAACCGTTCTGGGGACTGGCACTTCCGTTTAGTTTCCTCCTCTTGTCCTAGCATTGCCCTTGCAGAACTTCGGAGGGAGGGGGACGGAACTAGAAGGAGCTGATTCATTATGGCTCCACTTAACAGTTGGCCTCCTTGGCTTCTGCCCTCTTAGAGAAAGCTAAGAAACCCAGGAGAAGGGTTTTGATCCCCACTCAGGCTGCAGAAAGGCAATAGATTATAGGAGAACTGCAAGTGCTTTGAGAGAGGCATTCGCAATTTGTAAGGTGCACACTAATTACTTCTGGCCCACTCTTGTGTTTGGTTGGACAGGTTTTTGAAGCAACCTCCCAAAACCTGTAAAAGCTGTTTATCCTCTCTTTCTATGGTTTTTTGACAATTGACAAAATAGCAGCCAAGCTTGCACCAGGCGAAATTTTGCCAATGGTGATTTTTGCATTTCCTCCAATTCACGAGGCTGCTTTTGGCACTAAGAAGAAAAGAATAATACTTTTAATTTATTATATTCTGCCTTATTTCCATCATAGCTTTCCAGGTAACATGCAGGGTTCCCTGGCGGTCTCCGCATCCAGTTGCTGGCAGGGTGCAGACCTGCTTAGCGCCAGCACAGTGGCAGCACCCTGTTTCTTCAGGCCACCCCCCCCCCCCCGGGATCTTCCAGTCCCAGTTCCTGTATGTGCATCCTCCCCACACTGCCCTCCCTGAGTTGATGGACTTTCCCCTTCCCCTCCTGTGGCCTGCAGGATTGTGTCTCCACAGCCAAATCCATCCATCGGGCTCCACATCAGCGTCAAAGGGGTGCTCAGGCCCATCTCGTACTGCCGCCCCAGCGCGCTGTCTGCCTACGTCTACTGTGTCTCCAGCAGCGACAAGCTGACCCGCTGGAGTGCCTTGGGAGTGCAGGGGGCCCTTCTCAGCCACATCATCCACCCTGTGTACATCACCAGCATTGTCCTAGGTGACGTGTGCTTTTGTTACTACAGAACTCGCATAAAGAGCCCATGAACTGTATTGGCAGCATCCAAGCCAATTTAGCAGCAGCTAAAAAAGCCAATGCAATTCTGGGCTGCATCAATAGGAGTATAGCATCTAGATCAAGGGAAGTAATAGTACCACTGTATTCCGCTCTGGTCAGACCTCACCTGGAATACTGTGTCCAGTTCTGGGCACCACAGTTCAAGAAGGATACTGACAAGCTGGAACATGTCCAGAGGAGGGCAACCAAAATGGTCAAAGGCCTGGAAACGATGCCTTATGAGCGGCTTAGTGAGCTGGGTATGTTTAGCCTGGAGAAGAGAAGGTTAAGGGGTGATATGATAGCCATGTTCAAATATATAAAAGGATGTCATATAGAGGAGGGAGAAAGGTTGTTTTCTGCTGCTCCAGAGATGCGGACACGGAGCAATGGATTCAAACTACAAGAAAGAAGATTCCACCTCAACATTAGGAAGAACTTCCTGACAGTAAGAGCTGTTCGACAGTGGAATTTGCTGCCAAGGAGTGTGGTGGAGTCTCCTTCTTTGGAGGTCTTTAAGCAGAGGCTTGACAGCCACCTGTCAGGAATGCTTTGATGGTGTTCCTGCTTGGCAGGGGGTTGGACTGGATGGCCCTTGGGGTCTCTTCCAACTCTATGATTCTAAGCCGCAGAAAGGTTTCCATTCCACGCTTGTACATCCCAGAACACTGGGCTTGCCTTGCCTCAGGGCACTAAATGAACAAAAATCCTTTTGAGCTTTATCAGCATGCCAATATACAGGGTCCTAAGGAGCCTCTGAGGGAACCCACTTGCAGGGGATGCCCCCAAAGCCAACTCTCTGGGGATTGCAAAATAATAATAATAATAATAATAATTATTGGAGGACACTCCCTTCAGGGGTACCACCTCTCTCCATATGAACCAAGCTGGACCCTGAGATCATCTTCTGAGGCCCTCCTTCATGGGCCTCCTCCACAAGAGGTCCAGAGTGTGGCAACACAAGAACAGACCTTTTCTGCAGTGGCCCCCTGTTTGTGGAATACTCTCCCCAGGGAGATTTGTCTGGCACCTTCATTACACACTTTTTAGATGCCAGTTGAAAATGTTCCTCTTCAGCCAGGCTTTTGGTTGATTGACGTCTGGTGCCCTTTTAAATGTGTTGTGGGAGGGGGGGATTATTGGTTTGTTTTTGTTGTTTTAATTTTGTTTTTTTGTGTTTTTATATTGCAACTCTATGTTGTGAACCACCCTGAGATCTATGGATGAAGGGTGGTATGCAGATTTAATAAATACAATAGCTTCAGTAATACCCCATGGCACAGTAAGTGCAGGGGCAGGTGGGGGCTCCTTAAATGGCAGCTGAGCTATTTACTGCCTTGCCTCTCTCTCGGACGGCAGCTTAAATCACACCAGTGCCTCAGTTGTCCTGGGCAGGGTTGGCAGCCCCTAGAGCAGTGATGGCTAACCTTGACACTTCAGATGTTTTGGGACTACAACTCCCATCATCCCTGACCACTGATCCTGTTAGCTAGGGATGATGGGAGTTGTAGTTCCAAAACATCTGGGGTGTCAAGGTTAGCCATCGCTGCCCTAGAGTCCTCTAGTGGGGTGCAGATGGGGGGCTTGCCATGCACTAAGCTCCCAGACTACACCGGCCTTGGAATTCTCCACCTTCTCCTCGCAAATAACTTGCTCTCTCTCCTAATTTCGCGTTTCAGCTGATCCTTACCAAGACCACGACACCCTCCATAAGGTCATCAATGAGCGACTGAACCTGGCAACCCGGGATAGCTTGCCGAAGCCGTTTAACCACAGACAGATCTACCTTTTTAAGGGTCCCTGTGTCGCTTCCCTTGACACGCCAGCAGAGTTTCGCTCCTTGAGCTTCAACTGGTGTGGGGGAGACGAGATGCTGGAACTGGTGAATGCAGCTGTTGGGAAGGCAGTACAGGAGTGAGTTTGGGGCATGGAGGGCTTGGGTGTGGGAATGGGGTGGGCCTATGGGGTGCATAGCTGTCAACTTTCGATTTGAAAATAAGGGGTTTTTCCAAACTTTTGGATTTGAAAATAAGGGATGCCGTGACGACGGTGCAATGGCACCAAGTAGCCTCGCCACCCTGCGCTCCAGAGGCTGCGTGCGAACGGGTGAGCGAAAGAGCGAGCGCTTAGACGGCAGGCTGTCTGTCTGTCTGGTTGGGCGTGAGGGTCTGGCTGCACAAGACATGCAAGCTCCGCCCCCAGTTGGTCTCAGACTCCTTATTGGCAGCCGAGCAATGCAGCTGAGGAGCCTCCCTGGCCGGCAGGGAGGGAGAGGAGCTGCTTCCTTTGAAATCCGGGAAATTTAAGGGATATCAACAATCCGGGATAGCAGCGGGAAACGGCATTGGAATAAGGGAGTTTCCCGCCAAAAAAAAGGGAGGGTTGACAGCTTGTGTGTGTGTGTGTGTTAGGAATCAGTTGTGGTTTTACTGCTAATAAAATGATCTGAATTCGAAGCAGAATTTGGTGGCTTCTCTGTTTCTGTAAATGATGCTCTCTATGCAGGCATGCCTTGTGCTAATAAATCATTTGGATTGTTCAGGAGCAGGGGCAGCCAGTGAAAAGTAAAGGCCAACAACAACGTCTTTATGTGTTTGGGTATCTGAGAATTTACTGCTTTGCAGGGGGTTGAAATGGGAAACAGTTGAGGGTTAGCTACCTGAGTGCCTGTTTGATGCCAAGTTTTGCTTTAGGCCTGTGTTTGGGGAGGCAGGGAGCTGAGAAAGAGAAGGTCCTCCAGCTGTTGGGAGTCTAATGCAGTCTTGCCTAGTTCTCTAAACATTGGCAATAAAACCATAAAGAAATTCAAATCCAATACTAAAGGCTACTTTGTCACTACTTCCAGTAGCACCTTAGAGACCAACTGAGTTTGTTCTTGGTATGAGCTTTCGTGTGCATGCACACTTATGCATGCATACGAAAGCTCATACCAAGAACAAACTCAGTTGGCCTCTAAGGTGCTACTGGAAGGAATTTTTTTATTTTTTATTTTGTTTCGACTCCGGCAGACCAACACGGCTACCTACCTGTAATTTGTCACTACTGATAGGCTAGAAATGGCTGCATGTGAACGGAACAATATAGTTTGTTTTTTCTTAAAACAAGGACTTACTCCTCCTGCATACAACCACATTGCATGTAGGAAGAATGTGTGTGTGTGTGTGTGTGTGTGTGTGCGCGCACACACACACACACACACACACACACACACATATATATATAAAATGCAATAAATCTGCATAGAAAGGAAGGCATAGTGGTAATTGCTGAATTCAGATTCTGTGAATTGCACACACTTTATTGAATTTGGATTCTTGAGTCAGAACCTGGTCGTTCTCACTCGTGGCCTTTCTTGGTACCGTGGTTGAATTGTGTGCTGGGACACACTAGCTTTCGTTGTTGTTGAGGTCCTGCTTCATTGTGAGGTGTTGCTGTTGATTCATGTATTGCCCCTTGTTGATGGATCGCTCTTGCCTCTACCAGCATGGCGAATCCATGTGACCAGTACCGCCCGAGTCGGCTCTGCAAGGCTGCCATGCTGAAATCCTTCAGGAAGGTGGCTCAGGAGATGAAGAGAGAGGACTTGGTGCTGCTGCCCACATATTATGAAGCCAAGGTGAGTCTTTCCAGTTGCCCCAAAGAGTGTGTGGTGGGTTTTGGTTCCCTTGTTTTCCTTGCATTGAGGCGGGCTGTTCTTGATGGGGTTACACATCCTCTGAAGAAGCGGGTACGGAGCTTGGGGGTACTTCTGGATCCATTGAAGTTGCTTGAGTCTCAGGTGCGGAGTGCTTTTCATCAGCTTTGGCTGGTGCCCCTATCTAGAAAGGATTAGTCTAACTCTTGTTGCCCATGCTCTGGTAACTAGGTTAGATTGCTGCAACATGCTATACATAGGGCTGCCTCTGAAGACGGTTCATAAACTTCAGCTGGTGCAAAATTTGGTGGACATGTTGCTCACAGAGGCCAGACAGTTTGAGAATACCGTATTTTTCGCTCCATAAGACGCACTTTTTTCATTCTAAAAAGTAAGGGGAAATGTCTGTGCGTCTTATGGAGTGAATGTGTGGTCCCTGGAGCTGAACTGCCCAGGGGCAAAAGCAGATCGTGCTTTTTTTTAAAAAAAAGAGAGAAGGGGGTGTTGAAAGGGAAGCCCGCTGAGCAGCTGCTCAGCAAATGATTGGGGAGAGAGATAAGGGAGAGAGATTCCAGCCCTGCCCCCTTGCAGAGGGAGGCTGTTTCCCCAGAGACATGGGACTGGCGGATTAGATTATCTGTCTGGAAACTGTAGAAATGGCTTCCTGAAGCTGCAGAACTGTGAGTTAAACCCCATAAAACAGGGTTTTTTCCCTTTGCAAAGTAAGTTCAACAACTTTGAGCTGATCCTCAAAAAATGGGGCTTTTCTCCTTTGCAAAAGAAGCTGCAGAAATTTGAGCTGATCCTCAAAAAAATGGGGCTTTCCCCCTCTAAAAACTAGGTGCGTCCTATGGTCAGGTGCGCCTTCTAGAGCGAAAAATACGGTATATTGCCAATCCTGGCCCGACTGCAGTTTCTGTCAATTAGTTTCTGGGCCCAAATGAAAGTGATGGTTTTGACTTATGAAGCCCTAAACAGCTCAGAATTGCAATACCTCAAGGACCGCCTCTCCTCACATGAACTGACCCAGACTCTGTAAAAATAATAATGTATTTATATGCCACCCATCTGACTGGGTAAGGCCAGCCCTTCTTCATGTGTCTCAGTGAGAAGTCCAGACTAGGGGGGGGGGGCAACACAAGAACGGGCCTTTTGTGCAGTTTATGGAATGCTCTCCCCAGGAGGCTTGCCTGGTGCCTTCACTACATATCTTCAGGCGCCAGACAGAAACATTTCTCTTCAACAAAGCGTTTGGCTGATTAACATCCCATGGCTTTTTAAATGTGCTTGTGGGAGAGGGGTCTTGGTTTGTATTTGTTTCATTAAGTATTTTGTATTCTCACTTTGTATTTTATGTTGTGAATCCATCGCCCTGGGTTCTTCGGATGATGGGCAGTATATAAATTTAATAACGAGAAAAAAAGATGTTAAAGAAAATAAGTAAATAAGGAGAATCTCACGGTGGGTGTTGGTGGGCTCTCAAATCTTTCTCTCAAACATCCCTTCTAGACTCCTTTCTTTCCCTCAACTAGGTCAAAGCTGAGGTCTATCAGGCAGCCAAGCGCCAGGTGTATGCCCAGCTGAGCTCGCAAGACTTTGGCAAGTGGCCCCGAAAGCAGTTGGTGGACATCTTCCCCAGTTAGAGTGCCCTGCCGGCTAAGCTACTGCCTGCATACTGAAGACATTTCAGGCTTAAGGTGCATGCAGGGGGGGTGCACAAGGCTGGTAAATCTTCACCTAGCAGATGGAGAGCTCTAAACGTTGCTATACTTTTGGGGTGGATGGGGCTATAAATGTTTAAATACACCGTTTTGCCGTGATGCCGTTTTCACAGCGGTCCTTTCCTGTGATGGAATAGGAAAGTCGGGTGTGTAACTGAGGCTGGAAGTTCTGACAACATTTACTGAGAGTTCTACTTTTTCTTTGTACCTGCTTTGGGGCTGTGTCGAAACACAGCCACAAACTCTGGTGATTGTTATGGGAATGAGGCACAGAAAGCCCCAGGCTCTTCCACTCCCCTGCCTCTCCTCTGGGCTGGCTTGTTTCAACACAGACCATAGTTAAGATTAACCTTGGTTTAGGATTTGCACGTAATGACAGGTTGTGGTTAATCAAAAAAGGAAGTGAAGGCTTCTGATCTCTCAACCCTGCTGGAGGAAGAGCGTGGGCAGTGGGCAGCCTCTCTCTGCAGTTTATTCCTGGGATAATATGCAACTGGCTATTAAACCATAGTTTATTGTTACATTTGAATTCAGTTTCTGTCTCTGTGTGTTGCAGGAAGGTCATGAGTTGCACAACCATGTGAGAAGGAGGCTGTGGGACAAACTTCTGTGTACCTCTATAAAGACTTTCCTTGACCTTTAAATATGCACACACTAATCTCAGAGAACACGTAAGCAAACGTCTTCAGATTTCATTACTGTGGATTTGAAGGCTTAGCTTTGGGGATTTTTATTTATTTTATTTTGCTATTTGCAATTGAAACTTTAACAGTTAATGGCAGGATCCAGTTGAGCATCCTAGGCCAATTTTTCACTTAAACTGCAGTTTGGTTTCTGCCAGCTCCTCTCCTCAGTTTTTCACACTATGGTTGAAATGAGTGAGAAATTGCCACACCTTCAGGTTGTACTTAACTGGATGTGTTTTATGACAAGGGGTTTGAGAGCTGGCTGTTTTGTGTTTGTTTGGAAATGCACTTCTTTTGGCTGCTAATTTTGTAGAACAGTCTTTGCAGACATTACCATTGAAGTAAAGAGTTGCGAACCTTAGAATTTGTGTGTGGCTGCTTGTACAAATCGAGGCAAAGCTGTGAGCTTCACTTATTACTCTAAAATAGTACCTGGTGTGTCTCGTTAACTGCATTGCCAGGCTTTCCGTACAAACTCTGAATGCCTTGATCTAAATGAGATGTCCTGGTGCCCTTATTTCAGACACTGATGCCCTGATTTGAGCACCATTGTGGAAAAACGGTATACAAATAATAAGATGGCTCAGCAGTTTGTGATCTCACGAGCGAGAAATTAGCAGCAGTAGTAGCAACAAACACATTTATATGGTGCTTTAGAGCAGATGGTGGCTAATACTTTTTGGCCTGAGAATGAGGTCCACATTCATCCTTTGCCAGTCCTCTGGGAGCTGCACCCAGCAGTGGATGTGGCCTGTCCACACTCTTGGACACAGGCTCTTACATGCTTGCACACAATGCCCCTGCAACGCCCCTGCTACCCCCCCCCCCCCCGGCTATGTGGAGATCAGCTAAGGAGGGGGGCTATTGTTCCTTCTCTGCTTATCAGGGCAACTTGGGCTCTTTCCATTGTAGCATTCTCTACTTCTCTACATCTGAAGGGAGGGCGTTCCACAGGGCGGGCGCCACTACCGAGAAGGCCCTCTGCCTGGTTCCCTGTAACTTGGCTTCTCGTGGTGAGGGAACCGCCAGAAGGCCCTCGGCACTGGACCTCTGTGTCCGGGCAGAACGATGGGGGTGGAGACGCTCCTTCAGGTATAAAGGCAGCATAGAAGTATTCCAATAAATGAAAGTATTTGAGGATGGATGTCGTGGGCTGGGGAGGTAACTGACTTGCCTAAGGTTATGTAGTGAGCTTTTGGCAGAACCAGTGTCCTGCTTATGGGCTTTCCATTGGGGCACCTGGCTGGCCAATGGGAGAACAGAATGCTGGATTAGATGGGCCTTTGTTCTGACCCAACTTCAGAGCAGCTCTTGTCTTCTTGGGTCTTCCTGGTTCTCTGCTCATTTGCTGTGTTATGCTGGGGGGTGAGCATGTGGTGTTGATAACAGAGGAAGTCTGTGTCTTGTGCAAAATAGTCAAAAGGAACAGAAGGAACTGGCTGGTTCTTATATTCTCAAGCAGGCTGCATGGGGAATTCCAATGGATTTATTGAATGTCAAATATCATTTTAAAAATAAAAATGTCTGGAGCTGTGAACAATAGCAAGGTTTAAAATGCAAATTATAAAACAGCGTAGCAGATAAGAGGCAACATCAAAAGAAATCCAGGCATGAGTTAAAATCCCGTCATATATCAAAGAGTATTTAAAAGACTGGGAATTGTTTTTAAGGAAAGGTATATACCGGTACCTGAAACATCTCTGTCTATGTGCCTGGTGAGCTTTTAGATGCCCCTGACCTCTCTCTTCCCTTGCTCACATTTATTTATCAATGGCCATGAGTCACAATGGAAGCACCCCACTGATCGCCATAACAGCATCCCCACTGAGGTATGACAGGCAGCCACACCTGCTCTTTGTACTTTCTGGAAACAATGGAAGCCTTTTTTGTTTTTGTTTTTTAAAAAGCTTTTTCAGCTTGTCCATTTATTTATATACTGCTTAACGTCAAAATGGTATGTTTACAAATCGCCTTGAGACTGGGGAGTTTATAATTCATAAATTAATAGGAGGAAGCATCGAAAAAGGGGCTGTGTGGCCGTAGAGAATTCCCCTCCCTCTGGGTTTGGCAAAGGACCTTGCCAGCATTGATCTGTTTCTAGGCTGCCTTTCAGCGCAAGGCTCCCAGGGCAGTGTACAGTTCAGAACATCAAATACAGCAACTCTGAAACCCTGCACTTTTGTCCTTCATCTGTTATGCTGGCAGACCTGTGACCTCCACTGGGGCTAAGCTCAGAGGCTGCGGCCAGAAATCAGGCCCTCTGTTTCCCAAGAGAGTACAGATGGATCACTCCACTTAATCAGTGAGCTGTTTTCTGTTTTAATCTGCACCCTGTCAAGCTTTTAATCAGACAAATTACACCCAGCAACGCTTTCAGTTTTCATAAGATGTTGTGACGCAGTCCAGAAACACACGGAACCCTTGCCCTCGTTTTATACCCCCCCCCCCCAAATCCAAGTTCTGGAGGAATTCTTGCTGAATTCTGCCGTTTGAATAAACTGCCAGAGTTATAAAGGTCGCGAGCATTTGCTTGGTTCTGCATTTAATCCGGCTGACAAATCCAATCTGTTAAAAGAGAAATTTCCTTTTGGGCGAGAGACCCAGGGCAAGGAGAGAAGTGAAGTTTACTTCAAAATATTTTCAACCATATTTGTTCTCTAAGCAGTTCACGGTTAAAAAAAGAAAAGCAAAAAAACCAGACACACATACAGACATTTATAGGGGAATGCTTTTGCCCTTAAAAAAAAGAAGCCTATGGTATCATGTGACTCCTGACTGTGCTCCCCACAAACATGGTGACAGCAGCAAAGTGAGCTCATGGGGACAGAGGTTCTTCAGGGTCTCTTCTCAGTCCCATCAGATGTTTCATTTGCTAGGCAGTTTGATTTCAATAGTTCCCATTGGCAGTGGGAAAGCCCTCGCCTCCTGTTGATGTTCATCTGTGGCGGTGAGGAACATGGCCTCAAAATTAGTGCAGGGGTATTGCAACCAATACATGAGTTTGGCCAAACTGCGAGAGGCAGTGAAGGATAGGCGTGCCTGGCGTGCTCTGGTCCATGGGGTCACGAAGAGTCGGACACGACTGAACGACTGAACAACAACAATTGCAACCAAGATTGCAGGGTAAATAGGTATGTGGAGAAGGGAAATAGGGAACCAGATAGGACCTCAGCTCCCTTCCCCTAAGCCCTGGGACCCCTGACCTTTGGAGCTTTCCACAGAGAAGCCTTGTATATTTCACATCCATGAGGACTAGAGGCTCTCTCTCTCTTAACACTTTTCAGTATTTTCCAGAGTGACAGATAAATCAGTACATACTACGCATGTATGTTGGATGAATGGAAAACTTGCCAGCCTACTTACTTAAACAAAGGGGAAATTAGCATTGCAACCCTTGAGGGCAAAATGTTAAAATAAAATAAAATAAACAGATGAGAAAAAGGAGTTAGACATTGTGCTCTGCCAACAAGAGTTAATTGCTACCATTTCTTGATGCTGTCGGTGTTAGGAGCACCATAAGGCCTGCAAACCCTCCCAAAGGCAAGTGGATTATTGAAAATGCTAAATCCTGTTACCCTGGACCTCTGACCTGTTGCAGGCATGGGGTTACAGTTGCGGCGCCATGAGGTTGCAAGTCACGCACCATACGCTGGCAGGTGGGTTGCCTGTCCCCCGTTTCCTAGTAGCTGCCCACGGTGAAACATCATCCCTGTTTGGGCTTTGGGGAGTGCCCTTTCCCCTTCTTTAAACTAGTTAGCACATGTGCGCAGACTAGGATTTTCTCACGTTTCAGCCCTTCCCACCAATATCTTAAGTTACATGAACAGAAATGAACGAGCATTAAGATGCACAGGGGGAGGAGAACCTTCAACAGTGTCTGTGTATTGCTGGGTTTGGGGAGAGCAAAGACAGTGATCCGTAGTGGCGGAATAGGCATGTTACACATGCGCAACAGTGTCCGTATTTTCAGCCATGAAACGTTGGGCGTGGATGTACTGTGTTTATGGCTGCATCACATGCTTAAGTTAGGTTAAAGAGTTATTCCAGTTTCTCCCCTTAATTCTGGGATCTGTAGTTCTTTGGTGGGGAGCTCTATGGAATAGAAACTTCTCCTGACCCTCACCAAACTATGACCCCCAGGATCCATGGACTAATGTAAGTTTGTAATGCAGTTATGCTCCCAGAGCGAGCAGGCAGGAGTTTTGGGGAGACAGTAGCGGGAAGGGGTGGCCGAGAGAAGGGTGGAAACCTACCCTTTCTGCCAGTCAAATAGCCTTCAGCAATTAGATACAGGACTGAATTTTTTTTTAATATGAAGGGCTTGAGGGGGAGGTGGTGGCTGTTAGACTGCGCATGCTCCGAAGCGCGGCTGTGCTGGCTTCGAAACCCCTTTTGGCGTGTGTGGAAGCGGAACCAGGTAATGATGGTGATTCTAGGCGAATGAATCTGGTATAAGGATCTCTTGGCCCCCTTGCTGCCCTCGATCCCCCCTTTCTGTGCAGCAGGGCAATTGGTAGGTCCCATGTTCCATTGGGCTGGGAGGAGACTTGCTAAGAGAAGGGAACTGGGCTGTGTTGGTACAGCAGGTCAGGAGGTATGTAGCTAAACAGGAAAAGATATTACAGCTCCAAAGTCAGGGAAATGGGATGAAGCAATCTCAGATTGGCCAAGGCTGTTTTGCCAGCAGAAGTTCCGTTGTGCATTCCAAGTCCGTAAAGATACGTTGGGATGCTGTGAAGAAAAAGGGGGTCCAGCCGCCGTTGGCCATTCTGCAGGCCCAAGGCTCACCACTGCTCCCTCCCCCTTGTGCGTTCCTTGAAGCTCCCACTCCTTCGCCTGTTGGGCGGCTGCTCTCTTAGCAACAGCCTCCTCCGCCGTCTTCTCCCTGGCCAGGCCCTTCTTGCCTCAGGGGGCTGCTCTGGATGTGGAGGTTGGACTTATGGCTGTCGTTCTGGGTGGGGCCGCTGCTCACCCGGTTCTTGATCTCTGCCGCCATGGTGAGGAAGGCCTGTTCAACGTTGGTGGCGTTTTTTGCACTCGTCTCCAGGAAGGGCACCCCAAGGGAGTCTGCGTATTCCTGCGTGCAGGGGGGGGGGGGTCGAGACAAAACAACAATGAAGACTCGGTGATGATCTGCAGAGAGGTAGCCATGCTAGCCTTTTGCAGCAAAAGCAACTAAGAATCTCTAATAGGTCACAAGAGACGCTTTGTTGTTTTCCATAACAAATAAGTGTTATTATGTAAATTGCATTTCTGTAATTTTAGATTTCTTTCTGTAGCGCCCCGGAATCCATTTTTACAGAAAGCTTTGTTTGTACATTTTTTTAAATAACTAAATAAACTTGTTAAATAAATGTTGCGGCCCTGGTAGCTATTAGCAGCCCAATCAAATGGGCAGGGTACAAATAATAAAATCATTAGTAGAACCAAAAGAGAACAAGAGGAGACTATCAGCAGGTGACTGATCGCTCTCTCTGCTGCCCAGCTTTTCATAAGGTAGAAGCTGCTTTTTGATCTAGCGCCATTGCAGTTTATGAAATAACATAAGCAATATGTTTATTGCTTAGGTTCTTGTATCAAGAAATTTACAATCTAAAATCTCCTTCAGGAGTCGGGGAGACAAAGAGAATGAATGAAAATGAAAATGAAAGAGTGCGAATGCAGCTAGTTTCACTGAAGGCGACATTGATTTCTCAGCAATTTAAGGGGAAAAGCTGGTTTGATGCATGCCCTTCCCTTCCCCCTATTTATGCACCTTGGCTGTAGTGTAATCCACTGCTTTTTTGCTCGTGAGGTCGCTCTTGTTTCCCACAATCAATTTGTTGACGTTCTCGCTGGCATAGCGGTTGATTTCCTCCAGCCAGAGATGCATGTTGTTGAAGGAATCCTGGAAAGAGGCAGGGACAAAGTTCAGAGAAGTGGTTCATTTGAGTATGTGGGTAGGAGCAGCAGGGAGCTACTCTGGCCTCATGTTTGCTGAAACGCCTCCTCTTCCCTAACCATATTGTTCATTTCCCTGTCGCTGGCTTCTTCTCACCAAACAAGCTTCTAAATAATTGCTTGCCTAGTCGCCTATGGTGAGCACGAATCCCTCCCAGGTGATTAGATAGGGATGCTTTCCAAAAGTTAATTCTCTGCCTCTCTTATGCTGCCCACCAGTAACACTGAGATAGATGGAGCAGGAAGGTTAATAAAAAATGTGTGCTATTAAATTATATGGATGCATTTGCAATGCTACTCTTATTCATTACATGGTGCTTGGTAAGAGAACTTTCAGGTGGCAATAAGAAGAGCCCTGCTGGTTTGGACCAAAATTCACCAGTCCAGCATCCTGTTCCCTTACTGTGGCCAATCAGATGCCCCTTGGAAGCCCACAAACTGGGCAGTAACTGCCCTCCGCTGATGATTTCAAGCAAATGATGCTTAGTGTCATTTTGCCTCTGAACAGAGGAGCCATAACATGGAGGATTATGGAATGTTTCATAAAGCTCTCCTTCTGTCTTTAAAAGGGGAATCTATCATATCCGCTTTTAAACCTATCTAAGTTAGAATCATAGAATCCTAGAGTTGGAAGAGACCACAAGGGCCATCCAGTCCAACCCCCTGCCAAGCAGGAAACACCATCAAAGCATTCCTGACAGGTGGCTGTCAAGCCTCTGCTTAAAGACCTCCAAAGAAGGAGACTCCACCACACTCCTTGGCAGCAAATCCCACTGTTGAACAGCTCTTACTGTCAGGAAATTCTTACTAATGTTTAGGTGGAATCTTCTTTCTTGTAGTTTGAATCCATTGCTCCATGTCCGCTTCTCTGGAGCAGCAGAAAACAACCTTTCTCCCTCCTCTATATGACATCCTTTGATATATTTGAACATGGCTATCATATCCCCCCTTAACCTTCTCTTCTCCAGGCTAAACATACCCAGCTCCCTAAGCCGTTCCTCATAAGGCATCGTTTCCAGGCCTTTGACCATTTTGGTTGCCCTCCTCTGGACACGTTCCAGCTTGTCAGTATCCTTCTTGAACTGTGGTGCCCAGAGCTGGACACAGTATTCCAGGTGGGGTCTGACCAGAGCGGAATACAGTGGTACTATTACTTCCCTTGATCTAGATGCTATACTCCTATTGATGCAGCCCAGAATTGCATTGGCTTTTTTAGCTGCTGCATCACACTGTTGACTCATGTCAAGTTTGTGGTCTACCAAGACTCCTAGATCCTTTTCACTTGTACTGCTCTCAAGCCAGGTGTCACCCATCCTGTATTTGTGCCTTTCATTTTTTTTGCCCAAGTTTAGTACTTTACATTTCTCCCTGTTAAAATTTAGTGGGTGGCGCTGTGATCTAAACAACTGAGCCTCTTGGGCTTGCTGAACAGAAGGTCGGAGGTTCGAATCCCCGCGACGGAGTGAGTTCCTGTTGCTCAGTCCCTGCCTCTGCCCACCTAGCAGTCCAAAAGCACGTCAAAGTGCAAGTAGATAAATAGGTACTGCTCCGGCGGGAAGGTAAACAGCGTTTGCGTGCGCTGCTCTGGTTCGCCAGAAGTGGCTTAGTCATGCTGACCACATGACCCGGAAGCTGTACACCGGCCCCCTCGGCCAATAAAGCGAGATGAACGCCGCAACCCCAGAGTTGTTCGTGACTGGACCTAATGGTCAGGGGTCCCTTTACCTTTAAGTTAGTGGAGTGGACATGGCTGCATCTTGGCGTAGTGAATTTTTGTGGGAGTCTGCCATTTGGCCTCCGTTACTTGTGGCCCAAGGCAGCCGGGGCAGCTGCTTTTCTTGCTGCCTGCAAGGGATAAGATACCCTGCATTGCAAGGGGTTGATCTAGATGACTCTTGGGTCCCTTCCAACTCCACAATTCTATGATTCTGTGCTGTGATGGTCACAGTTGCCCTAAGGTGTAGTGTCTCCCCTCTGCTTTTCTTAAATGAAAAGCTGTTCTCTGTTCAACTTACCTGGTCTGTCACATCGTATACAATGATGATGCCATGCGCACCTCGATAATAGCTGGACGTGATTGTTCGGAAGCGCTCCTGTCCTGCAGTATCCCACTGTGGGGCAAAGAAATGGTCAGTGCTGCCGTCTAGTGTCAAGTGTTAGAAATGTGACTCGGGTTTCCAACAAGAGAATGTAATAAGATACAGGTGTCAAACTCCGGCCCTCCAGATGTTTTGGAACTACAATTCCCATCAGCCCTAGCTAACAGGACCAGTGGTCAGGGATGATGGGAATTGTAGTCTCAAAACATCTGGAGGGCCGGAGTTTGACACCCCTGATAAGAGGATGAGAAAATGAGCGAAACCAAAATGGAACTTAACAGAAAATTTGATTCTGTTCATATAGGTCTGAATCAAGACGGTGGCTTCGTTTCCCACTGCATTGTATACAAGGTGAATGGCATGCAAATATGTATACTATGTGTGTAATTATATACTAGGGGAAGTTATCACAGGTCTGCTTTAATGCATGTATATTCAATTGCCACAACATTTACATAAATACACATGCTGTATATTTCAGCACACTGTTCTCCTTAGATTCATCCCTTGGACATGTCAGCAAATCTAGAATTTGAAGCAACTCCTAAGACTGCTGTTAAAGAATATCAAAACTTCCACGGGAAGGTTGTCATTTCACTGAACATTCAAGGTGTTTTTATGGGGTCCTTAATTACAAGTGACTGAGTGGAACAATTTGTCAAGATGGATAAGAAAAAGCTGCACCTGCCGTGATTATAGATTCTGTGCAGCTGTTTAAGGTACAGGCGCTTTCTTTTTCTGCTTTTCCTCTTAGCCCATTGCAACGTGTACCGCAGGGAGAGAACCCAGGAGGCTCAGTTTCCAGCCCCCTGTTTCCACACCCCTGTGGATATACTTACAATCTGCAGCTTAATAGTCCTTCCCTCCAACTCTATTGTCCGGATTTTGAAGTCCACGCCGATGGTACTGATGTAACTGTCTGTGTAGGTGTCATCCTAGAGCAGAAGAAAAGAAAGTGTGCATGTGAGTAGTGGCATTCTGCTGAGATAATGTGCTGTGCCTGAGTGGGAGCAATAGAAGAAGAGTTTGGATTTGATATCCCGCTTTCTCACTACCCGAAGGAGTCTCCAAGCGGCTCACATTCTCCTTTCCCTTCCTCCCCCACAACAAACACTCTGGGAGGTGAGTGGGGCTGAGAGACTTCAGAGAAGTGGGACTAGCCCAAGGTCACCCAGCAGCTGCAGGTAGAGGAGCGGGGAAGCGAACCCTGTTCACCAGATTACGAGTCCACTGCTGTTAACCACTAACTCAACCTCGTACCTACGGGACCGTCTCTCCTGGTATGCCCCGCAGAGGACCTTAAGGTCCACAAATAGCAACACTTTGGAGGTCCCAAGCCACAAAGTTGTTAGACTGGTTTCAACCAGGGCCAGGGCCTTTTCAGTACTGGCCCCAACTTGGTGGAACACTCTGTCACAAGAGACCAGGGCCCTGCGGGATTTGACATCTTTCCGCAGGGCCTGCAAGACAGAGCTGTTCCGCCTGGCCTTCGGGTCGGACTCAGTCTGATGTTTCCTCCCCTTAGGATTTTGATGATGGGCGATAAACGAAGCGGCTTTTTAAATTTTAAACTGTATTTTAATCTGTATTTTAATCAACGTTTTTTTCCTTTCTTTTATATTTTATTGTAATTTTATTGATGTTAGCCGCCCACGGGTGGTCCGGGAATCAGCGTGTTTTTACATGAGTAGAATGTGTCCTTTTAGTTAAAATGCATCTCTGGGTTATTTATGGGGCACAGGAATTCGTTCACCCCCCCCCCCCCAAATATAGTCTGGCCCACCACAAGGTCTGAGGGATGGTGCACCAGCCCCATGGCTGAAAAAGGTTGCTGACCCTGAGGTAGAGCATCTTCTTTCCATGGTGGCATCTCCAGGTAGAGTTGAGAAAGACCTCTGCCTCAAATCTTGGAGAGCCCTTCCTGTCAATGAAGGTAGATGGACCAGTGGTCTGTCTCTTTACAAGGTCTGTCTCTTACCTTGACACCCACCCCACTATTATCCACTGCATTTGTATCCCACCTTTTCCTCCATGGAGCTTGAGGTGGCATGCGTTGCTTCCCCCCCCCCCCCATTTAATTCTTGCAACGGCCCTGTGAGGTAGGTTAGGCTCAGAGGCAGTGACTGGCCCAAGGTCACCCAGTGAGTTTTACGGCAGAGGGGGGATTTGAACCCTAACTTTCCAGGTCATAGTCCAGCACTTGAACCACCATATCTCCTGATTGCCAGTGCAGTTTCCTTGGCTACCTTCATGGCGATCCTAACGCTAAAATGAAAAATCTGGGGAATTCAAAGTCTGGAATTTCAGGGTAGGATGGGATTTCTAAAAAAAACAAAACAAATCACAGCACACCTCCATAAGCTCCGCTCACTAATATGGACAAAAAGAGACAAGATAGCATTGGCTATCTAAAATGGGGGTGCATGGGAGCTAACGTACCAAGCCTGAACAAGGAAAAACTAGATCTTTATGACCTTTGAACGCAGTATATAGCTCCTTCCTGGAAGTGCCCCAGGAAACCTTTTTCTGACATGGGGATAACACCCTTAGAAAAGGCTCACCTGGAGCCTATCTCTGTTAAGCCAAGCACACTGTCGAAGAACAGGTGGCAGCCTGGGTCGCAGATTCCCCTCACCACCACCTCCAATCAAAATTAGCTTGGTGTTTTATTTTTGTGTTCCATTCCCTGGGTCTGGAGCTGCTTGTAAGTTTGTTCTATGGCACAGCTTGTGACTTCTGTGGTTTGCATTGACTAGGTGGCAGTCTGGTGGTTGGGCGCTGGACTCAGGCTAGAGTAAGGCCTAGTACCTGGGAGTAAAGGTAAAGGTACCCCTGACCGTTAGATCCAGTCGCAGACTACTCTGGGGTTGCGGCGCTCATCTCGCTTTATTGGCCGAGGGAGCCGGCGTTTGTCCGCAGACAGCTTCCGGGTCATGTGGCCAGCATGACTAAGCCGCTTCTGGTGAACCAGAGCAGCGCATGGAAACGCCGTTTACCTTCCCGCCAGAGCGGTACCTGTTTATCTACTTGCACTTTGATGTGCTTTCAAACTGCTAGGTTGGCAGGAGCAGGGACCGAGCAACGGGAGCTCACCCCGTCGCAGGGATTCGAACTGCTGACCTTCTGATCGGCAAGCCCTAGGCTCTGGTTTAGACCACAGCGCCACCGTGCCCTGGGAGTAGGTGATAGGAAAGACCCTTGGCTGAGGCCCTGAGTAGACAGTACAGGACCCAATAGTCCGACTGGCCAAATAAAGGAGCTTTATTTCTAAGGTGCTTTGCGCATGCTCAGAGGCATCTTGCTCTTCATATCTTGGGGCAAGACCTGACGTTGCAAATGTGGCCGAGAGTCCAGTTTGCCTCGTGCCTTCTCTGAGACTTCAGCAAAAGCGAGCCAAGGTGCCGGAACACCCCTTCCAAGGAGCCTTACCGCAAAACGCAGCAGGAGGCATGACTTCCCAACTCCAGAATCGCCAATCAGCAGCAGCTTAAACAAGTAGTCACTGTTGACAAGGTAGAAAAGAGAAAGACGTTTTGGTGAGCAACTATGAATGGGTTTGGGTTGAAGGGGGGGAGCCACATACATGGTCCCCCCCCCCCTTCTTCTTAAGAGAAGAGGAGAAAGCTTTGATTATGAATAGGAAGTACCGGTAATTAATCCACAGTGTCTGTGATGTCTCTGATCGGTGGTTGCGTTCCCTCCCTGGGTGAGCATCCAAAACCCAGTGCTCAATTTGGAATGATTTCAGAAGGCCCTTTTACCCAGCGTCCCCTCCGTTGTTCGCTGTGCAGACAGCCTCTTACCATCAAGGCTTCTCACTAGATACTCACTATTCAGGACTGATAGTTGACATGTTGGCAGGCGGGCAGGCATGCAGAAAACCAGGTGTGTCCCGCTGCTTTGAGCACTCAGAAAGCAGGTGTGGAAGGTTGCAGTTCCCCAACTTGTGTCTGCTATGGGATAAATAAGAAGATTCGTTGTGCAGAGAATTTTTGAATCTGCACTTTTCCGTGCGTTTTTTGTTTTTTAAAATGCATTCAAAGAGTTTGGAGAAGGGAGTTGGAATTTGTGTGTGTGCAAGGTGCCTCAAACTAAGTTGTCAAACGTTTTTCCTTTTTAGTATTTTTCTAATTCAGTTTTCGGTTCTGATCATGTTTGTCACAGGTACCAGGTACTCTTTCCCCTTAAAAGTACATTGTTTTCCTGTTTTTTGGCTGGGTGTCAAACCATCAATATATTTGATGTTCTGGCATTTGGCGCATGTTGGCTGTGCCACACTATGCCTGCTTCTACGCTTGGTTAATGTTGTGGGTAGGCAAACCAAGGGCCGGGGGCCGGATCTGGCCCAATTGCCTTCTCAATCCGGCCAGTGGACGTTCCGGGAATCAGTGTGTTTTTACATGAGTAGAATGTGTCCTTTTCTTTAAAATGCATCTCTGGGTTATTTGTGGGGCCTGCCTGGTGTTTTTACATGAGTAGAATGTGTCCTTTTATTTAAAATGCATCTCTGGGTTATTTGTGGGGCCTGCCTGGTGTTTTTACATGAGTAGAATGTGTGCTTTTATTTAAAATGCATCTCTGGGTTATTTGTGGGGCACAGGGATTCATTCATCCCCCCCAAAAAATATAGTCTGCCCCCCCACAAGGTCTGAGGGACAGTGGACCGGCCCCCTGCTGAAAAAGTTTGCTGAGCCCTGGTTAACATGCCCTGTCCTGTGGCTTTACCTGCCTCTGCTTTTACCTGCCTTTGGCTTTCTCAGTTACAGTCATGAGCCCATCCTCTTAATTCCTTCCAGATGTGCAGGGCCTTTAGTGTGGCGAGGGGAAGGCAGTCTCAGCCCTGGCTCAGATTAGGTCTTGTTTCAATTCCCATTGTGCACCGGATGGGTGAAGCTGGCTCACGCCTATGAAACGCCCTCCCCACAATAAATGGCTACTCTCCAAGGGCCTCTCTGTACAACAACAAACCATAATAGTTTTATAACAGTGTTAACTGTCATGGCTTCCCTCAAAGGATTATGGGAATGGTAGTCCTCTGCAATAACAGACAGAGTTCCCTAGCCATCCCGCCCCCTGTCACAGAACTACAGTTCCCAGGGAACCCTCCCTAGGAAGAGCAAAAGCTATCAGACCAGTTTGATTTAGATATGCACAAAGTTGTTAGTGGGCTATGTCATTTTCACTGTTAAGACACCGACTGCTCTTCCGTGTTTAACCTGAGTTACTCCTTGTTTTACATCCATGCAAACAGCCGGTGTTGACTGAACTACAATGTAGGATTGGTGGTGATGCCTTAATTCTTCTGCCTTAGCTAAGAAAAGAAATCCTGGCAAGTTGACAGTTCGCTGAGACTCCACAATCTTTTAAGGGCAAAACCTTTTTTTTGGGGGGGGGAGGTAGGATAGAAACATGTGAAGCAGATTTTTGGCCAGGGATTTTTCAGTTTGGGGGGACATGAATCTGACAGAGATGTTCAGATTTGTCAAAAATTGGGAACACTCACCCCCACCCCTGGTTAACTTGGGGGAGTGTTTCAGCAGATATTTGCAATTCATACTCGGCACCGCTGGATATGGATCTGCAAAAAGATTTATTTCTGACTCTACCCCTCCCCTCCCCCAATAAAATGAGTCCCAAATCTAATTGCCAAGGTAAGAGCAATGTTTTAAAAAATGACGCCTCTTGAAAGAAGGCCAGCAACATTGCTGGCATATCCATTCACATTCACAGAAGCACACTCCGTTCCCTTAATCTGCCCGCTGGAAGCCTTTGGCTGCCTTATACCTCGCAAGCCGGTAGCTATGCAGTAAAATGTCTCCCGGTTTCTTCTGCATGATCCTTCCTGGAAACCCACCCTGCTTGAGAAAGAGGGGTCTTCGTTCCCTCCTTGTTCTCTCCCCTCCCCACCCCCACCCTCATTTATCTCCCTGCTCTAGAAGAAAGGTAATCTGATGCTGATACGAAGGTTGATAAGAGGAGATGTACCTTCCGTGCTCTGCGGCCCTGGATTCTGTGTTTTCCTAGCTGAAGCAGGTCCAGTCCAGTTTGGAGTGTCTTTCTCTGCAGAGGGAAGAGGGTGGGCAGTGTGTCTTCTTTTAAAGAATCTGGGGGAGACCAATCCTTTTCTGGAGTATCCGCTGCTGATGAAAGAGTGATGAATGAGCTCCTGCCGCAGGTGGATATGTTAGGACCTGCAATGTCAAAGCCTGGCGCCCGTGGAGAGTCCAGGTTGGATCTCAGAGCAGCGGGATTGCTGCCTCAAAGGGAAAAGAAACAAAGGAGCTCCCCACCCTACCCTCCCTGCCCCCCCAGTTTCCCCCAGCAGCTGGTTTTGCTCCCTCCCCAGCCCTCCTTTCTTGCAGCAAAGATGCTCCCAGCTGGGGGCTCCCCTATTGGCCAGCTGTTGGAGATGACATCATCTGATGATGCATGGGAGGACTGGCCTGCTGGTGTCTTTAATCTTGCAGGGGGAGGGCTGGATCTGCAAAGAGAGAGGAGGGGTCCCTGCAGGAGAAATGGTGGGGGGTAACATGGGCAGGGGGGTGAACTGGGTGCCTGTGGGCTTGAAGGGGAAATACGGGGCAAATACTGGCGTGTCATGAATATCACTGGGCAGGGCATATTTATGAGTGGTTGTGATCTGCATTCAATGACTCCACACAGAAACAGGGAGTGATAGACTACCCACATTCATTAGCGTGGAATACAGAGGTATGATCTCGTATGGAGGTTTTTCTCAAATGTTATAATGACGTAAAGGGTGGGCGTGTGTGCTATACACACACATCAGTGTGCTTTTGGGGTGACGTGTGATTCTTGTCTGCAGGACAGTTAGGCTAAGAGGCATTGCTTGGACGATGCAGGCTTTCTCAAAAGTTTTGTCCCCCGAGTTGGATTTGGCTGCAGATTTGCTAACGGAGAACAAAAGATGGATCTGCTAATGGTGTCATCAAAAATTTATAGTTCTGTGCCCGGCTTTCCAGAAAGGCTGCAACAGTTCAGTGAGGGGAGATGTTTTGGCCTCTTAATGAGACAAAGATCTGAGCTCTTGCCTGACACGAGGAACTCTCGGGGAAATGTATGCCCCAGCAAATTTTTGCATGATTTGTACCAGAGCATACCAGGAATACTTTGCGTAGTTGCTGTTCATCCCACGTCTCCTGCTGACTAGCAGCTGACCTGTGGGGCTCTTTGCATATAAAAGTATTTGGTACCAGATAAAAGAGGTTTGTGTTCTCTTTAACATCATTTGGTTGGTGGGACCCCTGTTTTTGTCTGTCAGGATACCTTCCTTCTCCCTGCACACCTGCTTTGCACAAGATTCTCAACAGCAAGTTCCCCCCTAAAAAAACAACACACCACCTATTTTTCTGTAGCTCAGCAAAGCATATGAAGAAGGGGCTCTAGCTGCGTCTGTGCATATCTCTCAATTGCCTCGTTCCTGAGCTGGGCCTGATCCTAAGATCAGCATGCTGATCCGGAAAGGAGAAAGTGTATAAATGCAGCGAGTAGACCAAGAGCAGCAAAGATGTCAGAAACATAAAGGAGAGAGGGAGACGCTGGCTCAGCGGCAGAGCCACCCTTGTTCTGCAAGGTCCCAATCTGGCAGCACATCCCTTTTCTTAAGCGCATGAGAAGAGCCTGCTGGATCAGGCTTGTGGCCCATTGAGTCCAGCACCCAGTTCTAATAATAACCAACCAGTTGGCTGTGGGAAACCTGCAAGTGGGACCTGAGCACAAGAACACTCTTCCCTTTGCAGAAACTAGTATTCAGAGGCGTAAAGGTAAAGGGACCCCTGACCATTAGGTCCAGTCGCGGACGACTCTGGGGTTGCGGCGCTCTTCTCGCTTTATTGGCCGAGGGAGCCAGCGTACAGCTTCCAGATCATAGAATCATAGAGTTGGAAGAGACCCCAAGGGCCACCCAGTCCAACCCCCTGCCAAGCAGGAACACCATCAAAGCATTCCTGACAGGTGGCTGTCAAGCCTCTGCTTAAAGACCTCCAAAGAAGGAGACTCCACCACACTCCTTGGCAGCAAATTCCACTGTTGAACAGCTCTTACT
Source organism: Darevskia nairensis (assembly GCA_034642065.1). NCBI lineage: Eukaryota > Metazoa > Chordata > Lepidosauria > Squamata > Lacertidae > Darevskia > Darevskia nairensis. The sequence goes on along the minus strand of JAWWNI010000177.1, from coordinate 763,331 downwards.
GTCAGGAAGTTCTTCCTAATGTTGAGGTGGAATCTTCTTTCTTGTAGTTTGAATCCATTGCTCCGTGTCCGCTTCTCTGGAGCAGCAGAAAACAACCTTTCTCCCTCCTCTATATGACATCCTTTTATATATTTGAACCATGTGGCCAGCAGGACTAAGCCGCTTCTGGCGAACCAGAGCAGCGCATGGAAACGCCGTTTACCTTCCCACCGTAGCCGTACCTATTTATCTACTTGCACTTTGACGTGCTTTCGAACTGCTAGGTTGGCAGGATCATGAGCAACGGGAGCTCACCCCATCGCGGGGATTTGAACCGCCGACCTTCTGATCGGCAAGCCCAAGAGGCTCTGTGGTTTAACCCACAGCGCCACCCGCGTCCCTATCCAGAGGCATAACTGTCTCCAACTGTGGAAGCACAACACAGCCATCGCAGCTAGTAGCCATTGATAGTCTTATTCTCCACGAAATTGTCAAATCCTCTCTTAAAGCCATGTAGGTTGGTGGCCACCCCTTCCTCCTGTCGGAGGGAGTTCTGCAGTTTAACTTCTTTGCTGCGTGAAGAAATCATTTTTTCTGTCCTGAATCTTCCACCTTTCAGCTGCAACGGATGCCCATGAGCTTTTAGGGTTACAAGAGAGGGAGGGGAAACTTCTCTCTGTCCTCATTTGCCTTGCTGTTTGTAATTTTATCCACCTCTGTTATGTCACCTCTTCCTTTGGCTCTAAATGAAAACGTCCCCAAGCTGAAACCTTTCCTCATAGGGGAGTTGCTTCAACCCACAGCATCAGGTACATAGCTGTCAAGTTCTCCCTTATTTTAAGGGAAATTCCATTATGCCGAATAGGATTCCCCATGAGTAAAGGAAAATCTTGACAGCTATGATCAGGTAACAAGTGATGGGGAAGAGCATTTTCTGCGTGAGACACCTCCCCCCCCCCTCAAGAGCTGCTGCCAGCCAGAGAAGAGAAGAAATCTGACCTGGTACAAGGCAGCTTCCTACATACTTACTAAGTAGCTGCAGAATGCGAGAATGGAAATAAAATAGGGCAGATCATTTAAAACCACTTCTAGCTCTGTGTGGATGCAATCTGCGCATCTTTTAATGAATGAGAATGCGACCGAGGAAAGATAGCTCCCAAGGAGGTTTTCAGGTACCAGTATGTATTACCTTTTTGATGAAACCTTGAAATCAAATCTCCCGGAAATCAATTCTGACTCGTTCGTTTGCTGTTTGGCAGCCTTAAATTTTACTGCCTTTGGGAAGCTTTTCGTAAAAGGAAGGGAGGTCACAAAAGTATGAACTCCTCTTCCCCCCCCACAAGGCTCCAAAGGAAGTAATCGTTTTAGCCCCCATCTGCATTTTGAAATCTTTGCATGATGCTCCACAGTTTCTTTACAAGGTTACGACTTTGGGCTCGCTTGCAACGAACAGGGAGGGGAGAATGCTAGAGTTGCTTTCTGCGCCCTCCTGTTAAGAAAAAGAAAATCTGGTTTGATGTGTATCTCAGTACATGGCGTAGGGAGCGCACAGCTGCTCAGAAAATGGAAAAGAGGCCGAGCCGCTTCTAGTTGAAATATTGTCACGGAGGTCTGCTCAGACACGGCAGGCGGAATGGCAGGTCTCTGTTGGTCAGCAGCTCCTGATCCCATCTTGTTGCCAGTGAGGGATCTTTGTTAGATGGGCATCTCTAATTTGGTTTCTTTGCGGCCCATCAGGAGCAGAGGTGAGATCCGACAGTATCCCACACGTTGTTGTTTTTTTGCAATTGCAGCCTTTCCTGCCAGGAGACAGACTTGTTCGTTTCCCAAGTTGTCAGGGGCTTCTCTGGTCCCTGACGGATCACTTCAGGATCCGGAGGCTCATCTTTTGTTCAATGTTCAGCTTTTCCACAGACTGCAAAATAAAGCGGAGAAGATTAGCGTTACAAAAAAAAAAGACATTTGCTGGGGATTTTTGGCCTTTCTCAGACCTGGGACTGCTTTTCATGGCCAGAACCCCAGTCCTGGAAAATGTGGCTGAAGGATAATACAGTGTGTGCCTCTGAGAAGGTGCTTCATCGCTGTTCACCACCCTGGTGTCTTACAGGAAGGGCAGTTTATTAATCTCTTGATAAAAAGCAAACAGGGTGGGGAAATGAAATATACTCGGAGTCAAGTGTGAATTTCATGCTCTTTATTCAGCTACTACGGTAGTAGCAAGGAATGGATGTTTCCCCAAAACGTCTGCTATAAATACATTATTTACACAATGGGCCCCACGTGATTGGCTAATTCTGGGATACTCCTGTAGGCCAATCAGGTTGTGGATTCACTTCCACCTGGAGCTGGAGTGGGTGGCTCCTGCGGACCAATCAGACTGCTACATTCTGGATCCTATTCAGCTCAGTACATAACAGGAAACCAGGACTAAAGCACCACTCAGGGGTTAAGGAGCTGAGTGTCCGCAAGGGGCTCCTCCTTCAGCCCAAGGGTCCTGGCCCCCTTCTGGGCAATCTTCTGGTGACCACATGATGTGCTGGGTGTGGCAATAAATGTAAATATTACCTTTGTGGGCCAGCTTCTACATGCACACATTCACACAACCGTCTCTGCCATGCAGGCAAGCAGAGTTCGGAGGACGTGTATGTGTGTGTGTGGCCCTGGGAGAGAGGATGGAGTGTTCTGGGTAGAGTCCTGAGCAGGGGTAGGCAACCTAAGGCCCGTGGGCCCAGATGCGGACCAATCGCCTTCTCAATCCGGCCCTCGGATGGTCCGGGAATCAGCATGTTTTCCATGAGTAGAATGTGACCTTTTATTTAAAATGCACCTCTGGGTTATTTGTGGGGCCTGCCTGGGACGCGGGTGGCGCTGTGGGTTAAGCCACAGAGCCTAGAGCTTGCCAGTCAGAAGGTCGGCAGTTCGAATCCCCGCAACGGGGTGAGCTCCCGTTGCTCGGTCCCTGCTCCTGCCAACCTAGCAGTTCGAAAGCACATCAAAGTGCAAGTAGATCAATAGGTACCGCTGCAGCGGGAAGGTAAACGGCGTTTCCGTGTGCTGCTCTGGTTTGCCAGAAGCGGCTTAGTCATGCTGGCCACATGACCTGGAAGCTGTACGCCGGCTCTCGGCCAATAATGCGAGATGAGCACCACAATCCCAGAGTTGGTCACGACTGCACCTAATGGTCAGGGGTCCCTTTACCTTTTACTGGTGTTTTTACATGAGCAGAATGTGTGCTTTTATTTAAAATGAATCTCTGGGTTATTTGTGGTGCATAGGAATTCATTCATTTTTACTCTCCAAAATATAGTCCGGCCCCACACAAGGTCTGAGGGACGGTGGAGCAGCCCACGGCTGAAAAAGTTGCTGACCCTTGGTCCTGAGGGACAGATAGAAGGGTGTGGAGGGATACATTCAACCCCCAGGCCTGAGGTTCTCCGCACCTGGGCTAGAACTGCCTTGAAGACAGAGATCCAATTGTTTGATTTCTTTCGCTTTTTTAAAAATTTACTGGAAATTAAACTTATGTTCCTCAGGGTCCTTATCTCTGCAGCGTATAGAGCAGCCTCCCCCAGCCTGGTCCCACTCCAGATGTTTTGGCCTCCTGCTCCCATCTGGGCCAAAACATCTGGAGGGCACTAAGCTGGGAATGGCCAGCGTGGAAGAACCTTCCCTGTCCCAGACCAACCAGACCTTTGCGAACTCCTCAAAGGAGATGGCATTGTCTCCATCCTTATCAGCCTCTTGGATGGTTCGGTCTGTGATGCTCTCGAGTTGCTCATCCGTCACCTCGATCCCAATCATCATTCTCAGCACCTGGGCGTTGGGGAAGAGGGATAGCCAGAGAGATTGAGTGGCCAACCAGATGGCCAGTGGGAAACCTGGAAGCAGGATTTGAGCACAAGAGCAGCTCTCCCCATCTGTGATTCCTAGCAACTGGTATTCAGAAGCATCATGGCCTCTGACCGTGGAAGCAGTGCATAGCCATCATCGGTAGTAGCCAAGGATCGCCTTACTTACACTGTGAATTTGTCCTGTCCTCTTTTAAAGCCATCCAGGTAGGTGGCCGTCACTGTCTCCAGTGGCAGCGAGTTCCACAGTTGAACTATGCGCTGCATGAATAAGTTCTTTCTTTTATCTTCCAAGCCTGGTACATGTGAATTTTTAAAAGTGCTTCTAAGCATGTAGAGAGCACATTCCTTTTGTCAGGGTGACGTCAGCCTTGCCTTTGGGTAACATCTTTAAGCACTGCCCCTCCCTGATTTTAATTCTTCATATGCACATCCCTTTCCCACCCTGGCAGCTTTCCCCGGTTGTTTGCAACAGTTACCTGTAATATTTCTGCTCGGGAGATCTTCCCATCCTTGTCTTGGTCGTAGAGCTGAAAAGCAACTGGACAGAAACCAGAACAACAGAAGGGGAGGTTAGCAATGGGGAAGGTTTAGGGCGAGGCACCGTGTTGTGCTGCTGGCCCACAGATCTGTCCAACTTCAAGGGGGATGTTAAGCGCCCAGGTTGCATGAGCATGCTGTGCTTTTGTTACCGACAAATCTACCCACAACATAAGGTAAAGGTAAAGGGACCCCTGACCGTTAGGTCCAGTCGTGACCAACTCTGGGGTTGCGGCGCTCATCTCGCTTTATTGGCCGAGAGCCGGCGTACAACTTCTGGGTCATGTGGCCAGCATGACAAAGCCGCTTCTGCCGAACCAGAGCAGCGCATGGAAACTCTGTTTACCTTCCCGCCGGAACGGTACCTATTTATCTACTTGCACTTTGACGTGCTTTCGAACTGCGAGGTTGGCAGGAGCTGGGACCGAGCAACGGGAGCTCACCCCATCGCAGGATTCGAACCGCCAACCTTCTGATCAGCAAGCCCTAGGCCAGTGATGGCTAACCTTGACACTCCAGATGTTTTGGGACTACAATTCCCATCATCCCTGACCACTGATCCTGTTAGCTAGGGATGATGGGAGTTGTAGTTCCAAAACATCTGGAGTGTCAAGGTTAGCCATCACTGCCCTAGGCTCTGTGGTTTAACCCACAGCGCCACCCGCATCCCTGATCCTTAATTGCTTCTACTCAATTAGATAATGCGAAAAGAGTTATGTTTATATGATGCATAAAGAATTTATACAGTTAAACACAGCCAGCTACGTTGTGGGTATATTTGTTAGTTGAATTTACATAACGGTTTGATAGTGTTGTGCTTCTGTTACCGCTCAGCATAACTGGGCAACTGGGCAGTGACTGCGGAACTCTGCGTCCTGAGCGTTTCAGTTTTCATTTAAATGAAATCAACCAAGCGTCTAGCCCTCAACAGCTACAAGGGGTACTTCTTGGCACCCTCCTTTAGTTGTTTTCTCTGGAACACCCATTATATCCACTCACACTTCATTTTGCTAAGCCGGCTGTTAGCATTCTGCGAGCCTCCGGGTCCTTCCACTGGCCGGAAGTGGGCCAGCACACGAGTGAATGTCCGGAAGTCCGTAGTCTCTCTCCTAGTGAGAAACAAGAAGAAGAAGAAGAGTTTGGATTTGCTATCCCGCTTTATCACTCCCCGAAGGAGTCTCCAAGCGGCTCACATTCTCCTTTCCCTTCCTCCCCCACAACAAACACTCTGTGAGGTGAGTGGGGCTGAGAGACTTCCGAGAAGTGGGACTAGCCCAAGGTCACCCAGCAGCTGCATGGGGAGGAGCGGAGACGCGAACCCGGTTCACCAGATTACGAGTCTATCACCCTTAACCACTACACCACACTTGCTCTCACGAACAAGACCCTTCATGGAATCTTGCCTACTAGGAAGGAACACAGGGATCTGCTGGCCCATCTAGCTCCCCACGGACCTACCTGGAGATGCTGGGGTTTGAATCTGAGACCTTCTGCATGCAAAGCAGGTACTCTGCTCCTGAGCTACTTCCTTTCCTCTCTTTAGCATGCCATTGCCTGAGGAGGCCTGATCAGCCTGGGGGTGTTAATTATGCATTTGTATCCGGGCTGCAAAAGAGGCTGGCTTTGTGCGCTCGATGACGTTGGACAAGGCCTGTGCCAGCCTCACACCTCTCAGTCCTGTGATTTCTCTTTGCATGGGCTTTGGGGAACTGACTGCAAGAAGTGTGCATGCACACGAAAGCTCATACCAAGAACAAACTTAGTTGCTCTCTAAGGTGCTACTGGAAGGAATTTTTTTTATTTAATTTTTTGCCAGCAAGAGGCCACTCCTGCCTGGCTGGGTCTCAGCGACGCAGGAACTCTGTGTGGCCTGAGCTCTCAGGCCCTTTCATGAGACTTGGGAATTGGGGCCGGGAGACGTTCCTTGTGGATGTTCGCCAAGAGCAAATGCGTCTGTGGAAGAACATAATAGACTAAAATCAAGCAGCAGCAGGCAGGAGAAGAGCCCTCCAGGCACACTTGGCTGTTCCAGTACCCTGAATCATAGAATTGACTCTAGAATCATTCTTGTGCACTAAGGTCTGATTCCCTGTATTGTTAGAAGAGGACAGGATGGTGAAGTGAGGGCAAGGGGCAAGCGAGGGCGGTTTCTGTTTTTTATGGCACTGGGCAGGGCCCAGAGACTTCCCAACACACACACACACACACACACACCCATCTGGGAAGAAGGCATCAATGATCCGGTCGCCAATGGGGTTCACTGCTAGTTCTCCGATCCCTTCGAAGTCATCTTTGCTGCAGAGTGAGAAAACATCGCTTATAACAAAATGTATAGAATTGGAAAGGATCCCCAAGGGCCATCTAGCCCAACCCCCCCCCCCCCCACAATGCAAAGGGGGCATATGTTAGGTTTTTATTTTATTTTATTCCACCCAGCTTTTCTGTTCACATTGGATATCTGACGTGGCTGATGACCAAAACGAGCAGGGGATACACATAAAAGGAATCAATTCTGGTCATAGTTAGAAAAAAACCCCCAAGGTTTCTTTGTCTTCCTGGTGCGAAGTCTGGATGAAGCACTGTGAAGCTGAAATACATCAGGTGTTGACAAATGAGCATAAATTGGGTGGCCAAAAGCAGTGGCTAAGGGGCTACTGCAGGCATTTTCTGTGGGATATCCTTGCTGCGTTTACTAACTTTTTATGGGGCATCAGCGTGACATTGTTATGAAAATCCCTGTCTCGCTGCGTTTTCCCCTCTTGTGGGTCTTCTGCCTGCAAAAAAACTAACTTTAAAAGACCCCCAGAATGGAGCAGAACTGCTGTTCTCTGCAGGTGTGAATTGTTCTTAATTCTACTCTGCTGACTCTTGCAATCATAGAATTCTAGAGCAGTATGTTTCTGACGTGTGCTCTGTCACATTGGACAGGTGAACCTACTGCCACTCTGCTCACCTTTAATGTGTCACTATTTTTTGACCAATTTGCTATGACGTATTTAGTACTGTATTTGCTGGGTGCTCTTGAATCAAGCTTTAAAACCTTTTACCTGTCTTGAAAGAAGAAAACAGGGAAATAGCCCTTGAAGAAGAGCACTAGTTCAGATTTATTTATTTTTAATTTAAAAACAAAAAGCTTCTCCTGTGAATTGTGCCTTCCCTGCTCCCATGGCTATATCACGTCCAGAAGCGCGAATAGAACATGGCAGGATAAAAAAAGCACAAACCTCAACTGAGCTGCCTGAATCTCTACTGTGTAAAGGTCCGTGGGGTGGTGCTTGTGGGGCAATGCCTACAGACGGAGGCTGTGTGCCCTTGCTGCAGGAGACTGGGCCGGATGGCCTCTGAGTTCCTTCCTTGTTCTCAGATCCTCTTCCTTTCCCTCCCCTTCCCTCTTCCTTACCTGAGGAAGCCCTTTTCATCCTTGTCCAAGGCCTGGAAGCGCTGGTAAAGGCGCATCACATTAGCTTCCGAGACTGGGTGCAAGAGGAAAGGAGAGGTTTAATGATTAGCCAAGGAAGGGCCCTGAGCAGCAGGTGTGATGACCTTGAAGCGAAAAGAAGATTAAGAAGCAGCCAGGTGCAATTAACATTCCCCCGAATCAAAAGGCGAACTGTTTGGAACTTGGAGAGCAGGCTTGAGCATGCCTGCACTGTACGGGAACGGGAACGGAGTGTCCAGATTCAGGGCGGCCTCCTAATGCACATGGGAACCATGCAAAGGTCACAGGCCTGAGGGAGGGCTGGTGATCAGCTTCGTCTGGTTTGCTGGACAGAGCTAGCCTGACCATTGTAGTCCATGCATCGGTCACCTTGAGGCTGGATTACTGCAATGCTCTCTTTGTGGGCCTGGTTTGGAAGCCCCAGCTGGTGCACAGTGCTGCGGGCAGAAGGGAGCTTCTGGTCGAGAACATGCGTCACTGTGGCTGCTTATCCACTACCAAGCCAGGGTCACTATTCTTGTATTGATTTACAAAGCCCTGAACAACTTGGGACCAGGATTCCCCAGGGATCGCCTGAACCCCTTTGTCCCAGCTCGATCACTGAGATCATCTGCTGGAGTGTCTTTGGTCGTTCACCAAGCTGGGGAGGCTCATTTGGCAATGATGAGAAACATTAGTGTCACTGCCCAGGATTGTGGAATTCTCTGCCAATGGAGATTCAGTGGGCACCTTCTGTGCCAGATTTTAAATGCCCGCTGAAAACTTTTCTATCCTGCCAGGCCAAGACAGGCAGTTAAGAGTATAACCCCACACACAATGGTCTATTGATATTTTTACAAGGGACGCAGATGGCACTGTGGTCTAAACCACTGAGCCTCTTGGGCTTGCTGATCAGAAGGTCAGCGGTTCGAATCCTTGCAATGGGGTGAGCTCCCGTTGCTCTGTCCCAGCTCCTGCCAACCTAGCACTTCGAAAGCACACCAGTGCAAGTAGATAAATAGGTAACACTGCGGTGGGAAGCTAAATTGTGTTTCCATGTGCTCTGGCTTCTGTCACTGTGTTCCATTGCGCCAGAAGCAGTCTAGTCATGTTGGCTTTTTAAAGGACTGGATTGTTTTAAATGAATTTTTTTTAGAAGAGGTTTTTTTTTAATAATTCTTTTCAAGATTTTTTAATTTATTTTGTCTGCGGTCAAACGCCGTTGAAAGCAAGATGAGCGCCATAGTCGCCTTTGACTGGGCTTAACCGTCCAGGAGTCCTTTACCTCTCAGGGTTTATGGGTTCGAACCCCACGTTAGGTGAAAGATTCCTGCATTGCAGGGGGTGGGTTAGATGACCCTCGTGGTCCCAACTCTATAAGTCTGTGATTCTGGTTACAACCTCCAAGTGGCTTTGGGTGAGCTTGATAGCTTTTGCAGCACCCTTCAGTGAGGCTCCCCCCCCCCCCTCTGGCGCTGCCTTTTTGTACTGAGGGAGGGAGGGAGAAAGTTGGCCATAATGGCTTTAATAAACCCACATTGTTCTAAGAATATTACGAGTTCCTTAGAATGAAAGTGAGGGAACATAAGTGAATTTTAGCAGCAACTAAAATTCCAAGTGCCAGGTGAAAAGGGAAAAGGTAAGAGCAAAGTTTGCCAGTCTGGTGGTGTCTTTCTCACTGCTCCCCCCAACCTCCCATTATCCATGTTAACTGGGGCTGATGGGAAATGGAGCATGCCACTGTGACTATTATTCCTGCCACAGCATTTCTTGCCTTGAAATGTGCTGCGTCTTCTCTCCAGGGAAAAGTGACAAGCCCAGCATAATAAAAGAAGTCAGTGGCACATTGGGTTTAAAACACAGGCATTCAAACCTTCTGTCCCCTACTGAGGGAATTTAATAACCCCCCCCCCACTTGTTGAAGTGGGGGGACAGGACGGAAATCTCAAAGTCAGCCCCCTCCCCTCCTTTTCCTCCTCGGGAGATTTTGCAAACAATAGGAAGCCAGCTGCCAGATAAGATGCAAGACTTTGGGTGGGGCACAGTGCCAAGCTCAATAACAACAGTTCATTTGTCATCCAAAACTTGGTAAAATAACTCTTAAAAGGGGGGGCGGGGCTCGCATCCTACCCCAGGAGCATGAAGATCTCTCCCAAACTGACCGCACATCGGACCCAGACAAAAGAGTCCCGTGTCCCGAGTCTCGGCTTTTCGCTCACTCATCAGAACAAGAAAAAACAACTTCACAGCTGCAAAGTGTCCAGAAGTTCTGCACTCGCACAATAGTAGCTGATGCGCTGTAGTTTACTCCCATTTCCTTGGCTGGGAACAGACTTTGTGGACCTCTGATCTCCCTTAGTCGCCTAACCTCTGCTCTGTGCCCTGAGCTGGGGGCAGGAGGCAAGTGGCACCGTTGGGGCGAGGCTGGAACGGGACAGGCCCAGCACGCTGGAAGCCAAAGATCCGGATTAGCCTCTTCTCCCAGTGCCTGCTCCCTCTCTGGCTCGTGATGAGAGAGAGGGGCGCATTGGCATCACGGCAGCCGGGGCAAGCCGATGCCCCCCTTCCCCTCCTCTTAAATTGCTCCCTGCCTTGTGCTTTGATCTGGATCTCAGGAGTCCCGACACCCCTTTCATAGAATCATAGAATCCTAGAGTTGGAAGAGACCCCAAGGGCCATCCAGTCCAACCCCCTGCCAAGCAGGAAACACCATCAAAGCATTCCTGACAGGTGGCTGTCAAGCCTCTGCTTAAAGACCTCCAAAGAAGGAGACTCCACCACACTCCTTGGCAGCAAATTCCACTGTCAAACAGCTCTTACTGTCAGGAAGTTCTTCCTAATGTCTAGGTGGAATCTTCTTTCTTGTAGTTTGAATCCATTGCTCCGTGTCCGCTTCTCTGGAGCAGCAGAAAACAACCTTTCTCCCTCCTCTATATGACATCCTTTTATATATTTGAACATGGCTATCATATCACCACTCAACCTTCTCTTCTCCAGGCTAAACATACCCAGCTCCCTAAGCCATTCCTCATAAGGCATCGTTTCCAAGCCTTTGACCATTTCCTCCCAGCCTTTCCTCCCAGCTCCCAAACTGAGCAGTGTCTCAGCTATGAAGTCCCGATTCTGATTCTCTCTGGTCACGAGGCTCCTCTCCACGAGTCCTGATGGATCTTTCCCTCCTATGCGATTGCCCAACCCTACTGGCCACGATTCCCAGCCCCATTTCGTAAGGACTTCTCTCTTGCCAGCAAAGCTTCAACGTGAGCCAAGTCTCCCCCTGGGACTCCGCTCCAGAGACCTAAGGCTTGTCAGTGGAGTTGGCGAGAGGAGAGCGAAGGCGCAGCAAGGCAGGTGGGCTTCTCATTTTGGGGACGGGGGTTTAAAACAACTCCGAGCTCTGTTGCTAACTCCCTCCCCCCTCTATTCGTGGAAAGAAGGAAAGCAAACCGTTCTCTCTAGAAAGTTTTCCCGTACAGCCAGTTTCTTTCATGATCTCCTGCTGCTCCGGGACGGTGAAGAGCTGAGAAGTTTGGCCTCCCATCTTGAAGCAGTTCTGACTCTCCTCCAGGGCAGCCGAAGCTATTTACGGGGCAGGCCTCCCTCTCTCTCTGTGTGCATCTATATTAATATCGGGACACCTTCCAACTTCAGCAGAGAGTCACACACGCGCACACTCCCAGCAGCTGTTATCACAGCCAGACAGCTAATCCACTGCAAGGGGAGGAGGGACTTGGGAAGGGCCGGGAAGACTTGTTTTAAGGTGGAAAGGCAAGAGGGAGGCAATGCTAAGTAGCTGCTATAGTTACAGGTAGATAGCCGTGTTGGTCTGTCATAGTCAAAACAAAATAAAAAAATTCCTTCCGGTAGCACCTTAGAGACCAACTACCGTAAGTTTGTTCTTGGTATGAGCTTTCGTGTGCAAGCACACGAAAGCTCATACCAAGAAACAAACTTAGTTGGTCTCTAAGGTGCTACCGGAAGGAATTTTTTAATTTTGTTTTAGCTGCTATAAGTTACATGCCGAAATCCAGCATCGCAGGAGCTCTGCAAGTGCGGCTTTCTCCCGGTTGAAGTGCAGAGTGTTTGAGGACCCGGACATTCGCTGGGAAACCAAAATACTTGTTTACAAAGCTATTGCACTACCAACCTTACTGTATGCTTGTGATAACAGGTAGGTAGCCGTGTTGGTCTGCCATAGTCAAAACAAAAGAAAAAATAAATAAATTCCTTCCAGTAGCACCTTAGAGACCAACTTATAAACACCATCTCCAACTCCTCAAAGATTCCATCAATGGGGTCTCCGGAAAATTTGACACATCACTTGGGAAGACAGGCGAACTAATGCCAGTGTACTGGAAGAAGCAAAGATCACCCGTGTTGAAGCAATTATTCTTCAACACCAACTTCGTTGGACTGGTCATGTCGTGCGGATGCCTGATGATCGTCTTCCAAAGCAACTAGTCTACTCTGAACTTAAGAATGGAAAGTGTAATGCTGGAGGTCAACAAAAGAGGTTTAAAGACTCAAGGGAAATGTTTTAAAAAAGTAGTATAAACATCAACAATTGGGAAGCACTGGCCTGCGAGCGCTCCAGTTGGAGAACAGCCTTGACCAAAGGTGTCATGGGCTTTGAAGACACTCGAACTCAGGACGCAAGGGAGAAACGTGCTAAGAGGAAGGCATGCTTGGCAAACCCTCACCGTGATCAACTCCCGCCCGGAAACCTATGTCCCCACTGTGGAAGGATGGGTGGATCCAGAATTGGCCTCCACAGTCACTTACGGACTCACTGTTAAGCCCGTGTTTATGGAAGACAATCTTACTCGAGGGATCGCAGAAGAAGAACTTGCACGAAAGTCTTTGAGTTACAAAGGTCTCTTCTTCAGCAGAATATTGAGGTGGGGGGCGAGACCTCCACCCTTGGTAATTATAGTGCTCCCTTTCAAGGTTTTGGGATACCGATGTTGGTAGAAAATGCGGCTTGGCGCCATTGCCAGAAGGGCTTACCGGTATGATCCGGATCCTGAAACATTTTGTTGGCTTCCAATTGGTTTAAGGGCCCCAGTTTTGGCCTTTATACAGTCCTTATTGTATTTGAAGGGCCGACTCCCCTCTCCGTTTCAGCTAGGGAGGGGCCTGTACATGTGGGCCCCTACCCCAACTGTCCTTTCCCACCCTAGCACCCAGGCTCTGGCGCTCCTTTCAGGTGTGTGTGTGTGTGTGTGTGTGTGTGTGTGTGTGTGTGTGTTCCCCCCCTTTGCCAAAGGCTTTCTGGTTGCATTTGTAGTTTCTGGCTGCTGGCTGTGTCTTCGTTTTTTTTAAAAAAATGATGCTTGTTTACTGATGTTGCAGATTTAATGGGTGTGTTTTTGTTTTAAATGTGGACCACCCCCCCCCGTAAGTTGTCTTCAAGTGCTTTGGCACAAAAGGTGGGATAGAAATATTTCAATGATATGCAGATCTGTACAAATTATTCCTAAGAAACCAATTCTAATTAGGGCTCTGTACCTCCCGTCTCCCCATTTGAGGTTTGCTGGCTAGTTTGGTGTCAAGAGAAAGCTAACAGATTAGGAATGGGGGCCCTCCCACATGTTGTTGGACCTTGGCTTCCTTCACCCTAGTCAATGGGCCTGGATGATGGGATTTGTAGTCCAGCAACATCTGGAAGTCCACGGGGGTTGGCATTGGCAGGAGAGCTTCTTCAGGACATTGGGATGCCGCTTCAGTCTTGACCACCTTCTCTGTTCTGGGCTTCTTTGTACAGACCTGCCTATACTTCCCCCCCTATCATGCAACAATAAATTCTAGAAATATGCTGTTTTTAGAAGCAGGTTGGTGGTAGTCTTGCTTTGTTGAAATGTAGCTAGATAGGCTTTCTAAGCCTGGAAATAACAACAACATTTATTATTATTTATATCCCACCAATCTGTCTGGGTTTCCTAACCACTCTGGGCGGCTCCCAACAGAGGACTAAAAACAATAAAACTTCAAACATTGAAAACTTCCCTAAACAGGGCTGACATCAAGGGATATCAGGGAAAGCAGTGAATCGAAAGCAGCAATTTATATCTGTCAGGGAACAGAATTGTGCTCCGTTTGAAACTTCATGATAGAATGACTGGATTCATTGTTGAGACACTGGGGGCACTGCTGGAATGATCTGCAGGGTCTCTCTGGGTGAATGCAAAGTGTGTGTATATTCAGATGGGCCATGGAAATGCAGATTTATTAAGATGGGCCCTTGGTAACGTTGTCAGAAATAATAATAATAATAATAATAATAATAATAATAATAATAATAATAATTTTTATTTATACCCCGCCCCCCCCCCCCGGCAACGCCGGGCTCAGGGCGGCTCACATCACTAAAATCACAATAAAAACATCAAGCATAAAAAGAAAAACAATTAATTAACTGTACAGATTAAAAGATTAAAAATTAAAAACCATCTTAACGCAGCAGCCCATGAATATGAAAGAATAGGAGAGAGTCTTATTTACAGTATTATATTATGGCACGAGGGTCAGGTTGGGTCGAACTAACAAAAAGCTAGGTGGAACAGCTCCGTCTTGCAGGCCCTGCAGAAGGCTATCAGATCCCGCAGGGCCCTGGTCTCTTGAGACAGTGCGTTCCACCAGATTGGGGCCAAAACTGAGAAAGCTCTGGCCCTGGTTGAGACCAACCTATCCACCTTATGGGTTGGAACCTCCAGCGTATTATTATTCGTGGACCTTAAGGTCCTCCGCGGGGATCAGACTTACTTAACTTGAGGTATGGTTCAGTTCCAAAAAATCGAAAGTGGCAGAAACGTTCCTCTGAGAGCTGACTCACACATGCCAGGCAGGTTGCTTGCTGAGTTGAAGCTGAACTTGTGAACTGACTCCACCGAAATGCCCTGAACTTGACTGATTCGAAAGTTCAATCAGCGTTGGCTCATTGCAGCATCAAGCAATAAATGTGCAACTCATCCTTTTAATTACAGGTAGATAGCCGTGTTGGTCTGTCATAGTCAAAAACAAAATAAAAAAATTCCTTCCAGTAGCACCTTAGAGACCAACTCAGTTTGTTCTTGGTATGAGCTTTCGTGTGCATGCACACTTCTTCAGATATCTGAAGTTATCTGAAGAAGTGTGCATGCACACTTCAGCTCATACCAAGAACAAACTGAGTTGGTCTCTAAGGTGCTACTGGAAGGAATTTTTTTTATTTTGTTTCATCCTTTTAAGTGTGTGCTGAGCACTTTTCCTGCAATACTGAGTATTTGCAGCTAACCCCAACATATTTGGGATTGGGGTGACAGCTCTTGTTCTGCAGATCAAGTGTCCAGGCTTGTTTGAACCCAGCTCATCTTATTTTAGAAATTAAGCACCGAGGAGTTGCTGAGCCATTTGTGGGGAAGGGCTGTGGTGGGCCAGCGATAGAGAGCACTTCCTTTGCGTGCAAAATGCCCTGGGTTCAAGCCCCACAACCTGCATGTAGGCGAGGAGATGCCACCTTTTTGGGTTGGCCACTGAGAACAGGATGCTGGACTAGACAGGTCATTTTTAATGTATTTTTTATTTTTTTTGGAAGCCGCCCAGAGTGGCTGCGGAGACCCAGCCAGATGGGCGGGGTACAAATAATAAATTATTATTATTATTATTATTATTATTATCATTATCATTATTATTATTATTATTGGCTTGATCCAACAGGCTGTTCTTAGGTTCTAATAGCTGGACCAATGGTATGTTTTAGTATATATTTTCCTTTAAATTTTTAACAATGCAGTTCTGTTTATGCCATCTTTAAAGGTGTGCACATGTAAGATGCTTTGTGTTTGAGGAAGCAACAGCTGTTGTGTTAGATGGCTGAAGCAATGTTGAAGATAAGATTTCTTTATTGTCATCGTACAAGTACAATACAGTGGTACCTCGGGTTAAGTACGCTTCAGGTTAAGAACGGACCTCTGGAATGAATTAAGTACTTAACCCGAGGTACCACTGTACAACGTTGTACAAGTGCAACGAAATTGGAAGCAATGATTCTTCAACACCAACTTCTGGTCATGTTGTGTGGATGCCTGATGATTGTCTTCCAAAGCAACTACTCTATTCTGAACTTAAAAATGGAAAGCGTAATGCTGGTGGTCAACAAAAGAGGTTCAAAGACTCTCTCAAGGCAAATCTTTAAAAATGTAGTATAAACACCAACAATTTGGAAATACTGGCCTGCAAGAGCTCCAGTTGGAGAACAGCCTTGACCAAAGGTGTCTTGGGCTTTGAAGACACTCAAACTCAGGATGCAAGGGAGAAATGTGCTAAGAGGAAGGCACGCTTGGGAAATCCACACCGGGATCAAATCTCACCCGGAAACCAATGTCCCCACTGTGGAAGGACGTGTGGATCCAGAACTGGCCTCCACAGTCACTTACGGACTCATTGTCAAAACCGTGTCCATGGAAGACAATCTCACTCGGCTACGAGGGATCGCCAATGAAGAGTTATAACCACAAATTGGATTAACATCTAGACGACACTTGATGCCCAGTAATGAGTGTTGCTAACTGAAGCTGTTCAGGCCGCTCCTCTTCATTTACACAAAACATTGTTTTAAAATGTTAGGCACTTAGCGTGCACCATTGAGCATGATCTGAGGCTAAAGTCACTTTGCTGAAGCTAAGCAGCCCTGGGTCTGGGCAGGGCCTGGAGTGGAAACTGCCTGAGAACCACATGGGCTCTGCTTCAGTTTCCATGATGGAAGAAAGGCAAGATATAACTTTTAAAAATAATAATAAATTAACAATCTTCGTCATTTTTAGTGCTCTTAGCACCTTTGCAATGCACCATTCCTAGTTAGGCAGATGTGGCCAACTGGCCAAGGCCTCACAGTGCCCAGTGGCCCATCCCATTTGTACAGGAGCCTGGGTTCAGAAGGCATGGCAGGTCAGACTCTGGCTTGCTTCCTGGTATTCGGAGCTCTGACTCTATCTAGGCGTGGTTTTTACAGGTTAGATGTGTCCTTCCTTGATGCTAAATGGAACTCAACCAGGTGTCATTTTTGATTGCTCTAATTCTATCTGATGGAGATAGGGTGGTGACTGCCCCCCTCCTTTTTACCAGCATGTGATAATAATAATAATAATAATAATAATAATAATAATAATAATAATAATAATAATTTATTTGTACCCCGCCCATCTGGCCGGGTCTCCCCAGCCACTCTGGGCAGCTTCCAACAAATATCAAAATACATTAAAATCTTCCCTAAACTAATAATAATAATAATAATTAATAATAATAATAATAATTTATTGCTATATTTAAACCCAATGACTGGGGGAGAAAAGCTTTTACTAGACCAATGACTATATTTTAAAAAAAACATTCCATTCCTAGGAACGCCAGCTTCCTGACTCCCAGCATGCCCAGCATCTCAAAGCCTTGACAGCCATGACCCACCCCCTGAGTGGACCCACTCATTTCTCAGCCATGTGTTGACAGCTGCTTGTAAACAGCTGCCCCCAGGGCTGGTAGGTCAGCCCCTTTCTC
This sequence comes from Darevskia nairensis, assembly GCA_034642065.1. Classification (NCBI taxonomy): domain Eukaryota; kingdom Metazoa; phylum Chordata; class Lepidosauria; order Squamata; family Lacertidae; genus Darevskia; species Darevskia nairensis. The sequence continues at coordinate 746,015 of JAWWNI010000177.1, read as the reverse complement.
ACTTCCCTGCCTTATGGTTTCCCCATTAACACTTCCCTCTGTTAGTTCAGGGAGCTCTGCTCCTGGGGGTGGGCAGAAGGGGACAAAGCTTTAGCGAATGAAGCAGGGAGCCAATTCATCTCCAAGGGGCCTCTGTTCAGGGGGACCTGGCTGTGTACAGTCAAATGTCCTCCCATCCCTACTGTGAAGAGGCTCCCCCCCCCCCAATTTACTACAATAGTGGACAAACTGACTGTCAGCAGGAAGGAAAATTATTTGCCCTTTCCACCAAAGAACGAAAAGCCATGTGTGGTTATCAAGAGTCAGGCAGAGGCGTAGCAAGGTGAGGTGGTACCCGGTGCAGAATTTTTTTGGTCCTTGAAATTTAAATCTGTCAAAGAGAGCCACCCCACCCCATCAGAGTGCTGGTCAGTAGGGCTAATGCAGGGGCCAGCAAACTTTTTCAGCAGGGGGCCAGTCCACTACCTCTCAGACCTTGGGGGGGGGACTATATATATATATATATATATATATATATATATATATATATATATATATATATTTGGGGGGAGCGAAATGAACGAATTCCTATGCCCCACAAATAACCCAGAGATGCATTTTAAATAAAAGCACACATTCTACGCATGTAAAAACACGCTGATTCCCGGACCATCCGCGGTCTGGATTGAGAAGGCAATTGGGCCGGATCCGGTCCCCGGGCCTTAGTTTGCCTACTCATAGGCTAATGGGTGGTATTCAACTAAGTTTTACTGAAATTAATGAACATGTCTATGTTTGGTCCATTAATTTAAAGAAGTCTACTCTGAGTAAAACTTCTTGAATATCATGCAAAGTCCTTTTAACAGCTGTATTTTTTAACTGCTTAGTGATACAAATTAGCAGCCTAATAAGGATATAAGAAGAATTCGATCAGACCAAAAGTCAATCTAGTCCAAATTTCTCTATTCACAGTGACCAAACAGATGCCTTTGTCAGGCAGTGGATTAAAGTTAGAAACATGTTCCAGATCCTTTAACTCCCAAGAGGTATCAGGAATTGGGTCCCGTGGAATGTCCTTCGGTGGGAAACACTCTGCAGGTTTTTGCAAATAGTTGGGGGCTGAGTGGGCATCTGGCAGGGATGCTTTATTAGTTTTGTTAAGTTAATAATTATTTGCAACTTAGGGTGGGTTGGTTCAGGGAAAGGCATTCCTGTCTGATGATGCCACTGCCTGTCTCCCACAAACATTGTGCTTGGTTTCTTTCTGTGAATGTGAGACCTCTGATTCTCCTGCTACTGGCTCACAAGAGCTAGCCCTACGTTAGGAGGTGGGGAACCTGTGGCCCTCTAGATACTGTTGTTGTTTAGTTGTGTCCGCCTCTTCGTGACCCCCTGGACCAGAGCACGCCAGGCACTCCTGTCTTCCACTGCCTCCCGCAGTTTGGTCAGACTCATGTTGGTAGCTTTGAGAACACTGTCCAACCATCTCATCCTCTGTCGTCCCCTTCTCCTTGTGCCCTCCATCTTTCCCCACATCAGGGTCTTTCCCACATCAGGGTCTTTCCTGCTTGGCAGGGGGTTGGACTGGATGGCCCTTGTGGTCTCTCTATGATTCTATGAGTCTTCTCTTCTCATGAGGTGGCCAAAGTATTGGAGCCTCAGCTCCAGATATTACTGGACTCCAACTCCCATCAAGCCCACCCAGCATGGCCCCAGGCTACGGATGGTGGCAGTCATAGAAGGCCAAACACCTAGGTGGCTTTCCATCTGTGGCCTATTTTTCAGTGTGATGGGTGGGCATGGAAGAGTCCCTTGAGGCAGGCCTAACTCAACAAACAATGCATTCAGCCACCTGGGGCGGCAGCATTTTTAGAGATGCCCCTTAAACAGCCTTATGCAAACTGGGAGGGCACACCCTGGAATCCTTTGCAATGTCAATGAATGCCAAGAGCCCAAACTCTGTGATGGTGATGTAAGGAGCCAGGGTTGCACCTCTCAGATTGCTGTTGTGCCAGCGCTTTGGGTGGCAAAACCTCTTGAGCTAGTCCGCTGTCCATTGCAATAAATTGGGATGCCAGTTGGCACAGGCTCGGCTGCTTGCGTCCGCCACAGCCACCCTAAAAGTCCCGCCTGGATGTGGTGGTTGTGCAAAAGTGTGGCGTACAAATGAAGCAAAACAGTGGAAGAAAACGGCTTCAGGCAGATTAGGTTTCACTGAGCAAAATAGATATTTTATATAACTTTCTTTTGAGAGAAAGGACCATACATAAGAAAAGTCACAGAGGGCGAGGAAGGATATATAAACATGACACTTATAAATATACAGTATATACAACTTAAATATGTATATAAAGCATCTCCAGCAGACTTTTTTTGTACACAATATTTATTGTGTTTTTAAATTAAAAAAGAAAACATGGGGCGGGAGGGGAACAGGTTAAAAAGGAACAAGATCTGCAATGCATCCCAAAATATTTCTATTAAAATCTGTGACATTAGGATCAGAGGCTGAAAATGTAACTGCAATCCTACACGACTACTCAGAAGTAAAAGCCATTGATTTCAATGGGATTTACTCCCAGGTAAGCAAGTCTAGGATTGCAGTCTTAACCTTTTTCTTTTTCTTTTTATGGAATGAAAAGGTTGCCGCAGCTGTAGGAAACTGACTTAGTTGCTACCAAAGCATGATTCCACTCACTCAATCCTTTTTGCATAAAAAATACTCACCATTATTGAGGGGGAAATTTGACTTTTCTTTATATGAAGCTTCAAATTGCCATTTGTGAGGTAACGGAACAAGAAGTTCATCTCTCATAATGTGTTTAAAAAATTCAAAAAGCAAAATAGGCAATCGCGAAGTTCATCCAATTGGTCACATAAACCACAATGGATTCCATTTTGACTTGATAGCCAAAAATAATGACTTATCTCTTGTCAGAGTGCGCTTTTATATTCCATGTTGCTTTTGGTCCAGCCTGAGGCCCATCTCCATGACCAGGAGGCCTCTGTGGAGGGAGGGCAGATGGGGGGTGGTGGTGGGGAGGGAGTCCTCTAAAGCAACTCACCTCAAGGACACAAAGGCCTGTTAAACAGAATCTTCTCTTGCTGTGTTGCTTCGTAATGAAGGACAAAGGTGTCCCCTATGAGTTTGGTTGAGTTTTCCTCCCGAATTAGTCAGTAGAGCGACAGGGAATCTTTTCCAGCCCTTTGCAGGCCATATTCCAGCAGCAGGTGGGGCTAGAGATCTAAATGAGCTTTTGAGGATCTATGGATGGGCAGCATGGCAGCCACAATTCAGCTCAGGACCACATTGAAGGGCAAAGGGTTAAACGCCCACTTTGCGCCTGGGTACTGATCCAGATCCAGCCCCTAGGACCTGCTGTTTGCTGCTTTCCCCCCCCTTCCTCCTACGGCCACCATGGAAGGGGAGGGTGGGGTCAGATAAGAGAGGCCCTGGGAAGCCTCCAAGGGCCACACCCAGCCTGGGGACCAGAGGTTCCCAGTCTCTGATTAAAACCAACCAACCAACCAGGGAACTTTCACTACAAAGGGAGAAATCTTTTAGTCTTCCACATGCTACTTGTCTTGTATAAATCCTGTTCCTTTATGGTGATAAGAGTGGCACGACCATACCATTTCCTCCAGTTGAAAAATGCTTCTTCAGGAACTACTACTGGCAAAATAAGAGGGACACTTGGAACCCGTCCTGCCAGTGTTAGAGCAGCAACATGGTCTTCTTTGGCTAGCAAGAGGGTTCTTTTGCAGGTGAGTATCTCACCTGGCTCCCTCTTAGCATATCCGCTCTTCCTTGTTTCTTTACAACCACATCAAGGCAACAGGTGTGCATTGTGCTTTCTTAATCCCCCCCCCCTTTCTCCAGTGTGGAGAAAGTGGCTTTCTTCAGAACCAGTGTGGTGTAGTGGTTAAGAGCTGTGGACTCGTAATCTGGTGAACCGGGTTCGCGTCTCTGCTCCTCCCCATGCAGCTGCTGGGTGACCTTGGGCTAGTCACACTTCTCTGAAGTCTCTCAGCCCCGCTCACCTCACAGAGTGTTTGTTGTGGGGGAGGAAGGGAAAGGAGAATGTGAGCCGCTTTGAGACTCCTTCGCGTAGTGATAAAGCGGGATATCAAATCCAAATTCCTCCACTTCTTCCTTTTTCTTTTTCAATGAAAGGTGCCTTGTGGATTCTTTTGTAGTTGAAAGGTGAGGCGTAACTCAAATCCAACCAATCATAGCTTCCTGGTTTTTTTGGGGGGGGGTGTCGTTTTTTCTCTCTCTCCACCTCTCCTGGGGCTGAACGAAAGAGCAGTTTCCCTCCTTCAGACTGAAAGGAGAGTCACCATGGGCTGAGACAAAGAGACCACAAAATGGAAGGGAAACCGGCAACAGTTTAAAAACATATAAAAAAATAGGAACATGGAAAAAAATTGCTTCGTTCTTGGCACTTGTGTTGGAAAAGGACCTGCCTTTTCTCCAGATGAGACAATCCTAGGGCAGCCTCCATCCCTCTCCCAAATCAGCCTCCGTCCTCCTTTTTCCCCCTTTCGAGAGAAAACCCAAACCAACCTCTCCCAAACCCAGCTCTGACTTTCAAACACTTTCCGATCCAGCGATCGCTTCCTAAGATTCTGAGTCAGTCTGTTGCTCTCGATGCAAAAATTAAAAAATATAGCAGCAAGAATAAATATTAAATATTTTCCTTTAAAAAAGGAGTCTTTTTTAATACTATACTATATAGATCAAAAATTAATAATGGTAAGACATGGGCTGCTCCGGGAGTCCATTCAGTCTGCTCTGTAAACATTCCTTTAGCTGAGAATTTGGAGGGAAATTTAAAAAAAATTCAGATGGTGGAGTCCGAGGCTTCGCAGAAGGGTTTTCTTCAGACCTAGAAATGAATATGAAAAAGGAGGGAGAAGGGAAGGTAGGGTTAGAACGGAACACAATGACTAAGTATTGCCTTTTTGCCCTCCCCCCTCCCCCTCCCCAAATCTAAGAGAGCGTGTTTCCAAGGATGGAATTATCCCTGCCAAGTCTAGATTAATCATCATGCCAGATAGGACCCCCAGCTAGACTGCTGCTGTGCCTGGCGTGTTGCTCACCCCAAGAGTTTCCTGGAGAAGCAACAGCAGTCATTCGCCATTTCTAAAACCTGGATCTCTGTGAAATGTTTGCCTTTTCTTAATTTTGGGCAGGTAATGAATATTGTGATTCCTGCATCATCATCCCCCCCCCCCCCCCGTGTACAACTGACCTACCTATCCAGGATGACTGAAATAATACCCACTGCGGCAGGTGTAGTGGGAGCGGAGAGGTGTTTAATATATATTTATTAAATATATTTAAAGTATTCTCAGTTCTCTCTTCAGCTCAAAGCTTGTGCTGTAGAGTTGTTTCATAGGAGCAAATAGTTCGGCTCAAGGTGTAAACAGAAAAAGGGAGTCTCTTTGTAATGCCATATATCTAGAACTCCCCAGCCCAGCAGTAAATGTCAGGCCAACTGTGTATACTCACCTGTGAGTTGACGTCCTCACATCCTCTCAGGTGCCGCGCCAAAAGATGAGGTTAAACGCCTCTGAGGCCAGGAGTACAGTTGATTTCCCTAACAGAAATTGTTTGGAGATTGCCTCTAGGAACACTATATTGCCCCTTTCTGCAGCCTCCCAGAGGGAGCTCTTTCCAAAAGCTCCAAGAAGATAAGATAATTTATTGTCATTGCACAAGTACAAGCACAATGCTATACAAGTGCAACGAAATTGCATGCCCCCCGTAAAAACAGAAAGAAAAAACAAAACAAAAAACAGCACAAAACACACACACACACCAAAAAAGCCACACACACACCCATCACAGCTCTCCAAGGTCATATTATCTGGTTACAGCATTTAAGATGGTTATAGCTCTTGGGTAGAAACTGTTCTTCAGTCTATTTGTTCTTGATCTAATTGTTCTATATCTTCTACCCGAAGGCAGTGGTGCAAAGAGACTATATCCTGGATGAGATGGATCCTTTAAAATATTATTAACCTTTTTAAGGCAACGGGAACTGTATAGTTCTTCCAGAGATGGGAGAGGATGACCAATAATATTTTGGGCTGTGGTTATGACTTTCTGAAGTATCTTCTTCTCCCTGGCTGTGCAGCTGGAGAACCAAGCACAAAGACAGTATATAAGAATGCTCTCTATGGAGCCTCGGTGGAAGGACACCAGCAGTCTCTCACTCAGATTGTTCTTCTTTAAAAGTCTGAGGAAATAAATTCTCTGCTGGGCCTACTTTACCAGAGCAGTAGTATTTGCGCTCCAAGTCATACCCTGCTCTATAAGCACTCCCAAAAACCCTAGTTTGTTAACCATAAGTTCCTGAATAAGCATAAATTTTAAAAATGAAGACAGACATTGGGAAGAAGACAGCAGAACTTGAAGATGGGCTCTCCTCCCTCCTTGTGGTTCCTCCTTGTCTCTGTCCTGAATGAGAAGAGCCAGTCTCAGGAATAACCACTCTTAACAGGGTTTTTTTTGCCCCAAAGACACAGCGCTGCGGTGCAGCTACCAATGATCTGACGGTATAAGGCAGCTTCCTGTAGGAGGGTTGGAGTAGCACTTGAGAGAACTGGAGAAGGACAAATCACAGGTGAGGGTAGTGTACAGTTGGCTGTTCTCCAGATGGTCTCAGGTGCCACTCCAAGAGTTGGACCATAACAAAGCAAGTCACCTCCGCCTAAGAAGAGGTGACAATTTGCATTTAAAAAAAAGAGTTCAACCAATTAAGTTTTTCCATTAAGCTTTCCCAAACTGAGCTAATACATTTAACGTAGAGTAGCTGATAGTACCACACACTACTGAGGCAAAGGTATTCTGCGATACTACACCAAGAAATGATGTTCATTTGGATGCTCAGCATTTCTCTCGCACAAAAATCCAGGATTGCAAGGCCCAGAAAACTGCCTCCCCAGAGTGCCTTGTGGACTTCTAGAATGCATGACTTTATCTGCCTTGATACAGATGCTACTGAAGCCTTTCTGCATGTACGTACCTTGCAGATAACAAATAATGCAGGATCTCTTCTACAAGGACCTATCCTGGAATTCAACCTCTTAATGTAGCGTGTTGTACACTTTTCCCTGTGGATATTAGGACATCTTCTCCTTAGGAATTATGCCACAAATTGGATTGGACAGAAAGAAACCCAACTGTGATAATCTTCTAATCCTTGAAATGGCGAAGAGAAAGGTGTACCTTCATATACAGCCAACAGTGTCACTGAGCAAAGTAGCTTAAATTGCTGGATGGTAATGGATTTGGTTGTAAAAGCGCATGAAAACGCTGTTTACCTTCCCGCTGGAGTGGTACCTATTTATCTACTGTACTTGAACTGGCGTGCTTTTGAACTGCTAGGTTGACAGGAGCCTGGGACCGAGCAACGGGAGCTCACCCCGTCATGGGGATTCGAAAAGCCGACCTTCCGATCGGCAAGCCCTAGGCTCAGTGGTTTAGACCACAGCGCCACCTGCGTCCTGTAACTGGACTGTAACAACTGTAACTGGACTAGTAATACAATTTGGAGGTTCCCCAATGGGATGGAAATCACAAAAGCAGGGTCTTGCAAGTGTATCCTCCACTGCGGCCGAGTACTGTTCTCTGAGAGAGTTGTGCAGTGAAGTGGTCTATTTTAAACAGTTACTGATTGACATGGGAATGAAATGTGAATCTCCACTGATAATCAGGCATGTATACTGTATTTTTTTGCTAAATCTGATCATTTTAAAGGAAGATCAAAACATATCAAAATTAAATACCAGAATGTAAAATGTACAGTAATGTGGCACAGAATGTAATTATGCCAGTGTACTGAGAAGGGAACCAGAATGTTGCTGATACAATGACGAAACATTGGACATCCCTGAAATGTAAAATGATGGTTGAACGTTTAGGTTTGGATAACCATACTATGTAAGCACTCTGTTTATGCTCTGTAAATAGTTGTTCTGAAAAGACTGAGAGGGGGTGTTGGGGATATTGGTCATTCGTTTTCAGAAAAATGTCTGAGTTTCCGTATGTAACACGAAGCTCTGGCCGTGTAGCAGGATTGTTTACAAAGGTGCAAAGATGACAGTGAAATCATGGGCATGCACATTGCATTATTTGAGTGACTGTGGGAGTTTCGGTTTTGGTCTGCTGAGAGGATGCAAGCAGATCTGTTGATGTGTGGATCCACCTCAGTCTCTGTATCCAGCAACCGTTAAGCTTCCTAACAGGCAATAAAGCTGCCTAGAACAATCATGTGTTGCTCATTAATCAAGACTCAGGGGCAATTTCCTCATGATTTGCTGCCAACTGTGTTTCAACTCTGCTGAGACGTGGTGGGAAGTTGCAGGGCAAATCTGTTTATGGCAGCCTTCACGCCATAAGCAGCCACAGTACTGTCCCCCATGACTTGGTGTTTGATTTAGACTTTTCTGGAGGCCATCTTCCAAGAACACCAGAACATCACAGATCTTCACTTTGGTTGGGTGTAGTTCATAGTCCTTGCACTAGCTTTAAATTCTCCACGTTGCATCGTAAGGCCATGGGAGTTAAGACTACCATTGCATCATTAGAGTCAGCAAGTCCAGGCCAATAAGATGCTACAAAGATTCCCAATGGAAGAACAGTGCAAAGGAATCCACTTTAGACACTTGAGATAAGAAAAGTACTGCTACTGCCTGCGACTACCTTGTATTTACGTAGTGATTAGAGAAAAGCAATGCATTGCCAACATTTGGCTCCAGTTTTGCTGCTGCTGAGTGACAACTTGCTTGGATCCCTCTTCCTGAGGTGGTCCTTGCTCAGTACCATTCCGTTTGCTGCTGTCATTGGTGTTCTTCTCTCATTAGGTCACAGGTATCAAGGTGAAGCTACGTAGCACGGCAGGCTACTTTTCCAATCAGATATTGGCTACTGTCAGAGCTCATGATCTCAACACCAGGTGGACTGGGTGGAGCAGAAATGGTGGATGGGCTGAGTTTTCTTCTGTTCCAGATGTGTAGACTCCCAGCATGTTTAAAGGTAAAGGGACTCCTGACAGTTAAGTCCAGTCACGAACGACTCTGGGGTTGCGCGCTCATCTCGCTCTATAGGCTGAGGGAGCCAGCGTTTGTCCGCAGACAGTTTTTCCAGGTCATGTGGCCAGCATGACTAAGCCACTTCTGGTGCAATGGAACACTGGTGGGAAACCAGAGCACACAGAAATGCCGTTTACCTTCCTGCTGCAGCAGTACTTATTTATCTACTTGCACTTTTTGGCATGCTTTTGAACTGCTAGGTTGGCAGGAGCTGGGACCGATCAACGGGAGCTCACCCCGTTGCAGGGATTCAAACCCCCGACCTTCCGATCGGCAAGCCCAAGAGGCTCAGTGGTTTAGACCACAACGCCACCCGCATCCCCCCCCCCAGCATGTTTAGCTCTCAGTATTGAAATCGCTCTTAACTTGAACAGATGGAGTTAAAGACCCTGCAGCCATGAAATGGTTAGCGAGGGACAAAAAGCAAGCTACAACAACAGTGGGTTTGCTTTTTCTCCCGGCAGCTGTTTTGCCGCATGTAGCAGCTTTAAATGTCTCAATTGAAATCAGTGAAATAGGAAGGTCTCCACTAAGCACGCTGCAGGCAAGACTGATGTGGGGCAAAAACTGACCCACTCCTGATGACCCTCATCACCCCTTTTAGGGAATGCAGCAGGTTTTAGTCTGGTTTTGGAAATAATGTCTTGTCACTGGCCAGGTTTACATATAACGTTAAGCCATGGCTTGTTTAACAAACTACAAGTTAAATATGAGTTGTTTTACAGTTGATCAAACAAACTATGGTTTCCTTCTGCTCTTACCTTGTACCTTTGTAGCCTGGTGAGTGTCTGGGGGTGGCCAAACAAGCTGTGGTTAAAGGAAGGGTTGCCAAGTCATAACTAAGGGAACCAAATTCTTAAGTCAACAACAAACCATGGCTTTAGCTCATGGTCTCTTGGCAGTAAGTAAGCCGTAGTTAAGCTTCTGGGAAGGGTTTGTGCACTAAACTATGGCTATAGTTTAGGGTTGTGTGGAAGCCAGGGTCCTGCTGATTCCAATAGGCATATAAGAACTTTTCAAGTTTTTTTAAACTCGCTTACCAAAGTGCTTGATCTTTTGAGTCTCAGTTGAAGGAAATGCTCACAAAATCCTGCTTAGTTTAGAGCCAAACTTGGGGATGTTGTACATCCCTACTGCTGTTAAAAGATATGTTTATGTATGACTTTCTCTTGCAACTGAATCAGCAGCTAGTTGAGAGATGCAGAACTATGTATTTAGTGCTTCCATGGTAGAGTGATCACTATTCTCAACATGCTTCTGAACATCTGGCAAGATCAGATATTGAGAACACTTCTCAATGGAATAAAACTGATGTTCTCTCTTGTATGACAGCCTTATCCTTAACAGCTCTTGATCTCATGAAATTGTCCAGTTCCATTTTAACCCCCATTCAGAAGATCTGGGTTTTGCAAGTTGCCTGCTTTTTGTTTTTGTTTTAGTTCACAATACATTTGTCTCCCTTCTCATTCTTGGATCTAAGACAATTATAGAACAGTCCCACCCTCTTCCATCTCTGGTCTTGTGGGCTTGTCTCTTCTGAGTAGCACCCTCCAATAGCAAGTCTTTTTTTGGCGGGGGTGGGGGGCAAGTACTTTGTGCTAAGGGATATTACACACATTTCATTGGTGAACTTACAAATTCTTTCATCCTTTGCCAACCTGGTGTCCTCCAGGTATTTTAGTTTACAATTCCCAGTGCTTCTGGGACCTGTAGTCCAAAACATCTAGTTGGCAACAGCTGGTGTAACTGAGTGTTCTCCATATTTCAGGGAACCAAGACCACCTCCCTCCCACCTGGCCCTGAGGAGACCCCCAGAGCAGTTGCCATGATTCTAGGGATAATGCTGCTGGGATCATCTCTGGACCACTTTACCCCATTTAGACTGATATCAAGTAGCCTGAATGTTAAAATGTTGATTTGGCTGTGAACAGAGCCTGTGAAATCTTCCTTTCCAATGGTTTCTGGTAGGGAGGAAAATGAGGCTATTGGAGACAGAGATCTTTTGTTTTTCTGCCAGGGCTATGAGCGGCTCACAAAAAGAGTCTCTTCTGAAGATGGCATAGTTTAAAAATGCCCAGAAATGAAAGATAATGCTGCTGGTGTCTACCCTAAGCCTGCAAAGTTTAAAGCTTCAACCCTAGAAAAAGAGGGGAAGAAAACAAAATAGGAGAGAGAGAGAGAGAGAGGGAGGAGGAGGAGGAGGAGAAGAAGAAGAAGAAGAAGAAGAAGAAGAAGAAGAAGAAGAAGAAGAGGAGTTTGGATTTGATATCCCGCTTTATCACTACCCGAAGGAGTCTCAAAGCGGCTCACATTCTCCTTTCCCTTCCTCCCCCACAACAAACACTCTGTGAGGTGAGTGAGGCTGAGAGATTTCAGAGAAGTGTGACTGGCCCAAGGTCACCCAGCAGCTGCATGTGGAGGAGCGGAGACGCGAACCCGGTTCACCAGATTACGAGTCTACCACTCTTAACCACTACACCACACTGGCTCAGAGAGAGATGGGTTTCTATACACCTACTCATGGGAGCTACCACAGCCTCACTGCACTGTGTTGGTTCTCTGGGATCTGGCCTGAGGTGGTATGGTATTGCTTGGCCATGTGCAAGATGTGAGAAAGAAAAGATAACTGATGTGGTCAGAGTTGATGCTACCTTACAGTTGTGTGGTTAGGTAAACAATGGCTGAGGAGGAGGAAGGGCTCACCTTCCCACAGTACGCCTTGGCTCATCTGCCTGTTTGAACACCCTGCCCTCTTCAGCTGAGGCTGGGCAGTGTTCCGAGAGGCAGTCTCCAATCAATTTTTCTTACACAGTCTGCCTCCTCTAGTCCCAAGAGGGGTTTTAGCACATCATTTGGAGGGACACCTGAGCCAAGCTGGAGAAAGAAACCTTGGACTTACCGTGGAGGTTCCTTGGTGAATGGAGGGTATCCTGGGTGGGTCACTCCTGCTGCTTGCTCTGATGTAGGGGACCATGTAAATCAGCAAACTTTATTCCTTCTGATGAAAGGAGGATGTGCCCTCCCCCACTCTACAGCTGGAAATAATCTTCAAAACAATAAAACTCCCAGGGAAAAAAACTTCCTGAAGCCCTAACAGAGAAAAAGAGGGCCAGGAAGAGGGTCAACTCCAAGACTCGAGCTGCACTGCACTAAAAGCTCTGTGGCACCAAATCCCCCCCTCAGTTGTCACACAGGTGGGCTTAGCATACCCTCACCAGGTCCAAAAACCAGATGCCTTGGTCAACAAGAGGGTGATTAGGATGGCTTTTGCCTTTTTTGACTTTTCAAAGCAGCTGGGCTGGAGAAAGCAAAGGATGTAGAACTGTGGATATATTAGGCTAGTTGTTCTTTCTGCTCCTTTCATTAGGAATCTTGAGGTAAAACTGCTCACTTTGTTGCTTGCTGATGATGTACATGTACTGGCTATTGCCCTGTATATACATTGACACTCTATTCTCCTGGACCCACACCCTCTGCATCTGAACACCCTGCTCCAGGATATCCTCTTCCGCTGATGGAGAAAGAAGCACCGGCACTACTGTGAAGGTGTTTTCTCATCAGTTGATGATCCAACATCTTCAGGACATTCTAGGCATAAAGCAGGTACCTCTGGCAGAGATGTTCTCAAAAGCCATCCTTCTAATTCCAACAGAAGCTGACATAACACTGTGGATGGGCAATGTTGTCTTCCAGGCTTAAGGAGAAATAACTTGTTGGAGTAGCTACCTCCCAAAAAGCTGAAGATGAATCTTGGATGTCTTTGTTACAGACTTCTTCCAATGAAGTCTGAAGGTTCATTGCTGTCAAAGCAACCACCCACCCCCTTGGGGAATAGTGAGCTGTGCCCCCAGAAGGAGCGGGAAACGGCTACAGCTTGGAGTCAGGCTGATAAAGAGAGTGAGAGGCAAGAGGTGCTTTGAGTACACAACAGTATTGAAACTGAATCCTGTTTCTCCAGCAACATTGTAAAAAAACCTAAATTTATAACATGACACCTCTCAACAAACACAACATGAAATCAAACACAACATGAACGTTAACATAATATCTTATATTAACTACACAACCTTAACTGTTGAGTCAATTGATGAATCCTTTTTGAGAAAGGAAACCTGTCCCTTGGAGAACATGTCAATTCCTAAGGGAGAGCCTTCCCTGATTATTTCAGCCACAGTTGATTTCTCCTTTTGATCTTATGACTGCTGAGGTCTTCTACCTGTTCTATACTTGCTTGGGGGAATGGTGCATAGCAGTAGTGGTCTAGGTTCTATTTTGGAACCTCTGGTTTCCTTGCATCAGAATTGGGTACAAGGGGTGAAGGAAGCCATAGGACACCTCATGGGTCATACATTTCCCCCCTCCTTGGACGGAAGGCAAGGTTTCTTTTTATCTTGGTTTCTACCAACACTTCCCCCAAAGCTTGCTCTCCAAATGACAGAGTGCTAGAGTAAGGTTGATCTTGGAACCATAAAGTGATCAGCCTCAGAAAGCTTCAGCAAGCCTGTGTGCAACATTTGTTCTCCTGAAGGAAACCACTGGCCATGAGGATAGATGTTCCCCAGAAAAATTAGAGACAGCAAGAGCCCTACATGAACTTTGTTGTCTCCCATCCTTGGGAAGTATAGTGCCCAAGAGTGCATCCTGCATTGCTGAGGAAGGGAGTGTTTCCATATGTCTGACAACTCCTTATACATGAGGGGTGAGCACCAGTCCCTGTTTATGCACTTAAATGAAGGCATTGGGGAGAGGAATTATATGGCCAAGACAGGGGATGGGGGATTTCCGGGCTGCAGGCTCTACCACTTGCTCCAGAACCAGACACCACTTTGATCAGAAGAGCCAAACAAAGTCGTCTGTCTGAAAAAGGGGATCAGGAATTTCATCCCTGGGTGTTCTTCTCTGTCCAGTAGGGGAGGTACCCCAGGGTCATCCCCACCACTGAGGGTCTCCATGTGCAGAGCTGTCAGACTGCTGGGCCATTGATACAATCCCTGGATGGAGAAAGACCATAATTCATGCTGCATAGCAGCCCTTCTGCCTACTTGAACAGTGGACCCTCGACTTACAAAGATAATCCGTTCAGACGGAATCTTCGTAGGTTGAAATAATCGTAACTCGAGTCCCCATAGGAATGCGTTGGGAGAACGCATTCGTAGGTTGGGAAAAACCTCGTAAGTCGAGGAAACCGCATCTAAAACGGCCGCGACTTCCGATTGAAAGTCGAAAAAATTCGGAAGCGGCGGCCGCTTTGATCCCTCATAACTGGAAAAACACGTAAGTCAGGTGATTCGGAAGTCGAGGGATCACTGTATTTTAAAATTATGTATCTTATTTTTTGAGGGAAAGAAACTAAAAGCAACTTACAACAATTATACATAAAATCAAATCCACATTACACACAAAAATACAAACAACATAGAAAACTAGAACTCCCTAAAACCAAAGACGACATTGAGCAAGGAATGACTGCCATGCTCCAGATGGGTTTGGTGCCAGTGGGCAATGAGTGATTGGAGGTGCCACCCTCTGATCAGGATGCTACATCTTCTAGAATGGGCATGGGCTGTGGCCTCCTTCAACTCACCTGAGCCTTCCACTGGGCTCTCCTTGGTGTCTTGGCTGTGTATGCCTTTCCCAGTTCTCCCAGCCCTGGCGAGGCCAAGTAGGTATTTTTTCTCCATGTCAGGGATAATATGGGTCAGATGAAAACAAAAATTCTGAGGCATTGTACTAAAAAATGAACGCATGGTGATAGGGGGAGCTTTGCGCATGTCTTGCCCTCGTGGAACAGGCAGGACCAGAACTGCAGGGCATGGGTTTGCCTCTTACCACAAGGGATAAAGTTTGCTGATTCACATTGTTCTGCCAGGAGCAAGTGGGAGATATAACCTGTTCCAGTATACACTCTATTCACGGATGGAGAATTTCATGTTGAGATTCTTGATCCTGAAATGTTAAGGCTTGCATATTTTTTTTAAACAGAAGCTTTTGTACCATCCTTGTCTCTGACAATTAGACTCCTGTATTATTCTGCTACTTACACATATTTCTACAAGGGAATTACATCACTTTGAACCAGTGTTGTAAGGTTTAATCTCAGCAAAAGTATGACTATGGATGGATAATGGATGGGTAAATTGTTTTATCCATTCGAGGCATGCATCAAGGAAAATAAATAATTATTTTGGCTTACCCACATTATTTGTACAAGAGCTCGACCGTCGAGACTTCCTGTAGAACTCATCTATCACATCAGTGTAAAAGGAGCCGTGCACATTTAACTTGGATAATAAACCTCTTTCTGCTGCTATAGTGGAAAGCCAGATAGCCACTTTTGGCCCCTGTGTGTTTCCTGCCCCATAATGTTAAATTGTGAAACTCACCAAGAGCAAGTTTTGAACATACCCAGAACCGGCTGCATCACACAAGGGTGCGATCCCAGGTGTGTGAGCTACAGCCTGTTCTAGGTCTTCGCCATCACTCAATACCTGTTCACAGTTCTCAAAATCCACATTGATGTCCAAATTAATTAGAAGTTAACATCAAGGAGGGGGCTTGTATATTCAGATAATATTGGGAGCCACTTTTTACTTTTTTCAGTATGAGAGAACAATCTCAGAAAACATAGCCGATTTGGTCACAGATCTAAAAGTGGCGTGGCTGATATCTACAACATACCAATTGGAAGGATTAAACACAGTAGCTTAAAAAACCTACAACCCTAGTAAAATTATTAACATCATGTCTGTTAACAATTAATTTGATTTGATTTTTGATTTGATTATTTATGCTCCAAAACAAAACACCACTGCAATCCTACTCAAGACTTAAATCCCACTGAGTTCAATAGGGCTTGTTTCCAGGTAGGTGTGTATAAGAATGCAGCCTTAATTGTGTAAAAAGATAAATAAACAGCACATCACTAATGACAAAGGAAATGGTCTGAGTGGGCCAAATGGTCCAGAATATCTCTAAATGACAAATGATCACCCTATGCAGTCAAAATCATCTATCCAAACAGAGCTCTGTCGTCATTCAGCATACGGTTCTTCCTTTAGCTATGACTTGTGCCATTCTGTTAAGGGTAGAAGATCTTTTCAGTTGCAATTTGAGAATCCTATTACTTCATTTATGTTTGGGTCTCTCTGACTGAAACTTGTAGTAACGTTCTTACCCAAATTATTGTGCCTTTAAAAAATCACTATCCAGCTTGCCTCACCAGTTCTAGTCACAGAACGGAATAAATTTTACTCATGTGTTTTGAAACATGTCTGTCATGCACCTCACACCCACTGCATCATGTTTGGCTTAGATAAACCAGTTGTTTGTAAACCAGTCATGTTTCATAGTTAACAAATGCATGGACTTCCATCATCCGCAGGAGTGTGATACCTGATAACTGCTTCTTTACGAGAACTGAATCCCTTTGTCCCACCTGGCGAACGCATCCTTTTAACTGTGTCTTCAATGGCTTGGTCCACTGGTATCCTTCCAAAGATAATTATGTTGTCCAATCTGTTCAGAGCATCCACCACTTTGGGGGTGGGTGGGTGTGTGACCTGATAAGTTTAACTTATCTTTCAAGTACAGTCAACTTGCAACTTACATTTAACTTGTGCAAATTCAGCACTACATGTTTGGCCAAAAATAATAAAAAACAGGGTGGGCATCCGGGGGAGGGGGGGGAACCGTTGGCAATCCCACCCACCATTGCACTCGCATTGGGAGTGCATTTGGAGGTGCAGGGAGAGTGTTTTGACTATATGCAAGTTTGGCTTTAAGTACTAGCCCTGGAACATAACCCCTGTGTAAGCTGAGAGATGACTGTACCATGGAAGGCAATGACAGTAGTTGATCACATCATACACAAAACACTAGGGAATTATAGTTTCTATGGCTTCAAAATGTGGTTTTCAGTTCCCCTCCCTTGACACACCGATGAATTTTAACAGAAGGGTTACCAAGTCAATATAGAGATACCCGCCAATAAAGACATGTTACCTCTGCTTCCTCGCATATGCTGAAACTGATCACACATTTTGATGTGGTGCTGTACATTATACCTTTCTGCTGGTTTTGCTTCAGCAGCTTCCATGTCTTGCCTAACTTTCCTGAACAAAACAGGGAAATCCATCCTGCACCACCCTATGCTGAGTGTGACCATTGATTTGTTTGTTCTTGCATGTAATGATCCCTTGGCAAAAACTCAGGATTCGGTGCACATCTCTCTAAGGCTATAAAGCACTTGCCTATAATACTTAATAGGGCACATGCTGATGTATAATATGCAGAAGGTAGAGCAAAACACAGCCTCTGTGAATGATTGGGCCCATAAGTAAAATCTAAAAAACAAGAGTTACAGCTTTTGGGTTTGTTTAGCATATTTTCAGCGGTTCAATTTCTCATTATGTTATGGGTTTTTCTGGTAAATTTGAACCCCTTTTGGGCAATGTACAATGTATAGCGCCAAACTGAATATTACATGTTTTCTTTTTTTAAAACACTAGGTGTTATGGTAGCAGCTACTCATTACTGATGGTCACTATGACTAATAATTTTATTAGGGTCATAGGCATGGGGGGGAGGATACTTTGTTTAATCCTTCAAAATGATATTGATCATTCATTTTGGCCCATAGGCTAATAATGAAATACATTATTATTGCTAGCCATCAACTGTCAGAGGTTTATCATGATCATTAAAATTTATATACCTCCCTTCATCCAAAGATCAAAGGGCAGTTCACGTAAATGTACAAAATGAGAACCCAAAATACATAATAAAAACAAGAACAAGGAAAAATCAATAACCTCCCTCCCGCAAACACATTTAAAGGGACATAGAATGTTAATCAGCCAAAGCACAGTGGTACCAATCAAGTCTACTAGTTAGAATATAATACCCTTGCCTGTAATGCTTATCCAATGGGATCGCTGAGATTAATTGGGCTTGGATGCATGAAAAAAACCATTCAGTTTAAAAACTTACTGGATGGGCTTCAGACTAGTAACACTCTTGCCCACTCCTCTTTTCTACAAGGTCCTTGTGTGGCTAAACCAGGCTTCCTCAACCTCGGCCCTCCAGATGTTTTGAGACTACAATTCCCAGCATCCCTGACCACTGGTCCTGCTAGCTAGGGATCATGGGAGTTGTAGGCCAAAAACATCTGGAGGGCCGAGGTTGAGGAAGCCTGGGATAAACTAATCCATTTCAACTCCTTGGAGGAAAGATTAAATTTGTTATTGCAACCTGTGGCTTCCAACGGGATGAACTCCTTGGCTATTTTTGTAAGAGATGGAAAAAGCTTTGGAGGAGAGATTTGTTTGGTGTACAAGTTTGGGGACTGACAGGGTGGACGTCACAACAGCAGTCACATGAGTCAAGCTCAGTCAGATACACATCTCCAATGTTGTTTATACCATCAGCTCTCAGAAATGCCTTTTAGAATTTTACACTGAACGACCAAAACAAGGACTGCAGCTGAAGGGTAGCCAAACTTTAAAACTGGAAACTCAGAACCTGTTGCCTAAACATTTCCATTTTCATAGACACTTTGGCCTCGACCTTAAAAATATTTTCAAAGATCAGTTACAGCACCAAGATTGAATACCTTACGTATGTGGTTTTCTGCAGGGCTTGAATAAAGAAACATGACATGGTTGTATATTTTTTAAAATATATCAATGGCATAGTTGTATTTGGTTTGCACAATATTTAGGGTATTAGAAAGTGTGATTTTTTCCCATTAGTTTTAATTCTCACACTGTTAACGTGGATAATCCCTCGCTATATCTCAAGAGTTCACTGCATCAGTCGAGTAGGTAGCTTGGCAGGTAGCAATCAGAAGCAAGCAAAAATCAGGGATGATGAGCAGAGGTGTCAGGACCAAGGACAGAGGATGCAGGTTGGATGCAGAGCAAGGCCAGGAAGCGAATACAAAGAAGCTTATGGAGCAGTGAACTACAGCTTCATGGAGATGTGTGCTATCCTGGCAGAAAATTGAAATGGCATTGCTCTGAGCAATCGTGGGCTAACAGAAAGTGGTCAGAGATGCAAGAGGATTTATACATGAAATTTGGCAGTTCCTGTGTTGGAGCGCCTTTGCATTGAGTGCCTATGTCAGAGCCATTCATGCATTGTCGTGTTGCTGTTTTTCAAAAGTCCAATTAATTATATGCAAAACTATATGCAAATTAAAGGTAGATAGCCGTGTTGGTCTGTCATAGTCAAAATAAAACAAAATAAAATAAAAAAAATCCTTCCAGTAGCACCTTAGAGACCACTACCGTAAGTTTGTTCTTGGTATGAGCTTTCGTGTGCATGCACACTTCTTCAGATACACTGAAACAGAAGTCACCAGACCCTTATATATAGTGAGAGGGTGGGGAGGGGTATTACTCAGAGGGGTGGTGGAAATGGGTGAAAGGTTGATAGCTGTGGTAAACCTGTTGACGACTGTTAATGGCTGCAATTAGTCTTACAGGAAAAAGCTCATACCAAGAACAAACTTAGTTGGTCTCTAAGGTGCTACTGGAAGAAATTTTTTTTATTTTATTTTGTTTTATATGCAAATTGTATGTATGAGATATATTTACACAAACATATACATACAATAAATATGTGCTGGTTGCTTTAGGAAACCTGGAATGTATATGCATATGATAATATGAATAATATGTGAGAACTTTTCATATTTTTAGCAGAACCAGTAAAAAACAACTTGCTTTCCAACGAGATTGAAGTGCAAGATGGGGATTAGAAAAAAATATGTGTGGATTAGTGTGACATTAGGATTTTCATAAAATTCTACCCTAAAAGTGTTTTCCTTGAAAAGGAAGTTGGCTCTTGAGATGTGGTCTAGTGGTAAAGACCTCTGCAGGGCTTTTAGGGCTTTCAAGCTAGTAAAAAAAATGTAGATGGTTCTTGATTTCCAGTGTATTTCATGATGTAATATTTTTCAAGAGGAAAGATTATTCTCTAGCAATTTATAATTTATTCCTAAAGCATAGTAAGAAACTGCTCAGATATCATTCAGCATCTGCAGATAACTCAGGCAGATTTTTAAAGTCTTAGAAGACTCTGGCCGCATTCATTGGTGCACAGCGGCAGCTGGATACAGCCAAATGACATTGCTTCAGCAAGTATTCCTGTTGTTTTTTTACCTGCAACTCTGGCTAAGAGGTGGGAGTGCCATTAAAAATAAGAAAGGAGGCGGAAAATGCAAGATGGGAGGAGTGAAATTATTTGTCTTGAAAAGGTGAATGGAGAAAAGGAAGCCAAGATATACAGTGGTACCTTGGAAGTCGAACGGAATCCGTTCCAGAAGTCCATTCAACTTCCAAAACCAAGGCAGGGCTTCCAATTGGCTGCAGGATGTTCCTACAGCCAACCGGAAGCCGCATCGGATGTTCGGGTTCCAAAAAAGTTTGCAAACCAACACTCACTTCTTTGTTTGCGGTGTTCAAGAGCCAAAATGGGATCCATGTAAAGGCATGCACCCATTCACTCAATCTTCTGTCAGCCAACACTTGCTCTGGGCAATCTCCTGCCTGAGCAGGCAGAGCTTCAAAGGCTCCTACCCCAGAAACAGTCAACATTTTGTTGTGGGGCCCTGCTTGTGTTTAATAAGTTGACACCATGAGCCCTGCTGGGCATGACAGAACAGGCACATTTTCTGATTCTCCTATTAGATTGTGTATAGTTATACCATCAGCTGTGAACCTGGGGGAAGAACCTCACATGACCATTTGATCTGTATGGCAGTGACTGTCATCTCTGACCCCGAGCTAGTTCCAGGGTAACAGAGTGGGCAGGTTGGAGGAGTGAGCATATGTTCATTACCTCGGTTGCATAAATGCACTGCTCCATCTGGTCTGGGATGATATAGATGGGGTGGTAGGTGCCTTCTTTGGGGTATCCAGCAGGAGCAATGGACCGGGTGGGCTCGGTTTTTTTACTGCGGTAAAGGAAAAAGAAGCAAGGGGTGTGTCAAAAACTGGAGGGGGAAGCTTTGTTCCCTCACAAAATGTGTGGGAGTGGGCTGGTTAGGGCCATTCATCAGTAAGTGGAAAAAAAGACATTCTGCACAGCATACTCAACTGGTACAAGTCACAGTACTAAGTGGCAGCGGACTCTGCCTCATGGTAAACCTTGATTATGCTGGCAATTTTCAATCCAGGAATTAAAAACTCAGTTCTCATCAAGACTTTATGGCACCTTTGATCACTCTTGCCTGCTTAACCACCTTCATAACATACACCTAGTAGGCTCTCTTTACCCACTGAACATGCATACAGGCCTTGGCTTTATCTTTGCTCCTCATGTTTAAAGTCTGTTATCAGCTCATGGCAAGGGAAGTGTTCTCTTGTTGCTACTCTGTAAAGCAAGGGTGGGGTGGGAATGAACAATGACGATACAGGAATAGAAAATACCGGTAATACAAAAATGGGGAGTGTTCACATGCTAAACTGGTTTGAGAGGGCACATTCATCATGGTCTGGTCTTGTACCATCAGATTTATTAATATTTGTGAACATTTTAAACTCTTTAATATGATAAAATCATAAATAAATAAAAATAACGTATTTTACCAAATCAGATCTCCCAATTGCTTAAATCTGCAGCTCAAAGCTGAGAGTGCTCCAATGTGCATGAAAACATGTTGCGAAGCTTTCAAGACTATCAACCAGGGTATCCTTCTGAAGAGGCTGCCTGAGTTGGGTGCGGACAGGTTGTATTGCAGTGGTTCTTCTCTTACCTAGACAGCTGTTTCCAGATGGAGGTGCTGGGGAATTTCTGTTCAACCCCATTGCATCTTCCCTTCAGAGTTCTGCAAGGTTCCATATTAACTCTCACCCTCTTTGTGAAACCACTAGGGGACACTGCCCCTTGGAGTGTGGTATTTGGAGTGTGTGATCCTCAATATGCAGATGACATACAGCTTTATTTCTCCTCCTTCTGGAGCCATGTAAGGCTGTGGGTAGAGATAGCTCAAGGCATCTTGCTGCCTGAGATTAAGGACCATATGGCTCCACCATCTCCATTCCATATCTTGGTTCAACACTGCCAGTGGCAACACATGGCATTCTTATGGCAGCTGTGAAGCTCCTCTGGCCTCCAGGCCCAATTAGGCTTGCATGTGGCCTGTGGTTTTTCCCTAAACCACAGCCACCTGTCCATCACCTGACATCACGTGACTGGAATCATCTGCTAGCATAATCTGTGTGCCAAGATCAGCAGGGGAGCTTGTTCTGTTGCCAAGTGAAGTACACAGCACCTTTTAGTAGACCCCCAAACACTCCTTCTAATAGTCCTACTTTTATCAAAAGTCCCATTCTGGCAGCTACTCCATGACTGAAGAGATTATCCACAGGATGACCTCATTTTACATACACAGTGAACACAAATTGTTCCTCTTTGTGGCATGTTTGTGGTAAAGCCTCCAATGCAGTGTAGGATAACCCCTACACTTCAAAACAAACAAACACCATGCACTCTGCATTCATGGGTCCCTGTAAGCTGGGCTTTTTTCAGCCAGAACTCAGAACTCAGCCAGAACCTCTCAGGTGGGTGGCATTATAAGAGAACAAGGGAGGCATTCATGGTGAGTTCTGGCACCTCTTTTTCTAGAAAAATAGCATTGCCATGACTAATTAGAAACACAAAATTTACCCCTTGGTATCCACTCTTGAGAACAGAGCATTTTAGAGCTAGTTATCTGACCAAACTCTCCCCGGCTTCCTTAATAAATGTGCTTACTGTGTTGCGTTTACATGTGATGCCCATTGTAGTCTTGGATCGCGGCCACAACAAGGTCCTGTACACAGACACATTTTGTATTTGTGCTCAATCTCAGGTGGAATACATCACTGGTTATCTGTTAGCCTGCCCATTAGAAAGAACCTCAAAAGACTGCTTTCTGAATCCTTTGTTCACAAAAGCAAACAGGTACACCCCAGCAGAAATGGTCCTGTTTCTTTTGAGTGACAATAATATAAGGTTACCAGATTTTTGTCAATGAATCCGGGGACACTTTTCAACTTTAGTCAGAATGGATGGATTTTGTCAGGGGACTGATTGGTAAATCTGGGGACTGTCCCCAGGAAACGGGGACGTCTGGTAACCTTATGTTAAACCGTTCTGCAGTGCATTTTTTTAAAGCCTAAATCTTTACATCATGAAATTTTATATAAAGATTTGTGCAGTGTATATGCGTATTAAAACTGCAGGAGGCAGTGGAAGACAGGACTGCCTGGCGTGCTCTGGTCCATGGGGTCACGAAGAGTCAGACATGACTAAACGACTAAACAACAACAAATGCTAGTTATTCCAAGCTGCAATGTTTTTCAAGTGATTGACAAAGCACACATTTTTGTTCTGGATTAAAATTAGAGACACGACTCACAGAAATGCATGTATTTTGTTCATCAGCAGTACTTGAGGGAGCACCTCTCCCTACATTTGCTTGCCTGGGTCTTGAGATCTATGGGAAAGGCCCTCTGCATGGTTCCGCCAATGGCTACAGCCTTTGCGGCAACACAGGATAGCGTGTTCTCTGAGGTGGCACCCTGCCTGGGGATCTCCTTCCCTACAGAGATACATGAATGATTTTCTGATGCCATCTTAAGACATCCCCTCTGCCCAATCACTTGGAATGGCCAATCTTTTGTGGGCAATGACAACGCTGGCTACATCAAAGAACTTGATGCATCCTTCCCTTGGAATAATTACGGTATTCATATATTGGCAAGTGGGGGTGGAAAACACACCAATATTTCATGGGGCAGCCCTGCTCTGGGAATCGTCAAGTGTCCAATGTTTTAGCTTAGCTTCTCAGCACAATCCCACCTTTTTATTCAAGTTGGCACTCGTGCCACAAGTGCAGTCTGGCATGCAAAGAGTAGGCGACAGAAACTTGATCGAACTTGCGTGGAGCCGGTTCCAAAACCTTCAGCTCCAGAGCAGCAAAGAAAGCTCTCTAGCATGAGCACCCCTCGTTCCTGGTACTGCTGAGCTCACAGCTTTGGAGATCAGCTTCAGCCCCAAGGAATCCCCATCAAGGAGCCCTGAAAGCAGCTGAGTGAGCCCTTTTTGACAGCTCGGCGTCAAGCAACTTTCCCCCGACGGACAGGGACTTGCTGCGTCTTGGTGCCGGCCAGCCCGCGGAACGAGAACAGGAAGGCAGAGCCCAGACGCTGCCCACGGCCGCAACTTTATAACAACAACAACAACAACAACAATTTATTATTTGTACCCCACCCATCTGGCTGAGTATCCTCAGCCACTTTCCACCATGCTTCACCCTCATCCCAAGCGCCGCTCTCCGCCTGATGCCACAACTGCCTGCCTTGCACGCATGCGGCAGACTTGCCCACGGCCCGCGCAGGGAGGAGTCAGAAGCCAACCAAGAGGCGAGCGCTGGCGCAGCAGCCCTCCTCTGCAGAAAGGAGCGCGCTCGCAGCTGCCTCAGGCAAGAGGAGGACAGGTGTACCACAGCGATCGCCGGGGTGCACGAGCCAAGCGCTGCTGCTGCGTGTCCATTAACTGCATCCGCGTCTGTGGCATCACGTGCCTGGCTTTGGAAGCAAAAGCAGTGAGGACTGGGTTTTTTTTAATGTCATGGATATGACTAGGTAAAGGTAAAGGGGTTGACTGACTCTGGGGTTGCGGCACTCATCTCGCTTTATTGGCCGAGGGAGCTGACGTACAGCTTCCAGGTCATGTGGCCAGCATGACTAAGCCGCTTCTGGCGAACCAGAGCAGCGCACGGAAACGCCGTTTATCTTCCCGCTGCACTTTGACATGCTTTCAAACTGCTAGGTTGGCAGGAGCAGGGACTGAACAATGGGAGCTCACCCCGTCGCAGCGATT
This sequence comes from Darevskia nairensis, assembly GCA_034642065.1. Classification (NCBI taxonomy): domain Eukaryota; kingdom Metazoa; phylum Chordata; class Lepidosauria; order Squamata; family Lacertidae; genus Darevskia; species Darevskia nairensis. Next base: position 721,064 of record JAWWNI010000177.1, on the reverse strand, counting down.
CAAACCGCCGACCTTCTGATTGGCAAGCCCTAGGCTCAGTGGTTTAGATCACAGCGCCACCTGTGTCCCTTCTAATTGGTAGCTATAACCATATAAACATAATAAAAAATAATAAAAAAATCCTTCCAGTAGCACCTTAGAGACCAACTAAGTTTGTTCTTGGTATGAGCTTTCGTGTGCATGCACACTTCTTCAGATACACTGAAACAGAAGTCACCAGACCCTTATATATAGTGAGAGGGTGGGAGGGGTTATTACTCAGGTGGTGGGAATGGGTGATAGGCTGATAGCTGTGGTAAACTTGTTGATGACTGTTAACGACTGCAATTAGTCTTACAGGAAAAAGCAAGGGGTGAGAAGGTTAAAAATAGCTTTGTCGTGTATAATGAAATAAGAATCCAATCTCTTTGTTCAGACCAGGTCTCTCCATGGTTTTAAGCTTGGTAATGAGTTGCCAAACATATAAACATATTTATTCATAATTATACTACTGACTGGCTAATCTCTGGCCTTCAATATCAAGCAGTTATATAAACTACAGGTTTGTATAAAATGACAATACTAAAATGTGTGTTTTTTACAGTTCTTTCTTTATATAAAAAAGCTGTCCAGTTATATAGTCTTTTATAAGTTACTTAGAGGGTCATAAATTCAGCTGACATACGTTTGCATTAAATTCAAATTTCATTTCAAACCAGGTTGTTTTTTAAAGAGAAAATGGCAGTTGAAACCCCAAACTTTTCTTTAAAATTCAATTTTTCATATATTTAAACACCCAATTTATCATCCTGATACAGTATTTGACTACTCCTGTAGTGTGTCGAGAATCAGGGAAAGGGAGATAATAGCAACAGTTAAAAGGTTGCTGAACTACAGCTTTCAAGAGCCCCAGCAAACATGGCCAGTGATGATGGGAGTTGCAGTTCAGAAACATCTGGAAGCCCAAATGTCTCCCACTCCTGTGTTAGATCATGCGACTGTTGCCAAACCATCTTGTACTGCCCTAGAAAGCTTCCTGCTCTGCTGCTAATATTTAATGTTTTCTAACCTTGCTAGTTGGTCTACAATTGACACATGAGACACTTAAAAGCACACCTGAGCTTCTTGTCAGTTTTGAGTCTCTTGTGACTGCTGTTAATGGGGGAGAGAAAACTGAAGATAATGCAAATGTCAGTTCTAGATTATGTCAGCTTCACACTCACATTTTAGAATGTAACAAGCAAGGACCAATTTAGCCTCTCTTTGCAAAAATAATTCCCCTAAATATATTTCACAAAATAAATTTGGAATTCAACACAAATGACTTTCCTGAGCTGGGAACATTTCCAGGGCTAAATCTAGTAATAACCCCAGAGCAGAAGCTCTGTTGGCCATACTGGACAAAATGCAAAGAGCTGCACAGCTCGTTCCATATGCTAAAGGGGGCTTTGGACACGTGCTTCTCCATCAGGAAAGTAAGGAATTAAGAGATTTGGATTGGCTGTGACGGATCCGCCCTGCAGCAGTGGGAACCTATTACAATGGTCTGCCTTAGGAAGTTTATAGGATCTGAGGAATTCTTGCTGGCTCTTGGGCAGTTTTCAGCAGACATGGCTGGTGTGCCAGTTGTTTATTTATTATTCAGTTAGTAAGTCAGTCATTCAACTTATACACCGCCCTATACCCGGAGGTCTCAGGGCGGTTCACAACAAGACCACAACATATAAAATCAAACCAAAAGCAATAACCCCCCTCCAAGCCACATTCTAAAAGGACATAGGATGTCAATAAGATCAACCAAAGGCCTGGTTAAAAAGGAACGTTTTTGCCTGGCGCCTAAAGGTGTATAATGAATTATTATTTATTTATTGAATTTATGTACTGCCCTATACCTGCAGGTCTCATGGCAGCTAACAGAATAAAATCAAAATATAAAACCACAAAATACATACTTAAAATAAAAATAACAACCCAATACCCCACCCCCTCAAAAACAAAATCCCAACATTTTAAAAGGGCATAGGATATCAATAAAATCAACCAAAGGCCTGGTTAAAAAGGAATGTTTTTGCCTGGTGCCTAAAGGTGTATAATGAAGGTGCCAGGCAAACTTCCCTGGGGAGAGCATTCCACAGACGGGGAGCCACTGCAGAGAAAGCCCTGTTCTCGTGTTGCCACCCTCCAGACCTCTGAGGAGGAGGCACACGAAGAAGGGCTTCAGAAGATGATCTCAGGGTAGGTTTTATGGAAAGAGGCGGTCCTTGGGTATTGCGGTCCTGAGCCGTTTAAGGCTTATAGGTAAAAACCAGCATTTTGAATTGGGCCCATAAACTAACTGGTAGCCAGTGCAATCGGATCAGGATCGGTGTAATATGCTCAAACCATCTTGCTCCGGTGAGCAACCAGGCTGCCAAATTCTGCACTAGCTGAAGTTCCTGAACCGTCTTCAGAGGCAGCCCTATATATAAGTTGTTGCAGTAATCTAACACTGAGGTTACCAGAGCATAGACAACAGTAGTTAGGCTATCCCTGTCCAGATAGGGGCGTAGCTGGGCCACCAGCCGAAGCTGATGGAAGGCATTCTGGGCCACTGAGGCTACCTGAGCCTCAAGTGACAGCAAAGGATCCAGGAATACCCCCAAGCTATGAACCTGCTCCTTCAGAGGAAGTGTAACCCCATCATGAACAGGCAATCTCCCACCCATCTGATCTAGGGAACCACCCACTAACAGTCCCTCAGTTTTATCTGGATTGAGCTTCAGTTTGTTGGCTCTCATCCAGTCCATTACCGAGGCAAGACACTGGTCCAGCACTTCCACTGCCTCACCTGCAGATGTAAAGGAGAAATAGAGCTGAGTGTCATCAGCATACTGTTGACAACGTACTCCAAATCTCCAGATAACCCCACCCAGCAGTTTCATGTAGATGTTAAACAACATAGGGGATGGGATTGAACCCTGCAGAACCCTCTGAGAACAACCATCCAAGTAGGACTGTAACCACCGCAAAGCAGTGCCACCCACCCCTAGTTCAGACAGCCGCTCCAGAAAGATACCATGGTCGATGGTATTGAAAGCCGCTGAGAGGTCGAGGAGAATTAACAGGGACATGTTTCCCTTGTCACTCTCTCGACAGAAGTCAACGTACAGGGCTACCAAAGCAGTTTCCGTGCCAAAACCCCGATTGAAATGGATCCAGAAAATAAGTTTCTTCCAAAAGCGCCTGGATCTGGTCTGTGACTACTAGCTCCAGAACCTTGCTCAGGAAAGGGAGATTAGCAACTGGCTGGTAGTTCATTTGGTTTTCCAAATCCAGAGAAGGTTCCTTAAGGAGTGGTTTTACCACTGCCTTCTTCAAACAGGCAGGGACCACCTCCTCTTGTAAAGAGGAATCGATCACCTCCCTGGCCCAGCCAGCTGTTTCCTCCCTGCTGGTTTTTATAAGCCAAGAGGGGCAGGGGTCTAGAGTGCAAGTGGTCGCCCTGACTGATCCGAACACCTTGTCTATACCCTCGAGCCCTACCAGCTGAAACTCATCCAACACAACAGGACTAGTCTGAGATCTAGCGCCGAGGGCCTTCTGGTGGTTCCCTTACTGCGAGAAGCAAAGCTACAGGGAACCAGGCAGAGGGCCTTCTCGGTAGTGGCGCCCACCCTGTGGAACGTCTTCCCATCCCATGTCAAAGAGATAAATAACTACCTGACATTTAGAAAACACCTGAAGGCAGCCCTGTTTAGGGAGGTTTTTAATGTGTGATATTTTAATGTATTTTAGTGTTTGTTGGAAGCCGCCCAGAGTGGCTGGGGGGACCCGGCCAGATGGGCGGGGTACAAATAATAAATTATTATTATTATTATTATTATTATTATTATTATATGAGATTCATCTGCTATAACAGCAGAGTCAAGGTCTTGGTGGATACAAGTGATTTTATCCTCAAAACGCCTTGCAAACAAGTCACAGCGAGCTACCATTGGTTCTCCCACCTCCTTTGGGCCAGCCTGTAAAAGGCCCCAGACAACATAATGAGGATGCTATGGAGGTAGCAAAGTATGCCTTCTTTGCTGCCTTTACTGCCACTAGGTAGGCTCGATAATGAGCCCTTACCAGTGTTCAGTTGCATTCATTTGGATCTTTCTTCCACTTGTGTTCAAGCTGTCTCCCAGCTTGTTTCCTTGCCCTAAGCTCTGGAGTATACCAGGGGCCCAAACGGGCTCCATGAAGTGGGAGAGGGCGCTCAGGGGCGATCGTGTCAATAACCCAAGCCATTTGGGTGTTTCAGAGGTCAGTCAGGGCTTCAATGGGGGTGCCCATCATATCAGCCTGTTGATGCCTTAGTCTTGCTATGGGATGGCAATATGAGAAGGACTATTGATGTGATTACTCCCGAGTGCCCACTCTGATCTGGTGGAGCTTGCAATGATCCTGAGCACTCAGAGGAGATCAGAGCTAGGAAACAAGCCAAACAGTTGGAGTGCAGATGGTGAAAGTCCTGTAGTAACACAGGTTGGAATGCATAACTGCGTAACATGTGGCAGCAGCAGCAAAGAAAGCATACTTCTCTGCCACTATTATATCCTCGGTGAATCATCCAGCAGAGCTGTTTTGAATGGTAAACTGGTTGATTAGGTCTAATCTGGCAATGGGAATGTCTCACCATTCTGAGGCCTGTTCTGTCAAATGTGCTTATCACTATGGTGGCAAAATTACTTGTATTCACTCTGAACTTGACATTGCGGTTAATGCAAATCCTGGTGAGATTTCTAGAACACTGTCTAGTTACACCTTGTGGGATTAGTTTGAGTTATTGTGGATGTGGACAGGACAAGACAAGAAACTTGCAGAATTTTGGCTGACTGCATGTCCTCTCAACCCATCTTGACTTGTGTTATGTAACCAAGAGGGATCAATTTGGTGCAAGATTGCTTTGTTGCAAGATGGAATGATGTTGGCCATTTAGAAGGCAGCAACAGTGCAGCCCCTCCTGAAAAAACCCACTCTGGACCGCAGGTATTAGATAACTATCACCCTGTTGCAAATAGCCCCTTTCGTGGGTAAGGAGTAAGGAGTGGGCTGGGCAGCTAGATGAAGCAGAGTATCTGGATCCATTTCAATCCAGTTTCTAGCCCAGTTACAGCATAGAAACTGCATTGATGTGTTATTGAGAGAGGGATAGAGAGAGTACTACTGTACTCTGTTGATACTTTTCAACAGCAGCAGCTTTTAATACTATGGACCACTGTATCCTTCTGGAGCAACTCTGTGGATTGGGGGCATTGTGTTGTGGTGGTTCCACGCTTACCTTCAGTGTCCCCTCTAGAGGATAGCACCGGGAGATTCCTGTTGAGCTCCATGAAAACTGTGCTGTGGGATTCCGATTCCACAGGGTTCTATTCTGTGTCCCATGCTATAGAATATCTTACAAAACTGCTGGGAGGAATCATCTGAGAATTTGGAGCAAAGTATCACCAGTACAGTATGTTCTCAATTCCATCTGAATTTGGTGAGGTGGTAGATATGGTGGAGCAATGCTTGGAAATGATGACAGACTGGATAAAGGCCAAGATTCTGGAAAATACATTTCTTTGGTTTGGAAATTAGGAAGGCAGCCTGTTTTGGATGGGGTGGCACTTCCCTGCTGGAGCAGACCCCTCAGCTTGGGAGTACTCTTTCACTGGAGGCCTAGCTGAGAACCAGACAGTGGCAAGAAGCACCCATGACAGTTGCTTCATTGGCCAAAGAAGAAGAGAGTTTGGATTTGATCTCCCGCTTTATCCCTACCCGAAGGAGTCTCAAAGCGGCTCACAATCTCCTTTCCCTTCCTCCCCCACAACAAACACTCTGTGAGGTGAGTGGGGCTGAGAGACTTCAAAGAAGTGTGACTAGCCCAAGGTCACCCAGCAGCTGCATGTGGAGGAGCGGAGACGCGAACCCGGTTCACCAGATTACGAGTCTACCACTCTTAACCACTGCACCACACTGGCTCCAGCCATTCCTGGATCAGTATAGCCTACCATTAGTACCCCATGCTCTAGTTTCCTCATGTTTGAATTACTGCAATGCCCTCCATGTGGGACTGCCATTGAAAACAGTCTGGAAGCTGCAGCTAGTGCAGAATGTGGCTGCCAGGTAATTAACTAGTGGATCATGTACTGCCTGCCTGCCTGCCTGCTATCAATATCAATTCAAGATTTTAGCAATGGTTGACAAAGCCCTATACAGCTTGGTGCCAAAATGTGTATAGGAAAGTTTCTGCCCGTACCAACCAACTTGATCCTGAAGACTAGAGTGGGTGGGCTGTTTGCAGTTCTCACCTGGATTTAAGATGAAATAAGGACTATAGCTCAATGGCACAGCATCTGCTTTGCATGAGGAAAGCTCCAGGCATAAGCCCTGCCATCTCCAGGTAGATTTGACAACCACTGTTGGACCATGATGACAAAAATGAGGATGGAAAAATAGCCCAACCAGTCCCTAGATTTAAAACAGTATGTGCGGAAAGGAAATTTGTAGTTCGGCTCTATTCCAAATACCAAAAGCACATTTTAGAAATCATACATGTACTGTTATTCCTGTTAAATACATTCTAAGGTGGGCCTAGAAACAAACTAGGATAAACGCTATCACCATAGTTTAAGAGGAGGCAGTGCCCTCTACTGCCAAGCATAACTTCCCATCCTCTTAAGTTATACAAAGTAATATAAATTTATGCCCAACAGTGCATACAGCTACGGTGGTACCTTGGTTTAAGAACAGCTTAGTTTATGAACAACTTGGATTAAGAACGCTGCAAACCTGGAAGTAGGTGTTTTGGTTTGTGAACTTTGCCTTGGAAGCAGAACATGTTCTGCTTCCTGTTGAGTGTGTTCCATTTGTAAACTGAGTCCCCCACTGCTATGGGAAAGCACGCCTTGGTTTAAGAACACTTTGGTTTAAGAACGGACTTCCGGAACGGATTAAGTTAGTAAACCAAGGTACCACTGTATAAGTGAAGGACATATGATGCAGTATTGCAGACTGCAACGGTCCCATTTTAAGCAGGACATCCCAGATTTACAGAAGCTGCTCCAACTTCTCATCCCAATCCCAGATGTCCCGTTTTGGTTCCTGTGCTGTGGCCACACCAGAGCACGAGACCAAAAGACGCACATTTTTTGGTCCCGCACTGTATCATGAGTCAGTTGGCTCTTCCTGTTATTGATGTGGAGAAGATGATATAATTATTGTCTCCAAAAAACCCAGAGGCTAATAAGGAGGCTAGTAAAGGGTTAAAACATATGGGGCGCAGTTCTGGAGTGCCTCAGCACCCTAACAGGAAACAGTTTCACTATCAGCTTATTGTCCTCAGCACTAGCTCCTTGCCAAGGATTGATTGTGCCAACACCAATGATCACAGTAAACTTGGGTGTTGGACTTGCGAAGCCTTATTGGACAGGTAATCACAAGTTACCATATTTTTCAGTAACTGGTATGAACAGCATTTATGACACCCCTCTCTCCAGTCAGTAGAAGGACTTGCCATATGGGCCTAAGCAACACCATACAGGCTATGTCACTGTAGAACGTGTCCGGAAGATGTTACTGGAATTAAAGAGATTGGCATAATGGCATTTGTATGCTCAGCATCCAAAAGGTACAAGCTGGACCATAAAGAAGGCTGATCGCCAAAGAATGGATGCCTTTGAATTCTGGTGCTGGAGGAGACTCTTGAGAGTCCCATGGACTGCAAGAAGATCAAACCTCTCCATTCTGAAGGAAATCAGCCCTGAGTGCTCACTGGAAGGACAGATCCTGAAGCTGAGGCTCCAAGACTTTGGCCACCTCATGAGAAGAGAAGACTCCCTGGAAAAGACCCTGATGTTGGGAAAGATGGAGGGCACAAGGAGAAGGGGACGACAGAGGACGAGATGGTTGGACCGTGTTCTCGAAGCTACTAACATGAGTCTGACCAAACTGCGAGAGGCAGTGGAAGACAGGAGTGCCTGGCGTGCTCTGGTCCAGGGGGTCACGAAGAGTCGGACACGATTAAATGACTAAACAACAACCCCACTAAGGCCAGAGTGAAACATCTCTCTTCTCTTCTACATCCTCTTCTTCAACATATCTCTCCAACTATGGCTAGTCCAACATTTGAACAACACAGGAGTGGTTCTGAATTATATACTACAGATGGGCACTTTCATGCTTTCACAGTCTTTGGTCTCCTGATAAGAAAATTCTGATAACTCTGCTACTCTTTAAGTAATCTTAGAATCAAATTTATGAGTGAAGGGTAGAGAAATTCAGAGGGCTATTACAACTCTTAGTATCTTCGTACTAGTTGGCATTCAGAATGCAGATAACTGCTACATGCGTCGCACACATGCACACTACCAAATTGACTTGGATGTCCTGCTTCCAGCCATACTAATGAAAACTGGAATGAAAAAGGTTTTACCCAATCTATATAAATAAAAATATAAATGTTTGTTTGTTCAAAACCTCAAATCTCTGAAAGTACTGCACCGATTGCTTTGAAATTTTGACACAACATTGGGTTCCATTCCTGGAGTATTTTTACATTAAAAAATTACAGAGTTATCACACCAGCGACAGGTAAAGAGGGAAAAAAACATACTTTTTAAGATCCTAACCAATCACATAGTGAGCAGCATGACATCACAACACTACATAGCCAACACCATTGTCAATGTGGTGACATCACTGCTGTGCTACAGGCTATACAAGGTCAGAGAGCCCAGAAGGAGAGGAGAGGGAGGGAGGGGGGCCTTGGAGGCGAGGGCGGCTACGCCATCATTAGAAAGGAGACGTTTCTGAGGGAGGAAGAAGCAGCACACGGTAATTTCATTTCAATGACGAAGCGGGGTTGTGTGCGCGGGGGCGGAGGCAGCATTTTCACCGGAGGCAGGCGGGAGTTCAACGGAAGAAGCTGTGGGGAGGCAAGTGAAATCGGGGTCATGTGCGCAGGGGCGGATCTAGCATTTTCACCAGGAAATTGAAATGAGCTGTTTGTGAGGGAGGGAGAAAGGCCATTCGGAGAGGCATGGCCTGAGGGGGGACCTTGGAAGGGAACGGGGAGGCAGCCAAAAAGCAGGCGGAAGTTCAACGGGGGAAGCTGTGGGGAGCCAGCAGAAAACGGGGTCCAATGGGGGGGGGGAGATATCTCTGTATCTCCACAGGAAATGGAACAACCATTTGTATACCCAAAAGCATTGCAAAATTACAAATGTTCACAAAATGAGCCACAGAAACGCGTGGCCGGGTCAGCTAGTACTGGTATATAAATAAAAATGTAAATGTGTGTTTGTTCGAAACCTCAAATCTCTGAAAGTACTGCACCAATTGCTTTGAAATTTTGACACAATGTTGGGTTCCATCCCTGGAGTGTTTTTACGTAAAAAAATATTGCATAGATGTCACATCAGCGACAGGTAAAAAGGAAAAAACATACTTTTTAAGATCCTAACCTATCACATAGTGAGCAGCATGACATCACAACACTACATAGCAACATAGCCACCACCATTGTCAATGTAGTGACATCACTGCTGTGATACAGGCTATACAAGGTCAGAGAGCCCAGGAGGAGAGAGGAGAGGGAGGGAGAGAGGGAGGGGGGCCTTGGATGCGAGGGCAGTTACACCAATAGGCTATTGGCAGCCGACAACACGCTATGTGAGATCATACCCACGTCATCAGAGGGAAGGTGTGCACAAACTACAGAGAGAGAGAGTCAGAGAGGGAGACGGAGAAACTGAGACACAGAAACAGGAGGTGATGGGGGAGTCTCGGGTGCGCAGAGAGAGTGTGGGGGCAGGGAGAGAATCACGCCACGTTGTGTGAAAGGAGGGAGGGAGAAAGGGAGGATTGGGAGAGGGATGGTCAGGGGGGGGAAGTGGGGAAGGAGCCTCTCCGCTGGGAGAGCAGGCAGGCGGGAGTTCAACAGGAGAAGCTGTGGAGAGGCAGGTGAAAGCGGGGGTCGTGTGCACGGGGGGCAGAGCCAGCACCGGGAAAATGGGGAGGCTGTGGGGAGGCAGGCGAGGCAGGTGCCCACCTGTGTGGGTGGGCGGGGGGCGGAACCAACAGTTTTGGCGGAAAATTAAAGGAGCTGTTTCTGAGGGAGGAAGAAAGGGGGAGATGTTTCTGTGGTCTGAGGGGGGACCTTGGAGGGGAAGGTGAGGAAGGAGCCTCTCCACTGGGAGAGGAGGCAGGTGGCAGTTCAATAACCTGTGCGGAGGTCTCATTCCAGTACGGGGGAGGGGGAGAGATATTTGACAGGGAAGCGGGGCTGCACCCAGTTAACCACTCTGAGACATCTGCTGCTCGTAAAAGTAGCACACGGTAAATTAAATATTTTACCATTCTATTTCTGTTTCTGACTTACGATCCGAGGGTTTCAAGGTGTCCATTGCCTACCCATGGAACCTCAAGCCTAGGGGGGCGTTTCCAACCTTGCACCCCCACCCCCATTATTTAGCCACAGCAACACGTGGCCGGGTACAGCTAGTATAGAAATATTGCTATGCTTATTCAGCTTATAATAATAGAATCACAGAATTGCAGAGTTGAAAGGGACCCCAAGGATAATCCAGTCCAACCCCCTGCAATGCAGAAATAGTGAGATGTTCCAGGTATGCAGTGCTCACCCAAGTTTGGGTTCTGGAAGTTTGCAGCCATTTTGTAATACTTGTGCTTATTTATAAAAATAAAGTTTGAGCTTAGGTGGAGATACAGCAACAGATGCCCAAAGGCCACTGCTTAATTGGCAATTAAAGTAAGGGTGCGTGCCAGAGGAGATGTGACTACGAGCTGTGGGACATTCAGCTGCATGGATTTAAGGTTTGAACTGAGATAAGATTTCATTCTGTGCGAGAGACAGTTGGGGAGAAGGAAGCCTAAGGCTATTGTTTATTCTAAGTTTTTCTCTACATTTCTGATTCGGCAACCCTCTCCGGAATGGAAGTTTTGTGAGTTGAAAGGGAGTGCAAAATTATTTGCAGCTATGCTTGAAATAGCCCACTCTTCCCAGGCTGAGGAGGAAATGGCAAAGATTTGAGACATAGTTTAACCATTGGGGGAGAGAAGACTGCTGCATGCTGTTGTTTGTTTGGAAGAATTGTATTATGGGATGGAGCGATGTAGAGACCTTTGAGAAACCTCGGGATAACTGTTCCACCCCTGAGAGTCCAAAATGACTCCCAGGCTGCTCACTTGGTCCTTCAGGAGCACTGTTACCCTATTCAGAACCAGGGAATCCCCCACAAGTGCCCGCCCCTGTCCCCCAATAACAGTGCTTCAGTCTTGTTGGGATTCAACCTCAATCCGTTAGCCGCCATCCATCCTTCTCCTTGAGACACTCTCACAGGACATTCACTGCCTTCACTGGTTCCCATTTAAAGTAGAGGTAGAGCTCTATATCCCCTGCACACTGATTTGAGACTGGGCGATAGTTGGCCTTAGTGGCTGGGTCCAAATAATAATAATAATAATAATAATAATAATAATAATAATTTATTATTTCTACCCCGCCCATCTGGCCGGGTCTCCCCAGCCACTCTGGGCAGCTTCCAGTAAACATTAAAATACATCAACACATCACAGATTAAAAGCTTCCCTAAAGAGGGCTGCCTTCAGGTATTTTCTAAAGGTCATATAGTTGTTGATTCCTTTGACCTCTGATGGGAGGGCGTTCCACAGGGCGGGCGCCACTACCGAGAAGGCCCTCTGCCTGGTTCCCTGTAGCTTTGCTTCTCATAGTGAGGAAACCGCCAGAAGGCCCTCGGTGCTGGATCTCAGTGTCCGGGCTGAACGGTGGGGGTGGAGACGCTCCTTCAGGTATACAGGACCTCGGCCGTGTATACCTTTTTTAAGAAGCGGTTTCATAACCGCTTCTTTAAGTGGGTCTGGGAAGACTCCTTCACAGAGGTAAGCGTTCACAACATCGCGGAGCCCATTGCCCAGCCCTTCCCGGCTCGCTTTTATGAGCCAGGATGGGCAAGGATTAAGGAGACAGGTGGTAGGCTTCACTCGTCCAAACAGCGTATTCACATCCTTGGAGGTAACAGGTTGAAATTGATCCTAAACAACTTGAGTAGACCAAACTCTAGCACTCTCCTACACCAGCCCTGCTACCACGGTGGAGTCTACCTCTTTTTGAATCTGAGTGACTTTATCTGCAAAAAACTACAAAATCATTGCAGGAGATCTTGGTGTCCTCACCAGGTCCCAATGGTGATGGTGGTTCGGTTAGATAATGAACCACCTAAGTCTCCTGCTGCTGTTTTCTGCAGATGCAATAGAGGTGGTGAAGAAGGTCCTCTTCGCTGTTGCTATCACCACTTGGAAGGCTTGACCCTTGAGCTCAAACCCATGTTCAGTTCGATTCAGAATGATTTTTTCACCACTAGCGCTCCAGGCTGTGGTGGCTGTCACATGCTGACAGCGTCTAGGAGCCACAGGTAACAGCTGAGTGCAGGGTGGGGCCAAAGGTGGATAAAACTACCCCAGAAGGAGCATGATATGTCCCCCACCAGAGGTACTACGCAGAGAGTGCGAAGATTCTAGATCTAAAACAAGTCAGGAACTGAGCATGATTTTGTGGACCCCTTCAAACTGTAATCCACAACCTGTTTTTGGCACAATAATAGTGAATTGGTGGTAGATTTATTCTGCTTTATTTGGTAGTTTTGCAATACTTCCCCAGTGCTACCACATCACTGCTGCCTAAAGCAGCATTAAGTATATGGGATCGTAACTGGGAAAATCCACAACCACCTGTTAAGTGTTTGGAGATTGCAGAAATGGATAAATTGATTTGATCCACAGAAGGTAAGGTTTTCTGAAGGTAAAGTTTGCTTACTGCAGTTACTACAATTACAATGGAAAATGTAAGAAGGGGATGAATTTATTGTACTGTAAAGTATCATTTTAAAGAAAACACACTGAAAAACATTAATAAAAGAGAGGAAGGAAAAGAATCAAGCAGTGGTTGGAGACTTCTTTTTATCTGATGGGAGTCTTATTTAAGAGGAGCAGTTTAATTGATAAAACTTCTTTCTAAGGTTGTTTGAATTTTCAACTTAAAGCTGGTTTGCATTTCTGCTGGCTGAAGAAGATGCTTTTTTAAACAAAAGCTCAATGAGCTTTACTAGCTAAGTTATGCATTTTTATTGTGGATTTCTCCAGGCTTTTGGAACCCGATGTTGGGGCTTAACGCTGCTGTTTTCATTGTTGTTTCATTTTATACTGTATATTACAGTTTATGTTGTGTTGTAAGCTACCCTGTGCCCTGGAGGAAGCGCAGGGTACTAAAAACTCTGAAATAGTGTTAAATTGACTATCCATTTATATCAGTTTCCTAACCTAGCAAAATTATGGATACTCTAACTCCCCATTACAACAATTATGGATTCTCTAACTGCCATTGCAACGGCACGATTTTATTCATATCAGTTGTAGTGTGGCCATGTGTCCTACTTTACAACATTTTAATGTACAATATTTTTAAAAGCATGTCTGTTTCTTGCTTCAGGACTGTTGCTTTGTCCTGTAAAAGTTATAAAGGTAAAGGTAAAGGGACCCCTGACCATTAAGTCCAGTCGTGTCCGATTCTGGGGTTGCGGCGCTCATCTCGCTCTATAGGCCTAGGAGCCGGCGTTTGTCCGCAGACAGCTTCCGGGTCATGTGGCCAGCATGACAAAGCCGCTTCTGGTGAACCAGAGCAGCACACAGAAACGCCTTTTACCTTCCCGCCGGAGCAGTACCTATTTATCTACTTCCACTTTGACGTGCTTTCGAACTGCTAGGTGGGCAGGAGCAGGGACAGAGCAACGGGAGCTCACCCCGTCACAGGGATTCGAACCGCCGACCTTCTGATCAGCAAGCCCTAGGCTCTGTGGTTTAACCCACAGCGCCACCTGGGTCCCGTTTGTAAAAGTTATACCAATAGGTTAATAGATAAAGACTTCTTTAAACTGGGTAACAGCCCCAAATATATTTGCTTTTCCAGTTTTTGGGTACAGATCCTCTTGATCTCCTGTTAGAATATGGAAGCCAGGTTGTTAAGTACGACTTGTTGAAAGGAACACATTTAATCAGCACTGTATTAAAAAAACCTTCATTTGCTTTCTTTTTTCTGTGTGCAATTCAAATTGCTGGTTTTGACCTATAAAGCTCTAAACTAGGGATGGTGAACCAGTAGTCTGAAGCAGGGGCGGAGGAAGAGGGGGGCGGTGGGAGCAACCCACCCCCGGCAGCATGATCCTGGTGGGGTTCCATCGCGGCTGCCCCCCACCCGCGCTGGGTGCCATGCCCCCAGGACGTGCACCAGTCCCGCCCCCGTCTGCTCTCCACCCCCGGTGCCGGAGCATGAAGCTCCGCCACTGGTCTGAAGAGCCACAACTCCCAATATCCCTGACCACTAGTCATGCTGGCTCAGGATGACGGGAGTTAGGAGTCTAACATCAAATGGACGATTGGGACTATGATATCTAGAAGACCATCTGCCTGTCCGTGACTAAGACCTGGTGTAGAAGCTGCAGCCAGAGTCAGAGCTGGAACAGGAGTGAGCCACTAAAATCTGGAGCTGAAGCAAAAAAAAAAAAGTTCATTACCAGTATCTCAGAAGTGAGCTGTTAAACCAGAAAAGATCAAGAGAAGACACAGAGAATCGGATGTCCGTCGCGGGGATTTGAACCGCCGACCTTCAGATCAGAAAGCCCAAGAGGCTCAGTGGTTTAGACCACTGCGCCACCCGCATCCCTTGTGTGTTGGACTAGATGACTGCTGAATCCAGTATGGTAAGGCAGTTCAGATGCTCTTAAGACATAGCTACAGTGTATTTGCCTGGAGACAATCAGTCAGGTCGTGTATCCATAGCAGTGACCACAGGTGGAATGACCACTGGAGGAGCGCAGAGAGAAGAAACGCCCTGGTGCATCTGCATCAGCACAACCAGATGCCTTCATCTGCCCCAGATGCAACAAAATATATCTCTCCTGTATCAGTCTCTGCTGTAACCCTCCAATGTTTTGATTAATAATAAATAATAATAATAATAATAATTTATTATTTATACCCCGCCCATGTGGCAGGATTTCCCCAGCCACTCTGGGCGGCTTCCAACAAAATATTAAAATACAATAGTGTATTAAACATTAAAAGCTTCCCTAAACAGGGCTGCCTTCAGATGTCTTCTAAAAGTCTGTTAGTTGTTTATTTCCTTGACATCTGATGGGAGGGCGTTCCACAGGGCAGGTGCCACCACCGAGAAGGCCCTCTGCCTGGTTCCCTGTAACCTCACTACTCGCAGTGAGGGAACCACCAGAAGGCTCTTGGAGCTGGGCCTTAGTGTCCGGGCAGAAAGATGTGGGTGGAGACGTTCCTTCAGGTCTACTGGGCCGAGGCCGTTTAGGGCTTTAAAGCACCAACACTTTGAATTGTGCTCGGAAACGTACTGGGAGCCAATGTAGATCTCTCAGGACCGGTGTTATGTGGTCCCAGCGGCCACTCCCAGTCCCCAGTCTAGCTGCCGCATTCTGGATTAGTTGTAGTTTCCGGGTCACCTTCAAAGGTAGCCCCATGTAGAGCGTATTGCAGTAGTCCAAGCAGGAGATAACCAGAGCATGCACCACTCTGGCGAGACAGTCTGTGGGCAGGTAGGGGCTCAGCCTGCGTACCAGATGGAGGTGATAAACAGCTGCCCGGGACACAGAATTGACCTGCGCCTCCATGGACAGCTGTGAGTCCGAAATGACCCCCAGGCTGCACACCTGGTCCTTCAGTGGCACAGTTACCCCATTCAGGACCAGGGAGTCCTCCACACCTGCCCGCCTCCTGTCCCCCAAAAACAGTACTTCTGTCTTGTCAGGATTCAACCTCAATCTGTTAGCCGCCATCCATCCTCCAACCGCCTCCAGGCACTCACACAGGACCTTCACCGCCTTCACTGGTTCTGATTTGAAAGAGAGGTAGAGCTGGGTATCATCCGCAGACTGATGAACACCCACCAAGGTGCCTTCCATTGTCTTCTGAGGCCGATGCATGCTAATGGTTATTTGCCAATATAATGGAATGGTGGTCCATCTTACAGGACTGTTCCTCTGTGTAATTTATATAGCCTGCACCAGAAGCACTAAAAATGCAAAGGCATTTCTTCCCTTGCACGGTATCCGGAAACAACATACTGCAACTGATTTTTTTTAAATTTGAGATGAACATTGTAAAACATACTTCCTTCCCATTTACCCACAAATGTACACACAAACACTGAGAAGAGGTAGATCTACATGGCAGTTTCCTGGGACAATCCCATGAATGAGGCTCTGAGTCCTTTAGGATCCTGCTCAAATAGGTTTTTGCTGAAGAAATCACAGGATCATCTCACAAGCAAATAGGATTTCTACATATATACCGTATTTTTCCATGTATAAGACTAGTTTTTTCCCCTTTAAAATAATGTAAAAAATGGGGGGGGGGCTTATCCACGTTTACATCTCCCCCCATTTTCTTAAATCGGAGTCCCCAAAAATAGAGAGCATCTTATACATGGCGGCATCTTATAGATGGAAAAATATGGTATATTCTTAGATGTACTACAATAAGCCAACACATTGTCTTAGCCTTATGAGCATCACTAGCTTGGATAGTGTTGTTTTATTGTACTTACCTGCCAAATCTACATTTACTTTTAAATTAAATTACTTCCACTACTACTTGAAAACAGCTCACAGAAGCATGAAATAAAATGCAATACAAGCAGCACAATAAACAATCAAATGAAATATAAATCTTTCATTCTATCACATGAGAATAAAGCCCCAAAGTAGCAGTTCAGAATAAAAAACAAACAAACAAACAAACAAATTATTTATACCCCAGCCACTCTGGGCGGCTCCCAACAGAATATTAAAAACACGATAAAACATCAAACATTAAAAACTTCCCTAAATAGGGCTGCCTTCGATAAAGTGTCCAAGTTTCCACATCATTGCTTTTTTAATGCAAGTGTTTTAAAAGACTTGGGTGAACAGCACCAGATAAAAGCACTGCTAGGATTCCCTGGGGGGCTATTCCACAGCTGAGAAGACCCTCCGCTTAGCAGCCATCCACTTTACCTCACTTGACAGGGGCACATGGAGGCTGGTCTCTGAAGAGGATCTTAAGGCTTTGTAAGGTATATACAGGGGAAGGCAGTCTTTCAGAAGCCGCTTCCGGCACAACGGAACACCAAAACCAGAGCAGCGCACAGAAATGCCGTTTACCTTCCCGCCGGAGCGGTACCTATTTATCTACTTGCACTTTGACGTGCTTTCAAACTGCTAGGTTTGCAGGAGCTGGGACCGAGCAACGGGAGCTCACCCCATCACGGGATTTGAACCGCCGACCTTCTGATCGGCAAGTCCAAGAGGCTCAGTGGTTTAGACCACAGCGCCACCCGCGTCCCTCAGATATCCTAGTTCCAAGCTATTAAAGGTTTTAAACCAGCACTTTAAAGTGGACCCAGAAATGGACCATGTGTAGATGATAAACTGGTGTACAGTGGTACCTCTACTTACGGACGCGATCCATTCCGGGGTGCCGTTCGCACCCTGAAAAATCTAAGTAGAGCGCCGCTCCTGCGCGTGATGCGATAGAGCGCTCCTGCGCATGTGCGAAGCGGCGAACCCAGAAGTAAACACTTCCGGGTTTGCCACGTTCGTAACCTGAAAAAACGCAACGTGAAGCAAACGCAACTCAAGGTATGACTGTAGATGATAAAGCACTGGTGTAATATGACTGAAATGCCCAGTCCCAATTAATAACCTTGTGCTAATATTTGCCCATGCACCCAACCCCAGAATTTCACACCAGTCTTCAAGTTACAAGCAAATAGAAGGAGCCCAAATGGGACAGATGGGTACCACTTACTTTTCCAGCTTCTTCTTGCAGACAGACTCATGGCTCTGATCCAGCAACTTCCTCTTGCAGTTGAACTGGTCACCACTGAATCGGCTGTCTTTGTTTGAGACCTTAAAGCGCCCAGGGGAGATGAGGAAGCCATCTCTCTCCTTGAAGTTGTTGATGGTTGCTAGGTCATTGCGGACACTGCTTTTCACAGCTTTGCGGCCCTGCCTCATATGCCGAAGCACAGCCACGGCGGCACATGCCGCAAGCACCAACGTCATGAGCCCCAGAGCAAAGGAAACTGCCAGGGCAACAGGGAAAGGGCCTTCAGCCACCCGCTGGCTGCTAACAGGGGTGGGAACCTGAACTTTGAACTCACAGCTGGAGCCCATGTAGCCAGACGAACACTCACAGACGTGGCCTGAGAAGTGGGTGTAGCAGGTCCCACTATTCAGGCAAGGGTTGGATCCACAAGCGTCCATGCGGGTGCCACAATCCTTTCCGCCATAGCCCAGGGTGCAGGAGCAGGTGTAGCTGTTTGGGCCATCGATGCATGTGCCTCCGTTAGCACAGGGGTTTCCTGCACAATCATCTATATTCAATTCGCAGTGAGGGCCAGCAAAACCCTGGCGGCATTTGCAGATCACACTGCGGCCCAGATCCAGACAGTGGCCACCTGGGAAGGAAAGAAGAGGAAATTACAGAGACATGCAAGCAGATTAATTGCTTAAAACCAGCCAAATAATTAGTTTATTCAGTCCCAGACACCTGTGACAACTGAGGTTTCTACTCCAAGGCAAATGTTTAGAGCGAGTCACTATTAAAGCACGATACATCAAGCAAAGCAATAAACTCATCCAAAAACCAGAGAATATATTTGCATACCCTGTTTCCCCTTTTTTAATACGTAGTCATAAAGTAAGCCATGGCAGGGTTTTTTTACCTTTGTGAGAAGTAAGACGTACCCCAAAAGTAAGCCATGGTGCCGCCATTGTTCCCATCACCTCCTCAGCCCCTCCTGCGTGCGCAGGGAGCCAGCGAACCAGCGAGAGGCACGGGGGGAAACGCGCCTCTTGCGGAGTTCTGCCCCGCCTGCTCAGCGCTCAGGGGGAGGCTGTACCGTACCATACTGACGTAATAAAAATAAGACATCCCCCGAAAATAAGCCACCCTGTGTTTTTTTGAGGGGAAAAAAATATAAGACGGTGTCTTAAAAAGGGGGAAAGACGGTAGCTTTAAAAGGATACCTATATACTCGAGTATAAGCCGACCCGAATATAAGCCGAGGCACCCAATTTTACCACAAAAAACCTGGGAAAGCTTCATAGGAGCCACTGCCTGCCTCACTCGAGTATAAGCCGAGGGCAGCTTTTTCAGCACAAAAAAATGTGCTGAAAAACTAGGCTTATACTCGAGTATATAGGGTACTCCCTCTTCCCAGGCAATTGTGGGAACTGTGCTGTGAGGTAATGGCCAGGGATCAAATGAAAAACGAAATTTCAATTTCTTGATAGTTAAAGCAGCAGCAGAAAAAAAAACAGGTTCCAATCCAGGTAACAAGGAGGTAACCGAACCAAACCCTGCACCTCGATACCCAGACAGGCCTGTTGAGTACACAAGCACCACCTCTTAGTCATGAGCTAGCAGAAATTTAAGGGAATAGAGTCCTAGTTTGCAGCCTTGCACCCTGGTATGCACCATCTGTCTTCTCAACTGGTTGCATATGGGGAAGCAAAGGGAGTTGGGGAATTGTCAATAGGGTATACCGGTACTTTCATATTCATAGAATCATAGAGTTGGAAGAGACCACAAGGGCCATCCAGTCCAACCCTCTGCCAAGCAGGAAACACCATCAAAGCATTCCTAGTATATTGTTCCTAGTTTGAGGGGTCTGAAACCTCTAAGTCTCATAGGCAACATCAGGCACCAAGCCCTTAAGGGTGAGACGTAGTGCTCAAATTATGGGGAGAGGAACAAGATGAATGTGCACAGAGGAGGGCAACCAAGATGATCAGTGTGGTGTAGTGGTTAAGAGCGGTAGACTCATAATCTGGGGAACCGGGTTCGCGTCTCCGCTCCTCCACATGCAGCTGCTGGGTGACCTTGGGCTAGTCAAACTTCTCCGCAGTCTCTCAGCCCCACTCACCTCACAGAGTGTTTGTTGTGGGGGAGGAAGGGAAAGGAGAATGTGAGCCGCTTGGAGACTCTTTCGGGTAGTGATAAAGTGGGGTATCAAATCCAAACTCTTCTAGAAGCCAAGCCTTATGAGGAGCACTTGAAGGAGATGGGTATGATTAGCCCGGAAAATATGAGACTGAGAGGAGATATGATAGCCACCTTCAAATATCTTAAGGGCTGTCACATGGAGGAGGGAGCGTGCTTGTTTTCTCCTGCCCTGAACTCGAACCAATGGCTTCAAGTTGCAAGAAAGGAGATTCCGCTTAAACATTCAGAAAAACCTTCTGACAGCTGGACTGGATGACCCAACTCTAAGATTCTATGATTCCATGTTTATTGCCAAGCAGTGATATAAATGTTGTTTCTTTTATTATATTGTTGTTGTTGGCACCCGTCTGTCTTGAGCAGAGGTCAGCAAACTTTTTCAGCAGGGGGCTAGTCCACTGTCCCTCAGACCTTGTGGGGGGGCAGACTATATTTCTTTTTTTGGGGGGTGGAATGAATGAATTCCTATGCCCCACAAATAACCCAGAGATGCATTTTAAATAAAAGGACACATTCTACTCGTGTAAAAACACACTGATTCCTGGACCGTCTGCGGGCTGGATTTAGAAGGCGATTGGGCCGGATCTGGCCCCCAGGCCTTAGTTTGCCTACCCATGGTCTTGAGAGGCAATGGAGTGCGCCTCTAGGGGTGAAGTCATACTGCTGTGTTAACAGCACCAAAGTGACCTCTCTGGAGTGCAAACCTGGGCAGTGTGCATGGAGGTCTTGGGCTGCCCAAACAACAAGACCCTCCCCCCTCTCGGCTTTGCTGAGGTGGTCCAAAGGAAAGCAGAGCAATATGTTTTGCACCAGCTTGGCTGCAGGGGTTGCTGGAAGGAGGAGTACAAGGCACCATCAGCTACCCTCACCTGGTTTAGCTGCCAGTTGAAGCCATTCCCACAGTGGCATAGCATGGGGGGGCAGGGGAGCCATGGCCCTGGGGGGGGGCGCCCCCACAACAGGCTCCCTCATCGAGGCCAGAGCTGCAGGGAGGCAAGTTGCACCCAGGCCTTCTTCTCCTCATGGCCAGTGAAGAGACACCCGTGCCTTCAGGGGCTGAGGAAGGGGGGTGCAGTGGATGCGGTCCATCCTGGGTGTCACCACTGAGGGGGGTGACAAAATGCCGGGTGGCACTCACCGTGGGGCCTGCAGTGCACCCAAGCCATGCGCCTCTCCTGGGAAAGATATGGTGGCTTGGGCGCGCACAGGCTCCACGCTGCCCAAATGGTCTGCCTGCTGCCTCGCCCTCCCCTATAGGGCGGCTGAGTGGAAGGAGGCAGGCAGACTCCAGAGTCCCTGCAGTGTGTCACACGCCTATGGGACGCTTGTGTTGCCTGAGCGGCTTCCTCTGCCACTGCGTGCCTTCCTTGGGCTGGCCAAGAGGAAGGGGAGGGTGCCATTGCTGTTGCCACCGCCCACCAAGAAGGGGGGAAAGAAGAGGGAGGCAGGAAAGCACTGCCGGAGCCATGTGTGTTGCCCAGTTTGCCTTGCTGCAAGGACAGGAGGATGAGGCAACACAGCGGTGCTCCTGGCTTCTCACTTCTCTGCCTTATCTCTGCTCTCAAGCTGGAGCTAATTTTCAAGGAGAGACTCTTGATTAGACACTGGCCGGTGAAGGGACTGACTGCTGTCCAGTCCACCAGGGGGGAGCAACACCTGCCCTGCCCCAGGTGCCGGCAACCCACACTACGTCCCTGTGTTCCTGGGGTGTGGCCACTGTCGCATGCTGACAGCTTCTAGGAGCCACAGGTGAGAGATGAGTGCAGCGTGGGGACCAAAAGTGGACAAACTATCCCAGAAGGAGCACAACATGTTCCCCACCAGAGGTACTACTCCATCCCACAACACCACATACTATATTGACTAATATATTGTCTCTCATCTTCAATTACAAGTTCACAGACATGCCTTGGGCTACCGAATGAAACTCATGGATCACACCACATCAAATTGCATTTATCCAGTCCTCTTCTGAACCTCACGCCAGGTTTCCTCCTGTACCCGAACTGGCACTACCATACTTTTAGAATGCTGCACACACTGTACACAACAAACGCACACAAACGCAAAAGAGCTTCATTAGTAGTTTTTGTCATGGATCACAGTTTGGGAAACCAAGTTCTATGATAACCTGTCATGAACAATAGCAAAACTTGAAACTCTCATTCACCTCATTCACCTGCTGGACCACAGGTATCCTTTACCCCTCTGCCAGTTGACATAATTAATTTTGCTCTGAAAAGAGGCTTGGAGCTGTGTTTCCCCTCTCAAGCCAACTCCCCAATCCCTGCACTCTTAGCCATTCTCCTCTCACATAGCATTCGTTGGAAATGGGTAGGGGAGAGGTAGGGAAGCATGAGATGGGAAGATTTACTCTCCCTCCTTGCTCTGCAGTAAGAAGCCAGAGTGCTGTCTCAAGAACCCAGAAACGGAAGGACCAATAAAACTGACGTTCAGATTGCTATGGCAGATGGCTGAACATCCCTTTGTTGTTGTTGTTTATTGAATTTATATACCTGTACCTGGGGGGTCTCAGGGCGGTTCACAGATTAGACAGATTACTGGTTGTTGTTGTTCAGTCGTTCAGTCATGTCCGGCTCTTCGTGACCCCATGGACCAGAGCATGCCAGGCACGCCTTTCCTTCACTGCCTCTTGCAGTTTGGCCAAACTCATGTTAGTAGCTTCGAGAACGCTGTCCAACCATCTCGTCCTCTGTCGTCCCCTTCTCCTTGTGCCCTCAACCTTTCCCAACATCAGGGTCTTTTCTAGCGAGCCTTCTCTTCTCATGAGGTGGACAAAGTACTGGAGCCTCAGTTTCAGGATCTGTCCTTCTAATGAGCACTCAGGGCTGATTTCTTTAAGAATGGATAGGTTTGATCTTCTTGCAGTCCATGGGACTCTCAAGAGTCTCCTCCAGCACCAGAATTCAAAGGCATCAATTCTTCGGCGATCAGTCTTCTTTATGGTCCAGCTCTCACTTCCGTACATTACTACTGGGAAGACCATAGCTTTAACTATACGGACCTTTGTCGGCAAGGTGAGGTCTTTGCTTTTTAAGATGATTACTGGTTAACAGTCCAGAAATGGTTGACTTCACGTTTCACCAATGGAATCAGTTAGGAGATGTTTTGTGACAGGCTTGCCATATGTCTGGAAAATTCTGCAAGTGTCAAGAAATCGGACGTCGTGGGGGAATTTTTGAATTTTAAAGAGATGCCCGGAATTTCCCGTACGTATGGTAACCTGGTCCCTCCCCCCACTGAGCTGTGGAAGGTGTGTCCCAGTCCCCCCTTACATGGGAGACCCAAAGCACGTTCGTGCTCCCGGCCTCCCCATGGAGGGCGGTAGAAAGAGAGCAAGAGCAGCCCTGAGCGTCTGCCAGCCGTCCGGAGAGGAAAATAAAGACGACTCCGTTATCCTGCCCCCGCCTTCCTCCCCCCTCGAGAGCTGCAGTGTTACCCGAAGCTGCTGCCTCGAGGAAGACAATCGCTCCTCTTTCCAGGACACAGAGCAGGAGGCGAGGAGCCTGGCTAAAAGGGAACAGGACGCCTGTGGCTACTTGCCTGGGAGCAGATCCAAAGGAACTTACCTCCTCAGTCCCACCCTCCCAAAGCGGGGGGTTGGGGGGGTGGGAAGAACCTCAACAAGGAACCTCCCTTTCTTTCCCTGCTAGAAGAAAAAGACGAATCTGCTCTTGGGGACACTAGGTTGTTGTTTTTATTGTTGTTTTTTGGAGGGGGGAGGCTGCACGGCCACCCCCTTCTCCCTGGGGGGGGGGGGAAGGAAGGAAGGAAGGAAGGAAGGAAGGAAGGAAGGAAGGAAGGAAGGAAGGAAGGAAGGAAGGAAGAAAGAAAAAGAGAGTTGAAGTTAAAAAAGAAAGAAAAAGCTCAACAAAGTTCAACAACTTTGGGGGTGTCAGGAATTTGACTTTTTGAAATATGGCAAGTCTATCTTGTCATCATCTATGTTAGGCTACTGAATGAGGTACCAACAAGGTTTATAGAAAGCGAGACCTTTCCATTGAGGGAAAGGGCAGGTGTGTGCCACTATCGGGTGATTTCAGAAGAGAAAGTTGGTAGTTTCACACTGAAGTCAGCTAAAACTGGGGGTCCCACTTATGGAGGCTGCAGAGTTGTTTTCTTGGGACCTGCTGCTCTGCTTGTGGATGTGTTAATAAAAGAAATATTTAGAAAGCACTAAAGTCTCCTTCCTTCAGGGTCTCTCTCATCTATCAAGGTAATCATTATTTTAATGCTGGTTTTAAATATATTTCACCTTATTTTAACTATTGTGTTTAACTAGTTTGTGTTACTTTGTATTTAGTAAGTATATTTCTTCATATGTTGTGCGCTGCCTAGAGTCCCAGCTTCTGGGGCTTCTTGTGGCTCAAGGAAATAGGTATGCACACTCTGCCAGGAATGCATCAAGTTATCGCAGCCACCTCCTTTGCCTATTACCAGAAGAATGTAGCAGCAGGCCTACAGGATCAGGCTAAGAATCTATCTGGTCCAGCACTTTTGTTTTCTATGGTGACCAGTGCAATCACTTGCCTCTGAGAAGTCCACAAACAGAGCATGCAGGCAAGAGCCCTCGCCAACAGAAATTGATATTTGTTGGCATACTATCTCCAAACACAGATGTTCTCAGCCATATCCTGCAAAATGGAGACAGAGAGTCTGAGTGGTTTCCTTCATAGAGATGAAGGCATGCTTTTAAGAGCAGCTTTCTTTCAGCAAATGTTTTCCTTTGAAGAGCCAGCATCCTCAAAATCAATTGAGGCTTAATTTAAGCATCCAATATCAATGCTTCTGAGAACATAGAGGAAGATAGGCAATTTCTGATTTAGATCTCATCACAGGCAGACAACTCCTCACTAAGTGACCTCACTCCCATCCTCAATTCTGCAACGGGGGAACAAAACTGGTTTTTCTCACAGGGTTTGGATCATCACCTTGTCGTGGTGAGTAGCCTTGCACATTCCTATGATCCTTATGAGCGAAGCCGTCAGGAGTCTTGTACTCCCAGCAGGGTCACACAGTGTGGTGAGGTCAAAGGAGAGGAGCTAGACAAAGAATGATCCAAGATATCCTCAATGGCAGAACAGGCGGAAGTTAACAAGCGGCATGTTACAATGGCTGTGAAGGTGGATGAAGGCTGCAGCAGATCTACCGGTCGTCGTGATACTCATGCCATCAGAATAGAGCCTTACTGTGAAGACTGTACATTGGTCAGCATGCACTGATCTTTACTGGTACACATAAAACAAATTAATGCACAGGTGTCTCCCAAAAACCCACCCCAAACCCAAGTCCCATGGCGATCGGCAAATAGTACAGTGGTACCTCAGGTTACATACGCTTCAGGTTACATACGCTTCAGTCTATTTCTGAAATTCCTTTGTAATAAGACAGCTACTTTGAGATCTTGTAATTTCAGAAATAGATTGGAAAGAGAAGTTGCTGAATTGCAACTCATTGCCAAACTTAAAACCATGGAGAGACCTGGTCTGAATAAAGACATTGGATTCTTATCTCGTTATACATGGCAAAGCTAGTTTTTAACCTTCTCACCCCTTGCTTTTTCCCGTTAGACCAATTGCAGTCGTTAACAATCGTCAACAGGTTTACCACAGCTATCAGCCTATCACCCATTCCCACCACCCCTCTGAGTAATACCCCTCCCCACCCTCTCACTATATATAAGGGTCTGGTGACATCTGTTTCAGTGTATCTGAAGAAGTGTGCATGCACACGAAAGCTCATACCAAGAACAAACTTAGTTGGTCTCTAAGGTGCTACTGGAAGGAATTTTTTTTATTATTTTTTATTTTGTTTCAACCACCAGT
Source organism: Darevskia nairensis (assembly GCA_034642065.1). Classification (NCBI taxonomy): domain Eukaryota; kingdom Metazoa; phylum Chordata; class Lepidosauria; order Squamata; family Lacertidae; genus Darevskia; species Darevskia nairensis. The sequence continues at coordinate 695,133 of JAWWNI010000177.1, read as the reverse complement.
TATGTCTATGTCTAATCCAGAAAGTATAACCAGAGACATTTTGGCAAATGTAAAAAATCCACCTGGACAAAAAAAATTACCCCTGAAAAAGAGGGCATGTCCTGAAAAAGAGAACACATGACAATCCTAGTCATAGAAGGCTTGTAGGACACACCAGCCAGGAAGCTAGGCAATATGCTTCTCTCCAACAAGAAACTCCCAAGTCTTACAAGTCCAGTGCCACCTAGTCACTAACTATAAAATGACACTATTCATACATTTGCTGTACTGCCTTTTGTGTAAAGAAGAAACAAATAAATCAGCACTTGTGCAACATTTGGTAGTTCAGGTAATCATTTACCCATCTCAAAGTCTCAAGGACAAAACTCTCTCAAGGCTCTAAACGCAATAGTTCTCTCAATTAATTGCACAAGTTATAGCTTCATAGTCTGAAAAAGCAACTTTTTTGCAGGTCAGGCCACTATGCAATGAAATTCTATAGGGTTGGAATGGATGTTCAAATTTATCTATCCATAGCTATAATAGTTCAGCAGAATTGCTGTCAGTGGAGATGACTGTAATGTAAATGTGGTTCATGCTGTCTCAAGATTTTCTTTGCCGCCTATACTGCTCTCACTGCCTCCCCATTTGCTTGAGAGTAGTGATGACTAGTGATAATATTGCTAAAGTTTTAATAATAATAATAATAATTTATTATTTATACCCCGCCCATCTGGCTGGGTTTCCCCAGCCACTCTGGGCGGCTTTCAACAAAGCATTAAAATACAACAATCTATAAAACATTAAAAGCCTCCCTAAACAGGGCTGCCTTCAGATGTCTTTTAAAGGTCTGGTAATTGTTGTTCTCTTTGACATCTGAAGGGAGGGCGTTCCACAGGGCGGGTGCCACTACCGAGAAGGCCCTCTGCCTGGTTCCCTGTAACTTGGCTTCACGCAGCGAGGGAACCGCCAGAAGGCCCTCGGCACTGGACATCAGTGTCCGGGCTGACCAATGGGGGTGGAGACGCTCCTTCAGGTATACTGGACCGAAGCCATTTAGGGCTTTAAAGGTCAGCACCAACACTTTGAATTGTGCTCGGAAACGTACTGGGAGCCAGTGTAGGTCTTTCAAGACCGATGTTATGTGGTCTCGGCGGCCGCTCCCAGTCACCAGTCTAGCTGCCGCATTCTGGATTAGTTGTAGTTTCTGGGTCACCTTCAAAGGTAGCCCCACGTAGAGCGCATTGCAGTAGTCCAAGCAGGAGATAACTAGAGCATGCACCACTCTGGCGAGACAGTCCGCGGGCAGGTAGGGTCTCAGCCTGCGTACCAGATGGAGCTGGTAGACAGCTGTCCTGGATACAGAATTAACCTGCGCCTCCATGGACAGCTGTGAGTCCAAAATGACTCCCAGACTGCGCACCTGGTCCTTCAGGGGCACAGTTACCCCATTCAGGACCAGGGAGTCCTCCACACCTGCCCGCCTCCTGTCCCCCAAAAACAGCACTTCTGTCTTGTCAGGATTCAACCTCAATCTGTTAGCCGCCATCCATCCTCCAACCGCCTCCAGACACTCACACAGGACCTTCACCGCCTTCACTGGTTCTGATTTGAAAGAGAGGTAGAGCTGGGTATCATCCGCATACTGATGAACACCCAGTCCAAACCCCCTGATGATCTCTCCCAGCGGCTGCATATAGATGTTAAAAAGCATGGGGGAGAGGACAGAACCCTGAGGTACCCCACAAGTGAGAGCCCAGGGGTCTGAACACTCATCCCCCACCACCACTTTCTGAACACGGCCCAGGAGGAAGGAGCGGAACCACTCCTGCCCGAATGGCCTGCTGCCATAAATTGGGTCACCTTGTCAGTATTGAGTTCATCTGGAACAAGTGTTTTCCAAGATCTACCAGGTAAAGGTGTGGTGATTCAAATGTTCCTTCCATTGTGTTGATCTCTTTCTTATGCAGCAGTCACAGGGTGAGAGTCTGTTCCTTATGCCAGCAACCTGGTACTGGAACTGTCTGCTTGGCTCACATGCAGCATTTGGTTAAACCTTGATATCCTAGGAGAATAACATTTAGCATTTCTTTCCTCAGGCTGTGGTACAACATAGTTCTTGCTTCTTATTGTTGTTGTTGTTGTCGTTTAGTCGTGTCCAACTCTTCATGACCCCCTGGACCAGAGCACGCCAGGCACTCCTGTCTTCCACTGCCTCCTGCAGTTTGGTCAGACTCATGTTGGTAGCTTCGAGAACACTGTCCGTGTCCAACCATCTCTTCCTCTGTCGTCCCCTTCTCCTTGAGCCCCTGAGGGGCTCATCTTCCAGCATCATAACTTTTATATGCCTGTTGATCTTGTCCATGGAGTTTTCTTGGCAGGGATACTGGAGTGGCTTGCCAGTTCCTGCTCCAGGTGGATCACGTTTAGTCAAAACTCTCCACTATGACCAATCCATCTTGGGTGGCCCTGCATGGCATAGCTCACAGCTTCTCTGAGTTAGTCAAGCCCCTTTGCCACGACAAGGCAGTGATCCATGAAGGGGCTTCTTATTAGGCTTTCCAATTCATTTTGTTATCCATGATCAACAAAGTAAGTTCTAGCCACCTATGAAGCACTGCCAAGGTATTTCGGCCACACTGCTCTGGTACACTGCAGAATCACAGAATCATAGGATCATAGAATTGTAGAGTTGGAAGGGACCCCAAGGGTCATCTAGTCCAAACTCTCATCTAGTCCACTGTTGAACAGCTATTACTGCCACAAAGTTTTTCTGTATGTTTAGTCAGAATCTCCTTTCTTGTAACTTTTAGCCATTGGTTCAAGTCCTACCTTCCAGAGCAGGAGAAAACAAGCTTGCTCCATCTTCCATGTGACAGCCCTTAAGATATTTGAAGATGGCTGTCCTATCTCCTCTGTCTCTTCTTTTCCAGGCTAAACATACCCAGCTCCTTCAACCATTCCTCATCATAAAGCTTGGCTTTTAGACCCTTGATCATCCTAGCTGTCATGCTGTGCACACGTTCCATTGATTAATCACGTATTGATTAATTGATATGTACTGATTGATCATGCTGTGGTTACTAACAGTCCTATGCATTTTACTCAGATGTAAGTCCTACTGTGTTCACACAGTATAGGGACTACAGCTTTGCAGTGCTTTGCCTACCATTCGCTCTTTCTTGTGTGAGGCCTCTGTGCAGGGGTGGAGGAAGGGTGTGTGGTAGGTGCAGACTGCCCCAGGTATCACCACTGGGGTGTGCGGGTGGGTGTGACAAAATGCCGGACGGCACTCCTGGGAGAGATGTGGTGGCTTGGGCATGCCAAGGCTCCACACTGCCCAAATGGTCCACCTACTGCTTCCCCCCCCCCCAGCTGTAGGGTTGCTGAGTGAGAGGAGGCAGGCAGACTCCGGAGGCTCTGCGGTGCGCCCCGCCCCTGGGCGCGACACCCCAGGCGCCCAAGCGGCTTCCTCTGTCGTTGCCTCTGTGGGATCCCTAGTGCCTTGTGCAGAGGCGGATTTAAGGCAGCGCAGCGAGTTTGGTCGCACTGGCCATGGAGCTTAAGGGACGTTGCAACTATGTTTTAGAATGGAGTGCAAGAGGTAGGGGGCATCAAACTTTTGCATTGCGTAGGGCACTGCTGAAATTTGAGATCCCAAGATTTGTCACTGGCTTGCGTCTATGTTATGTGGATGCAACTGACATATAGTTCAGTCAGTAAGTAGCATTGTACTTAGGTCAGCCACACAACCTGACTATTGAGCATTCATCCAGATTTTTTTTGGCAGGGAGAGTAGGTGACATTGCATTAAGTGTTATCCCACACTTCCTATTGCACTATCATATCACTTTCCCTTTTCCTATTGCAAAAAAAAAGTCTGACTTGGGAGAGAAAGATGATGGGATTGTTGTGAAAGTGCATTGAATCCTCTTTAATTGCACTACCCAAATTTGCTGGCATGTGATTGAATCCCATCTGAAGATAGTGACAGTTGGGTGAGCACCTCTAGTCATGGAATCGTAGGGTTGGAAGGGACTCCAAGGGCCATCTAGTCCAACCCCCTGCAATGCAGGAATCACAGCTAAAGCATCCATGACAGGTAACCATGAAAACTCTGCTTAAAAACCTTCAAGGAAAGAGAGTCTACTACCTTCCGAAGGAGGCCATTCCATTGTCCATCAGCTCTTACTGTCAGAAAGTTCTTCCTGGTGTTTAGTCGGAATCTTCTTTCTTGTAACTTGAACCCATTGGCTCAGGTCCTACCCTTCAGAGCAGGAGAAAACAAGCTTGCTTCATCTTCCACGTGACAGCCCTTAAGATATTTGAAGATGGCTATCATATCTCCTCTCAGTCTCCTCTTTTCCAAGATAAGCACACCCAACTCCCTCAACTTTCCTCATAAGGCTTGACTTCCAGACCCTTGATCATATTGCTTGCCCTGCTCTGCACACATTCCATCTTGTCAATATCTTTCTTAAATTGTGGCACCCAGAACTGGACACAGTACTCCAGGTGTGGTCTGACCAAGGCAGAATAGAGCAGTACTATTACTTTCTTGTAGCTTGATGTCATTGGTTCGAGTCCTACCTTCCAGAGCAGGAGGAAACAAGCTTGTTCCCTCTTCCATGTGACAGCCCTTTAGATACTTGAAAATGACCATCATATCTCCTCCCAGTCTTCTCTTTTCTAGGCTAAACCTACCCAACTCCTTCAACTGTTCCTCATAAGACTTGGTTTCCAGACCCTTGATCGTCTTTGTCACCCTCCTCTACATTCCAGCTTGTCAACATCCTTCTTAAATTGTGGTGCTCAGAAATGGACAGAGTACTCCAAGTGTGGTCTGACCAAGGTGGAATAGTGTGGTACTATTATTTCCCTTGATCTGGACACTCTACTTCTGTTGATGCTGGCTACAAAAAGTGGAGTTTCTGTTGTTTGTCTTTTTCTGATAAGAATCAATCAAGTTCTTGCTAGCTTCCAGATTGGTTTGTCCTCGAAGCCTTCTTTGACATAGTGTCAGAAGTCAAGTTTTAAACCCACAAATTCCCATCAAAACAAAATGACACAGTTCCCTAAACCAGAAACCTTTTTAGCTTTTAATCATTCTGTAGCAAGGCCTGCATGGAAAGAAATATTTGCTTGCTTTTGCCGGGCCACAAGACTCCACAAGGAGGAAGGAATGGTGCAAGTCTATTATAAGACATTTGTGAAGTTTGTGGATCTTTTACCTTGCTGAAGAGGAACACAAGCACAAATATGAGCTTCTCCTGGCAGAGTTCAATGCCCCTTTCATCCTCAAGAAGAGTGTGGTTTTATGAGGACCTGCTTCTGTCAAAGAACTCTGAAATCTCGATTGTTGCATCATGTGTTAGGGCCTTTCATAAGCAGGCTGAACACAAAGTGTGCTTCTAGACAAAATGCTTTGTGAACAAATACAGCTAATAGAGGATTTGAGTTGGTTAAATCCAGAAGAGGGAAAGAAAGACAACTTGGCAGTGACTTGAGGGATGTAAGCCCTATTCTTCAAAACACTAGATGAAGAAGCAGCCATTTTGGAAACATTAAAGCAAACATCCATGCTATGCACACTTCTTCACCAGCTGTTTGACAGTAGAACAGTCTCCCTCAGGAGGTTGTGGACTCTGTGAATACAGATACTGGCAATACAACATTTCTGGAGAGAAGTCAGCAATTATCACTTTCAGGCACAGTTACTTCAGCTTACTTGGTAACTGGTCCTGCTGAGTGAGTGCAGTGAAGCTCATCTTGGCAGGGCTGTATCAGTATTACTGCATGTATTACTGTATATGTAAAACCTGCAGCATTGGGAGGTTGGGGGAGAAATAGCACAAGACAGCAAAGCAGTTTCCTGCTGCAAGGAGATGCTTGCCTCTTCTTTGTACCGTCCCCGTCCCCCAAAAAAGCCCTCTCCAATTGCTTCAGGCAGCTGGGCTTCCTCCTGCAGCAGGAGACTGTTGGAGCTTGAAAGAACAGGATCCATGCCAAGTACTTTTCATGTTGATTGCATGTGATGTGTTGAACTGACCTCCTGTTTCTAGCTGAATCATTGCTAGGGCTTAGGAAGTAATTATACTGCTGTAATGAAGACATGGGTGGCGCTGTGGTCTAAACCACAGAGCCTAGGGCCTGCCGATCAGAAGGTCGGCGGTTCGAATCCCTGCGACGGGGTGAGCTCCCGTTGCTCGGTCCCTGCTCCTGCCCACCTAGCAGTTCGAAAGCACGTCAAAGTGCAAGTAGATAAATAGGTACTGCTCCGGCGGGAAGGTAAACGGCATTTCCATGCGCTGCTCTGGTTCGCCAGAAGCGGCTTAGTCATGCTGGCCACATGACCCGGAAAAACGGTCTGCAGACAAATGTCGGCTCCCTCGGCCAGTAAAGCGAGATGAGCGCCGCAACCCCAGAGTCGTCCGCAACTGGACCTAATGGTCAGGGGTCCCTTTACCTGTAAGATATCATCATCAGTACACTGATGAGCACTGCTCTCCAACCTTTCCATCAGATTGCACAAATGCAAGTGGAAATCACACCAAGATGATTGAAAGACTGCATGCAAACTAACAAAGTGAAACTTAATCAGACAAAACAGAAGGATTGTTGTTCGCAGATAAAGCTGATCCCAGTTTAAGGCATCCTAAACAGGGACACACCATGCAGCAACATGGTTGCAGGTTCCATGGGTTCCCTCTAATTGCAAACTCAGGTGGCTGAATTCCATAAGATGGGGCTGCTCAAAACAAGACAATGGTTTCATTAGGTATTCTTGTTGTTGTTCAGTCGTTCAGTCGTGTCCGACTCTTCGTGACCCCATGGACCAGAGCACGCCAGGCACGCCTATCCTTCACTGCCTCCAGCAGTTTGATCAGACTCATGTTAGTAGCTTCGAGAACACTGTCCAACCATCTCATCCTCTGTCGTCCCCTTCTCCTTGTGCCCTCAATCTTTCCCAATCTTTTCTAGGGAGTCTTCTCTTCTCATGAGGTGGCCAAAGTACTGGAGCCTCAACTTCAGGATCTGTCCTTCCAGTGAGCACTCAGGGCTGATTTCTTTAAGAATGGATAGGTTTGACCTTCTTGCAGTCCATGGGACTCTCAAGAGTCTCCTCCAGCATTAGGTATTCAGGGGTATAATTTTGTAAATTAATGAAGACATTTAAACACAAGGTGGTCTGACAAGCACCTGTGTTCTTCCAAGACACAAATAACATTGGTGCTAATTGCTAACTTTTTTTCAACCCCATCAATGGTGAGTGGAAAAGTCCATTTGCAAGAGTGGTTTGAATCCAAACCATGCCTGCAAACTAACAAAGCAGGGTGAGTTCATTTGAAAGTACCTCACTTTCAAAGGCATTCACTTTCAGCCAATAGCAAGCCCCTTTGAAGCTGTAATCACACATCATAATGATGGCCACTTGTCAAAGTGGTCCACAGAGCACAGGGGAGGTTGGGATCTTTCCACCAGCAGAAAAATCGTTCCCATTCCTATTTTGGGGCTTGCCAGAAAGTAGGCATGAACTGTGGATGGAGAGGGGAAAGAATTGATACATTTGCTCTTTCTCCATACCAGCAGTCTCAACTCCCAGCTTTCATTCTCTTTTAAAAGGAGATAAAACTACACAGTTAGGCACAGGTACATTTGCAGTTCAATCCTATACATGCCTGCTCATAAGTAAATCCATGAGGCTTACCCCCAGATAAGTGGGCAGAGCATTGCAGGTTGTGGATTGTGGTTTCCCACACCTGCAAGGGTTTCAGAGTCTTGACTGTGCATAGGATGCTTCACTGTGCACCTTTAGGCGGCAGGTGAAAACATTCCTCTTCAACCTGGCCTTTGTCTGATTAACATCCTATACCCTTTAAAATATGTGTTTGTGGGAGAGAGGGTTATTGTTTTGTTTTTGTGTATTTTATGTTTTGTGTTTTTATATTGTATTTTTACTGCCCTGAGATCTATGGATGAAGGGTGGTATACAAATCTAATACATACATAATTCTAAACAGAGATATTGTTGAGTAAAAATTCCACATGCCAGAATTTCACTTATTATTATTATTACTATTATTATTCAATTTATGGGGTACATGGGGTGTTAGGGGAGAGGCAGTATCTCTGGTGGGTGACATTTCGTGACCCTTCTGGGTAGTTTGTCCACCACTGGTTTCCCCATCACCATGCACGCAGCTCTCATCTGTGGCTTCAAGAAGCTGTCATCATGCGACAGCGGCCACACCCCGGAAATGGCTTTGACTGGCAGGCTAACCTGTTGCCAAATGCATTGCTTTCTTTCCTTTGCACCACAACAAGGCTGAAGAGAGGGGTTCTGTCGTCTGGACAGCCAAAGACCTCTATATACACTGCCCAAGCTTACGCCCCAGAGAGGTCACTTTGCAAACACAGCAAAAATGACATGTGAGGCAGCAGCTATGAGCTACGAGCTCAACCTGATTGGCATAAGGTAAGAGTACTATGGATTGCCTTTGTCAGTGGGAGAGATCATCATGTCTCACTGGTCAGCTACTGCCTGCCTCAAGCCTGGCAGCCCCTGGTCATTAAAGTGCTGATCTGCCACTGTCTGCCTACTTCAAAGGGTGCTTAGAGCAGTGTTTCTCAACCGCTGTTCCGCGGCACACTACTGTGCCGCGAGATGTTGCCTGGTGTGCCGTGTGATCCCGCGAGGGAGGCGAACCCGGCCTCGCCCGGGCCCGGCAGCGGCTGCTGCTTCGGCGCGAGGGGCTTTGGCGGGCGCTTCACACAGCGAGGGGAATAAACCGCTGCGCGCGCCCCCAACGCGCACACTCGCTCGCTCGCCGATGCTGCTGCTGCTGCTTCCCTCCCTGGCAAGAAGAAGGTGGAGGAGAGCAAGAAGAAGGTGGAGGAGAGATCCTGGGGAGAGAAAAGGATCGGGCACCGGGCAGGCGGGGTAGATAACAGAGCGGAGGGTTGTTTCTAAGGGAGTGGGAGATCCCTTTTCTGTAACCCCTGTAATCCCCAAAAGTGTCCGCAGCTCACTCGCGAGACCTGGGTGGGAATTGAACAGCGCTCTGCACATGAGCCGGGAACAGCTCTCCTTTATCGACTGGCAATTTGCAGGGCTGGGCGATGCTGAAGTCAGCAGGTTCTAGCCTGGGACTAAACAATTGACTGCTGGCACATTTGCAAAGCTAAGCAGGGTCTCTGGTATGGTTTCAAATTGTGAGGGGGGCGGTGTTTTGAGATTCCTGCACTGCAGGGGGTTGGTTTGGATGATCCTTGGGACCCCTTCTAATGGTGGTGTGCCTCGAGATTTTTTTCATGAAACAAGTGTGCCTTTGCCCAGAAAAGGTTGAGAAACACTGGCTTAGAGCTCAGAGTATCACTCGGAAAGCAAACTGAACTTTTGCACCAGACAAAAAGGAAAAGAAACAAACACTCTTTTGCCTAGCAAGCTGGCACGTCAGGAGCATGTGTCCTGGCTTGCTCACCGACCTATTGCAGGTCAATGACACATGGAAGACCACATAACAGACCTGAAAGACCTACATTGGCTCCCAGTATGTTTCCAAGCACAATTCAAAGTGTTGGTGCTGACCTTGAAAGCCCTAAACGACCTCGGTCCTGTATACCTGAAGGAGCGTCTCCACCCCCACCATTCAGCCCAGACACTGTGATCCAGCGCCGAGGGCCTTCTGGTGGTTCCCTCACTGCAAGAAGCAAAGCTACAGGGAACCAGGCAGAGGGCCTCAAGGCAGCCCTATTTAGGGAAGCTTTTAACCTGTGATATTTTAATGTATTTTATACCTGTTGGAGGCCGCCCAGAGTGGCTGGGGAGACCCGGCCAGATGGGCGGGGTACAAATAAAAGAATTATTATTATTATTATTATTATTATTATTATTATACCTGAAGGAGCGTCTCCACCCCCATCGTTCTGCCCGGACACTGAGCTCCAGCGCCAAGGGCCTTCTGGCAGTTCCCTCATTGCGAGAGGTGAGGTTGCAGGGAACCAGGCAGGGGGCCTTCTCGGTAGTGGCACCCGCCCTGTGGAACGCCCTCCCAGCAGATGTCAAGGAAATCAACAACTACCAGACTTTTAGAAGACATCTGAAGGCAGCCCTGTTTAGGGAAGCTTTTAGTGTTTAATAGATTATTGTATTTTAATATTCTGTTGGAAGCTGCCCAGAGTGGCTGGGGAAACCCAACCAGATGGGCGGGGTATAAATAATAAATTATGATGATGATGATGTGACATTATGACATCATGTCATGTCATGTCATTACATCATGGCATGGGGCGCACACGCGCAGAGCACCCTCAGTCTGGAGCCCAAGTCAGCACCGCTGCACTGTTGACTCAGGTTCTAAGCCAGTGGTCTATTTAGATGCCGGATCCTTTTCACATGTGCTACTGGCAATCCAGTGGTGCCCACCTTACATTTGTGCAGCTGGCTTTTCCCACCTAAGTGCAGAACCTGACATTTGTCCCTCCTGAAATTCAGTTTGTTAGTTTGGGCCCAGTTTTCCAATCTGTGAAGGTCATCTTGAATCCTGATTCTGTCTTCTGAAGCATTAGCTACCCCTCCCAGTAGGGTATCATCTGCAAATTTGATGCGCATCCCCTCAATTCCTTCATCCAAGTTGTTTATAAAAACGTTGAACAACAATGGGCCCAAGACAGAACCCTTTAGCACCCCAATTGTCACTTTCTTCCAGAATGCTGAGGAACCATTAGTGAGCACTCTTTGGGTTCAGTCAGAGAACCAGGTACAGATGCACACAACAGTTACCTCGTCTAGCCCACATTTTACTAGATTCTCATAAAGACTATCATGGGGGACTTTGTCAAAAAGCCTTACTGAAATCAAGATACACTAGGCCCATATCAATTCCCCGATCCACCAAACTTGTAACACTATTAAAAACACAAAGAGATAAATCTGGCATGACTTATTTTTGAGAAACCCATGCTGGGTCTTAGCAATTACAGCATCCTTTTTGTAAGTGCTCAGAGACTTACCATTTAATTATCTGTTCTGGGACCTTTCATGGTATTGATGTCAAGGTCACCAGTCGGTAGTTACCTGGAACTTCCTTTTTCTCCTGTTTGAAGATGGGGAAAACATTTGCCCACCTCCAGTCAGCAGAGTCCTCACCTGTTCTCCAAGGCTCTGAGATTACATCAGCAAGGTCCTTTGGAACCCTTGGGTGCAGCTCATCAGGCACTGGAGATCTGAATTCATTTAAAGTAGCTAGGTGTTCCCTTACCACTTCTTTTCCTATATTGGCCTGCAGCTCCTTCATTGAATTGATTGTTCTGTTGTTACCAGGCTGCTTTCCTTTTGGGTAAAGACGGAGTCAAAGTAGGTGTTCAGCCATTCCATCTTCTCTCTGTCACCCAATAGCTTCTCTCCATCTTCTCCACCCAGAGGACATACTACTTGCTTGTTCTTTGTCTTGCTTCGAAGATAGCCACGGTTATTTTTGACCTCCCTTGCAAGCCTCAGCTCATTCTGAGCTTTAGCTCACCTAACCTTCTCCTTGCAACTGTTGGCTACTTGTGTATACTCCTCCTTTGTGATTTCCCTTTTCTTCTTTTTCTTATACATGCCCTTCTTAAATCTCAGCTCACCTGCAAGCTCCTTATGCCTCCCACTTTTCTTCCTTGTTGGAATTGTCTGCATTTGTGCCTTCATAGACTCATAGAATCATAGAATCCTAGAGTTGGAAGAGGCCCCAAGGGCCACCCAGTCCAACCCCCTGCCAAGCAGGAACACCATCAAAGCATTCCTGACAGGTGGCTGTCAAGCCTCTGCTTAAAGACCTCCAAAGAAGGAGACTCCACCACACTCCTTGGCAGCAAATTCCACTGTCAAACAGCTCTTACTGTGAGGAAATTCTTTCTGATGTTTAGGTGGAATCTTCTTTCTTGTAGTTTGAATCCATTGCTCTGTGTCCGCTTCTCTGGAGCAGCAGAAAACAACCTTTCTCCCTCCTCTATATGACATCCTTTTATATATTTGAACATGGCTATCATATCACCCCTGAACCTTCTCTTCTCCAGGCTAAACATACCCAGCTCCCTAAGCCGTTCCTCATAAGGCATCGTTTCCAGGCCTTGGACCATTTTGGTTGCCCTCCTCTGGACACGTTCCAGCTTGTCAGTATCCTTCTTGAACTGTGGTGCCCAGAACTGGACACAGTATTCCAGGTGAGGTCTGACCAGAGCGGAATACAGTGGTACTATTCCTTCCCTTGATCTAGATGCTATACACCTATTGATGCAGCCCAGAATTGCATTGGCTTTTTTAGCTGCTGCATCACTTCAGTATATTTCACCTTTAAGAAAGTCCCTTGGACTCCCTTCTCTGAGTATTTCTCACCATGGGTCCTCATCCAGTAGTTCCTTAAGCTTTTTGAAATCAGCCTTCTTAAAGTCCAGAGTGCATTTCTTACTACACTCAGCATTCCCTTCCCTCTGTATCATGAAAACCAGTAGGACATGCTCACTTCCTTCCAAAGTTCCCAGTATGTCAGCTACGACTGGGCGATATATCAATATATCATCCAAAACCAGTTTGAAGCTCACATCATGATAACTGTTTCGTAATATTTGAGTTGGCAATATATCACGAATCACAATGTGTGTGAGGGCTGGGCAATATCTGGTTTTCAACATTGCGATATATCCCCAGTTAAACAACACAATATATTACCAGCTAAACAATGCAATCTACCACAATGTCTGAAATAAGGAAGTAACTAAGAAGAGGCGAACAGGCTTATGTCCTGGCAACTGCTACTAGGAAGGGGTCTAAAATGGATAAATGATATTAGCAATCACCACAGTGTCAGTTTCATCAGCAGGCAAGTCAAAATGCATCCAAATGGGACTTTTGGTTTTGGGCTTGGCTACCAAATGGTGGAAGGGACCCAGATGGCACTGTGGGTTAAACCACAGAGCCTAGGGCTTGCCGATCAGAAGGTCAGCGGTTTGAATCCCTGCGACGGGGTGAGCTCCCGTTGCTCTGTCCCTGCTCCTGCCCACCTAGCAGTTCGAAAGCACGTCAAAGTGCAAGTAGATAAATAGGTACCGCTCCGGCAGGATGGTAAACGGCGTTTCCGTGCGCTGCTCTGGTTCGCCAGAAGCGGCTTAGTCATGCTGGCCACATGACCCGGAAGCTGTACGCCGGCTCCCTCGGCCTGTAAAGCGAGATGAGCACCGCAACCCCAGAGTCGTCCGTGACTGGACCTAATGGTCAGGGGTCCCTTTACCTTTATCTTTACCAAATGGTGGTATTCAGGAAAATACAAAGTATGGCAATGAGTCATAGTGAATATAAATAATCTGGGACTGCTGTTTTAGACCCCTAAGTAATAGCAGTTGCCAGGACATTACCCTGTTCACCTCTACTTAGTTCCTTCCTTATTTCAGATATCGTGATATATCAATATATCATGATGTTTACCTGGTGATATATCATGGTACTGAAAACCAGATATTACCCAGCGCTAATGTCTGCTTCATTGATAAGTCCTCCCTGTTGGTGAGGATCTGGTCCCTGATAGACAATGCCCTTGTTGCTTCTTTCACCTTATGGGAAATGAAATTGTAAGCAAGGCAATGGAGGAATTTGTTGGACCTTACATTCTTGGCAGATTTTGAATTCCAATAGATAGTAGATATTGGGGGAGTTGAAGTCTCCCATGACCACTATATCTCTCTTTTTGAATTATTCATAATCTGCTTTAGGAAGGCATCATCCAAGTCTTCAGTCTGGCCTGGAGGTCTACAGCAGACACCCATAGTAAGGTCACTGTTGTTACCCATATGCTCTCAATATGCCTTCCATGCTGGTCCAACACTCTAACCCAGGCTTCCTCAACCTCGGCCCTCCAGATGTTTTGAGACTACAATTCCCATCATCCCTGACCACTGGTCCTGCTAGCTAGAGATCATGGGAAATGTAGGCCAAAAACATCTGGAGGGCCGCAGTTTGGGGATGCCTGCTCTAACCTACAGCACGCTGGCTCCATATCCACCTGCAATGACAATGGCTAGGGAGGCATCCTATATAATAATCTTGCTCTGTCCGTACGTACCACTTTCCGTGTGTCACAGGAATTCGCAACCGCGCGTGTGTTCCTGTGACACACGGATTGGTTAGTACGGACCAATAGGCGCTCGGGGCGTGTCCGAGAGGCGGCGGCGGCGCACGCGCGTTGTCAGTTGCGCCAGCGCCGCTGCCTCGCAGGGACATGGGGAGGAGCGAGGAAGGGAAGGCGGCAGGAGGCCGCTCGGCCGCGCTCTCGCTCGGAGGAGGAAGAGGAGCCACCGCCCTTGCGAGGCCCCGCGGCTCCGCTCCCTCCCTGGGCCGCCTTGCTTACAAGGCCAAGCGCGGGGGCGCCCCCGCCGCCGGCCACCTCCGCCGCCTTGGTTTAAACCTGTAAGCCACCTTGAGCCCCTGTCGGGGGAAATAATAAATAAAAAAGTTCCTTTAAACCTGCAATAAAATCCTAATAATGATAATAAAAAATAAATAACTGCTCCTTTAAACATGCGATGTAAATCCTAAGGGAGCACAGGATCAACTGCAAGACCGGCGGGCGGGGGAAGCTGCCGCCGCCACCGCACAGGCGCACAAGCCCCTCTCCCGCCGCCGCCTGAGAGACGCTGCCCGCAGCTGACCTTCCCTCGGCGGCGGCGATGGCGACCCACCGGGCAAGGAGCTCCAGGTCGTCCAGCGCAGCCAAAAGCCGCTCGCGGGTGCTGCCCCGCCCTCCGCCGCCAGCCGCCATCGCCTCCGCCAAGCGTGCCGCCAACGAGGAGGAGCGAGCGACCGGAAGGAAGGGAGCGAAGGAGGACGGCGGCAGCTGGCCGCGGCGGTTGGGAGGCAGCGCCACCTGCCGGCCCCTCGGCGCAGCACGGCTTCCCTGCCAAGCGCGCGCGCGAGGTTCCCGCTCCAAGCTCCCTTTTCTCCTCTGTCGGCGGAGCAAACCGGGGCTGCAGCCCGACGGAATCGATGCGGGGCGGGAGAGAAAGGGGGTCGCTGTTTTTCCGCCCCCGCCGCCAGCCACCTCCACCGCCTTGGCCGACGCTCCCCTCGCGGTATTCCTCAACCGGCTGCAGCGAGGGATCGGCGGCCGGCGGAAGGATGGTGTTTTTTTGGGGGGGAAGGGAAGGATCGGCGGCCGGCTTTGGGTGGTGTTTTTTTGGGGGGGAGGTGCGCGCATTGGGAGTTGGGTGGGTGGGGGCGCCGGCGGCTCCTGCTGCCTTTCCTGAGAGAGCTTTCTAGCGCCTGTTTTGCTTAACAGACTTAATTTACTAGTAGCATATAATGTCTCATCAGTTACACTTTGCTCCACATGCTCATGCTAATTAACTCCATGGAGTAATCCAGATTTGAAATGTAGAACAGTCCTTTTTGTGGAAGTAGTGGCTGGTAGCAGGGTTTAGATGTCAGACCACTTAAAAGGATTAAATGGGTATTTTTTGCCATTTTCAAGTTTGCAGACTAGATTCCACTTTCTCACTAGTACTGAGTGGCACTATCTCCAACTACAGCACTTTTTGGTGTCTATTTATGATGCCTCAGCATCTCTTATATTGCTGGAGGGTAGGTATAATCTTTGCAGAAAACTAAACCCATAAGGGACCCAGGTGGTGCTGTGGGTTAAACCACAGAGCCTAGGGCTTGCTGATCAGAAGGTCGGCGGTTCGAATCCCTGCAACGGGGTGAGCTCCCGTTCCTTGGTCCCAGCTCCTGCCCACCTAGCAGTTCGAAAGCACGTCAAAGTGCAAGTAGATAAATAGGAACCGCTCTGGCGGGAAGGTAAATGGCGTTTCCATGCGCTGCTCTGTTTCATCAGAAGCGGCTTAGTCATGCTGGCCACATGACCTGGAAGCTGTACGCCGGCTCTCGGCCAATAAAGCGAAATGAGCGCCGCAACCCCAGAGTGGGACACGACTGGACCTAATGGTCAGGGGTCCCTTTACCTTTATCTTTTAAACCCATAATAATTGTTTATCGGAACATTGTAAATGCAATAATTTTTTTTCCTTCCAGTAGCACCTTAGAGACCAACTAAGTTTGTTATTGGTATGAGATTTCGTATGCTTGCACACTTCTTCAGATACCTGAAGAATCTGAAGAAGTATGCATGCTCATACCAAGCTCATACCAAGAACAAACTTAGTTGGTCTCGAAGGTGCTACTGGAAGGAATTTTTTTATTTTGTTTCGACTACAGCAGACCAACACAGCTACCTACCGGTACCTGTAACTGTGAATGCAATTAAAGGTAGATAGCCGTGTTGGTCTGTCATAGTAAAAAAAAAAAAAAAAATTCCTTCCAGTAGCACCTTAGAGACCAACTAAGTTTGTTCTTGGTATGAGCTTTCGTGTGCATGCACACTTCTTCAGATACCGAAACAGTGAATGCAATGTTCAGGATTTTAAAGATGAATGGACTAGAGAGTTTGTGTGTTCTATTTCATCCTAATCGATGAAAAGTGGTCTAAAGCTCAACATCAAAAAAAACTATGATCATGGCCACTGGTCCCGTCACCTCCTGGCAAATAGAAGGGGAAGAAATGGAGGCAGTGAGAGATTTTACTTTCTTGGGCTCCATGATCACTGCAACAGGGTGCATTGCGCAGTGCCCACAACATTACACAGTGCTCTGGGTGTAGCACCCGCAGCCGAAACAGTTAGCCGCCATGCAGCTGTGGCAAGAGCCGACAGCCAAGCGGAGCAGAGCAGTGGCTTGGCGGCGAGCGTTGGAGTCTGGGGAAGAGCTGCCCGCGGCGCTCCGACGGGCTCTGTTCTGCTCGGCTGTCGGCAGCTCTTCCCTGGACTCCAACGCTCTGCCCCGGACTCTCAGCCTGGCGCCCCTGAGAGCCCGGCGCCCGGATGCCATGCACCCCTAGCGCCAACGGTTAAGACAGCCTTGTGGTGATTCCTTGCAGACAACTGCAGTGCCTGGAGACAGGTAGTCAGATCATGCATCTATAGCAATGACCAGAGGAGGAATGATTGCTTGGAGGAGAGAGAATACCATGATGTATCTGCAGCAGCACATCCAGATGCCTTCATCTGCCCCAGCTGCAACAAAACATGTCTCTCCCGTATCAGCCACAGCAGGCATAGTAAGCTTCCAACAGAGTTTGACTTCACCCCAAAGATGGACTCCTCCATTGTCTCCCAAGATAGACTGATGTCAACAAAGTGTGCTTATGGTATTCTGTATGTGAATTGTGCAAACCCATCACTGGATTTGGCGAATTCTGTATGTGAATTGTGCAAATAAACTACAAACAACTTATTATTTGAAATCTTACCCATCACTGGATTTGGCGAATTCTGTATGTGAATTGTATGCATCATGGTTTTTATCCATTGTGACTGTTATTTTATTGATTATGGTTTAGTAATTATTAATTGTAATTAAGAGAGAATTTCTGTTTAATTATTGTTTGCTGATACTTAATTGTGTACTATTATTATTCTAATGGATTATTGAATATTACTTTATTTCATATGTTTCTTATTTTAAAGTTATGTTTTTATTATGACTTTTTTGTACTGGATAAGATTGTTATAAGTCATGTGATCTTTGTCGTTTTCTCAGCCTTTAAAATGCCTTGCGTGTAGTAATATAGAAAGGTGGTATACAAATTAAAAGTGAAATGAAATGTGGGAAACATAATTCTTGTTCCAGGAAGTGCATGCCTGGGTCCAAAGTGGGGAGCATATGTCCCTGTGCATGCTCTGGCCCCTTGGCACAGAAGCAAACTGGAATGAACAACATTGTCCTCTGCGATTGGTAGGCAGTATCAAGACCCTTGACTGACGCAGAGGCATTTAAACTTCCTTAGCTTAAATCACTGAATTACATCACCAAGAAAAACAAATAAATGTTCCAGTTTATCATTCATATATTTCCTGAACAAGCTACTAATTGACTACTATTACAAATAAAGCATATGGTCTATGAGCACAATCATACAAGCCCATGTGCTTTTTGCACTTTGGATCTGATCTGACCAGAGAACAATTGTGAAATTAAGCCATTATGGTTCTCTGTGCAGTAAGAAATTGTGCAAATAAACTACAAACAACTTATTATTTGAAATCTTAGTGCTTAGTTTCACAGAAGCAGGTGCAGGTAATTAGTGGATAGGTAAAAA
This sequence comes from Darevskia nairensis, assembly GCA_034642065.1. NCBI lineage: Eukaryota > Metazoa > Chordata > Lepidosauria > Squamata > Lacertidae > Darevskia > Darevskia nairensis. Next base: position 676,972 of record JAWWNI010000177.1, on the reverse strand, counting down.
AATGTAAAGGTAAATGACCCATGGACGGTTTAGTCCAGTCAAAGGTGATTATGGGGTGCAGCACTCGTCTCGCTTTCAGGCCGAAGGAACCGGCGTTCGTCCACAGACAGCTTTCCGGGTCATGTTGCCAGCAGGACTAAACCGCTTCTGGTGAAACGGGACACCGTGACAGAAACCAGAGCGCACGGAAATGCTGTTTACCTTCCCGCTGCAGCAGTACCTATTTATCTACTTGCACTAGTATGCTTTCGGACTGCTAGGTTGGCAGGAGCTGAGACCGAGCAACAGGAGCTCACTCCGTCGCGGGGGTTTGAACCGCCAACCTTCCGATCAGCAAGCCCAAGAGGAATAAGACTGTGTTTCTGGGTAAGAAAGGAAGCTTCTGAGATCCCTGCACAACCAGCAGCTATACTGCAGGATTCATGAGGGTACCCTGGCACACGCTCACTCTGTCCCTGGGGAAAATGTCACTGCTCATATATTGGGGAGGAGGAGATCAAGAGGCATAGTGTAGATCATGGGTAGCCAATGTGGTATACGCCAGACATAGTTGGACTACAACTCCCATCAGCCCTGACCATTGGCCATATTGACCGAGCTGACCGGAGCCATCATCCAACAGCATTTGGCAGGGAGAATGCTAGCAAACTTTAACCCTTTCTAGTGAGCCTCAACATACATGTTGGTAATTTAGCAGGATAGCCTTGAAAAGCTTATCCTAAGAGCCAATTTGTAACCTTTCGCTTTTTAACAATAAATTAACAAATACTGTCTTAACTGCAAACTACTTCACTAGGGTTTCTATACCAAAAAGCTACGGGCGCTTTTGACACAATAGTATGCAGATATGGGAAATGTCTACACAAATATAAAGTGATTTACCATTACATGTCCCTCCTAAAGTATCCTGCAAAGTTTTGTGGAACCTGGACTACTGGACATTCTTTAAAACCTTACAATTGCTGTAGTCTTCTGTGCTAGATAAATGAAACCTTGCTTAAGACACAGCAAGATTACAGTTCGCCTCTTAAAAGCATATGCTTAAAAAACAACACCCTACTGCATTTGTGATACTCAAAATCCAAATTAGGATCCCCATAATTAGTGCAATGAAACACTGCAGAGAGGAAAGGAACACTCACTGTTCAAACATGGGTTATTACTGCACCGGTCTATCTTCTTCTCACAATTGGAACCGTGGTAATTCATTGGGCAGTGGCAAGTGTAGCCGCCAATCCGTTTCTCCACACAGGTCCCGCCATTGAAACAAGGCCCATCGGCGCAGGTCATAGCACTGACTTCGCAGTTCTTGCCGTAGAAACCTTGAGGACAGGTGCATTTGTAGTCATTCTCCAAGTCCTGAAAACAAAGGAGAGACAGCCGAATGATTAGGCCTTTTTGCCCAGGATGAAAGAGGCTGAGGTTGTCTCCTCCTGTGTAAGACCATCGGAAAGGGGAGATCGGCCTGGTCCCAGCTAGATTTAAATGCTTGCTTTACTCTTGACTCTTTTCCTCCTGCGTTTTTGTCTCTTGGTTTATAAGTCTAAGAACAGGGCCCAACTCTCATGTTTTCAGGAGACAGACAATACTAATCTTAAAAATAGGATAAAGATACAATAAAAAAAATTGTGTTTCATTGGAGTTTGCACAGGAGATATTCCCAGTGGCTCATGTCCCACTGTCTTCAGACCCCCAATCCACTGCAGTTGTTCATCTCACATATAATCGATACAAAACACATACCTGTCGTGTGTTTTAAATAGGGTTTACATTTTGATCACATTCTTACATTTTAGCTCCAAGCAGAACCAACTGATCATTATTTGGGCTTGGTCCCATCAGTTCAGCTGAAAAGCGTACTCAGCATTGTAAATGCTACAGCTCAAGGGTTGCCAACCCAGGGGTGCCTTCCAGATGTTGTTGGGCCTCAGTTCCCACCATCCTTGATCCATGGTGTAGCGTGGGGGGGGCAGGGGGCTAAGGCCCCAGGTGCAAAATTCTTTGGGTGTGCAACCAGGCCCCCTGGCAGGCGCCAGCTTCCACAGGGATCCACCCCCCCGGTGAAGGCAGCAGAGCAGCTAAGGCCCACGGTGAGTAGGCGCGGACAGAGGGAGGCAGGCAAGGGGCAACCCCAGTGCACCGCGGCCCAGCGCTCCTCTCTGCAGGTTTTTTTTTGGGGGGGTGTTATCCGCCAAGGGCCATGTCAGCCGGCCGGGCTCCCCCCTGCGTGGGCAGGCAGGCAGTGCAGCATGGCCCACCTTGGCTCCAGTGGGGGGGGGGCGGCTCTAGTGGCATCAGCGGCTTGCCCGCCCCAGGCACCAGCAACCCACACTATGCCACTGTCCTTGATCATTGGCCATGATGGCTGCAGCCGATGGGAGTTGGAGTCTCATAATATCTGGACAGCTCCATGTTGGCTAGGCCTATTCCAGCTAAAGCACTTTCAAGGATAGAAGGAAAGAAAGACTAATCTTTCACTTCATATCATTTTCCTTGCAGAGGAGCCTTGCTTTTGTTAGACTTGATTCGGTCAAAGCATTTCAGTTCTTGCAGGGCTTAACGATGAATGCTCTTGGCTTAGAAACCTAAAGGTCATAGGTCTTTAGACCTAAACAAAAGTTCAATACAGGTTACCTTCATATGTAGCAGTTTATAGATCTGACCTCATATTGCAAATTACTTTAGGTCAGTGGTGGCGCACCTATGAGACGCGTGCCTGAGGGGGCACTCAGAGCCCTCTCTGTGGGAACACACGCCGTCACTCCAGCACAGAGCCGGCAGAAGGCGAGGGCGGCGCGTCGAGTCCTCAGCTCAACTTGGGCAGCCGGAGCGCCATGTGCCAGCGGGTCTGCACAGGAATCTACGTGGCAGGAGCGAGATGCAATGCCTGTCAGGGCATGGACTCTCTCCAAAATGGGGGTTGCAAAATAGCACCGGCAACAATTATGGTGGGCCCTCATTTTCGGATGCTGCACAAGCAGGACAGTAAAGAGCCGAAACCCCCAAATGGCCCATCTGCTGCAGGGCCTTTAGGGCTCCTTTTACTCAGCCGCTCCACGCAGGATGCCCAGACCAAGAAGGCAATCTCATGGCCAGGGAGGCACAAAGGGAAGGGCCAGGTGGGGCATTGGTCCCATTCGGATACATGCCCCAAGCAGGCGCTCATGTTTTCAGAGGCTGGGCGTGGATCCTGGGACTTGTGTCCGAGTAGAAGCACCTTGGATGGGGCGTCGGGGGGTGCAAAATGGAGCCACAACCTCCAGGGCGCATTTTCCCTTGGGGAGCCTCTGCTGCGGGTGGGGAGGGTGCAGTGCTCTGCACACACTCAGAGGTGCGCTGCCGCGTTGATGGGCCGCCGAGAGTTCCGGGCAGCCACCTTCCTCCTCCTACTCCTGCAAGGTTGAGGCTTTACACACTGCGTAGGGGCTGGGCGGGGCTGGGCGAGGGAGCGGGGCTACCACGTGGGGCAGCCCCTGGGGCCCTTTCAGGAAACGGCGGCACAATGGGTGGGGGCGCTGCTCTGCACGCACTCAGAGGGCCACGCCAAGAACGCTTGCTTGCTCAGGCTGGAGCTTAAAAGCGGGGAATCCTTAACGTGTGGAATTCTCTGCCAAATAATTTTAAGTCAATGAAAGCACTTGGGATTGCTTTCCTTACTTTGTTTGGATCATCTTAATCCAAACTTTTACCTTTCAATAAAAAGTTAATTGTATCATTGAAAGCGCTGTTACTGTGTTTTTTCTTTTAAGACAAAAGATGTTAATGTATGAGTTGTTTTTTCTAAACTAAAACCTCAGTATTCAGATTAAATTGCTGTGTTGGCACTTTGCGATAAATAAGTAGGTTCTGAGTTGCAGTTTGGGCACTCGGTCTCTAAAAGGTTCACCATCACTGCCCTAAGTGCACAGATTGTGACTATCAGGCATATTGGCACAAGACTGGGTCACAGTGCTACTACAATACAGCTAGTGCCAGTCATGCAATGACATGCCTCTTTAAAATGTCATAAAAAGCCCTTAAGTTTAAAAGGATCCGTCTAAAGTAGAGCCTACAAAAGCATCTCTGCACATGGGCATTTCTACTGAGAGATTCATGCTCAGCTCTGCATCTCATGGACCAGTTTGATTCCTTTTGGCAGCTCAGAGATGAGCATGAGCTGGAGAAGAGCAGTCTTCTAAGCTTGTACTGAGTCATGAATACTTACCACTGACACTCCATACAGTTAGAGACAGGTGGGCAGGACTTCTCAGCCTTCTTTTTCAATTGTCTTTTGCTCTTGTGGGGCCCTGTCTTATGCCCAGCCAACAGGCAATCCCAAGCACTAGCATCAGCACTGACTGGCAATAGCTCTCTAGGACCTTAACTTTTTCAAAAAGAATTACTTCCAGGGGGAGGAGGTAAAAACCATTTATTAATTTCTGAGAAAGGGGGCGTTAATCCTTCTCAGATGACTGCTCTACCTCTGAAGCCTCCTCACTCTCACCACTCCCTGGTGTACTGGGGGAAGATGCTCCTTGAAATTATATTCAGCAGCAATGGGAGAAGCATTTTGCACATGACCAGGGGCACTCTGATCACCACCACGTTAAAAGGCAGAGTATTGGTATTTAACACACCAAGGGCAAGTCTTAGAGACCATTATCTCAAGGCACATCACACTGTGCAAACCAAAGGCATTATAAATATAACCTGTTTCTGATTACATGTAACCACCCTAGTCCACTCCAGTCTGGAAGATCTTCGCTTTAAAATGTGTGTGGACACAGGAAGAGAGTCAAACAGAGCTGCAAGACAGCCATGAGGATAATACAGAATCAGCTTCCTCAGACAGCAGCTCCCATAAACTTAACTGGGTCATGGAAGGTCTTGACGTGTTTTAAATTGTGGTAATGGTAGAATGGTCTCCAGAGAGCCTGACTGGGCTGCTGTCTATTATCTGAGACAAATTATTTTCACCAGTACTGAGACTGAACAAATGGAGAAAGATGAAGCTTCCCTGTTCAGAGAGCTACATTGCAAAATGGAATTTTACATCAGGTGGTACTTTGGACTATTGTGCTACTCAATGTAACACATTAGCACATGTTCACACGGAGACAAGCATGAAATGGGAGAAACACAATTAGGTGAGTGGTAAGTAGAGAGATCATCCAAAAATATTGCATTACTAACACCATGAGAAGCTAGCACATGTTAAAGTACCTTCCAATCCATTTTTTCAAATATATTATATTGAAACATGACAAACCTAGACAGCATCATAAAAAGCAAAGACATCACCTTGCTGACAAAGGTCCGTATAGTTAAAGCTATGGTTTTCCCAGTAGTAATGTACGGAAGTGAGAGCTGGACCATAAAGAAGGCTGATCGCCGAAGAATTGATGCTTTTGAATTATGGTGCTGGAGGAGACTCTTGAGAGTCCCATGGACTGCAAGAAGATCAAACCTATCCATTCTTAAAGAAATCAGCCCTGAGTGCTCACTGGAAGGACAGATCCTGAAGCTGAGGCCCCAATACTTTGGCCACCTCATGAGAAGAGAAGACTCCCTGGAAAAGACCCTGATGCTGGGAAAGATGGAGGGCACAAGGAGAAGGGGACAACAGAGGATGAGATGGTTGGACAGTGTTCTCGAAGCTACTAACATGAGTTTGGCCAAACTGCGAGAGGCAGTGAAGGATAGGCGTGCCTGGCGTGCTCTGGTCCATGGGGTCACGAAGAGTCGGACATGACTGAACGACTGAACAACAACAAATATTGAAACATACGCCATACTAATTATGCATAGCCTAAAATTCAACAACTGGTAGGCTTTTGAGCCAGACCTGACATCTCTCACTTGCTACACTTTTCTCCCTCCATGTTTCTGGAAAGGCTCAAGAGGATAAGGGGTGGACAGCAAGAGACCGACAAAGAGGAAGGAGCCTCTATTTCTCACTGATTTCCATTTCATCTTTGCATTTGTCTCCCTGAGCTGTCATCTTTGGAAAGCCAATAGGAATGGAGTTGAAAGTACCAGAAAGAGAAGCAAACCTCCTTTGCTCGTGGCACCTGCTCCTTCAGACAATGCTTTCAGCAAATCTGTCCCCACTAACTGGCCACCTGGGAAGGGAACATGGCCAACTGACTTCTTCTCTAGGTAGCCTACTGTCAATAAAATATATTGCTCAGCATAGATATAAGCTAGCTATAAATGGACTGAAGTTACAAGCAAAATTATTAGCCCTAATGAACAGGATCATCAGGTTGCTGGAATAAAGTTTTGGATTTTAAAAAGTAGAATTGGCTACATGCATCAATACTGGGGACCATTATGACATCTGAAAGCACAGGGTGCATCTATATAGCTCTTCACCTTCTGGTACATACTGCCAGGGACAAGAGATGCATCTTCGGGGGAAACTAAGCTGGTTCCTTTGAGCATTGGAGACAACCATGAAGGTATTAAACAAGCAAAGTAAACATTCAACCATCCAGAGTCAACACTTTGGGTCCACAGTCATTGTAACCAACCACATGATTGATAGGTCAAGGCCACCTGGGTCCAGGAGTTTTCCCGGGGGAGGGGGGGAAATGAAGTGCCCTGGACAATCAGAAGAGAGCAACTTGAATTTGGAAGTTTTAAGGATACAAATGTAATTATATGCGTACTTAATTGGGGCATGTCTCATGGAATTTAGTTGGACTTTCTAAGTAAACATGCATAGGTTCATAAATTCCCTGCCTCACAGAAGGTAGGTGGGCAGCAAGCCCTATTATGTTTACGCCACTTGTAACATGCATACTTAATACTTATAGTTACAAGTAGGTAGCCGTGTTGGTCTGCCATAGTTGAAACAAAATAAAAAAATTCCTTCCAGTAGCACCTTAGAGACCAACTAAGTTTGTTCTTGGTACAGTGGGACCTCGACTTACGAGTGACCCGACTTACGTGTTTTTCGACTTCCGAATGACTTCCGGAAGGAAAAAAATGGCCGCCGCAACCAAATTTTTCGACTTCCGAAAGGAAGTCGTGGCCGCTTTGAATAGGATTTCTTCGACTTACGAATTTTTGAATAGGATTTCTTCGACTTACGAATTTTTTTCGCTCAATGCATCGCTATGGGGACTCAACTTACGAGTGTTTTCGACTACCGAAGATCGCATCGGAACGCATTATCTTCGTAAGTCGAGGTCCCACTGTATGAGCTTTCGTGTGCATGCACACTTCTTCAGATACCAGGTATTCTTCAGTTATCTGAAGAAGTGTGCATGCACACGAAAGCTCATACCAAGAACAAACTTAGTTGGTCTCTAAGGTGCTACTGGAAGGAATTCTTTTATTTTGTTTCGACTTAATACTTATGTTTGTTTCTTGAATGCTGTAGTTCTAGGTAAATGCCCAGTCCCTCCAGAATCAGAACTGTAGAGTTGGACGGTACCGATCATCTAGTGCAATTCCTTGCAATGCAGGAATCACAGCTAAAGCATCTGTGACAGGTGACCATCCAAACTGCTTTAAAACCTTCAAGGAAAGAGAGTCCACAACCTTCTGAAGGAGGCTATTTCATTGTCCAACAGCTCTCTGATCTCTGCCCTATTTCTCATTCCTGTCAGAAAGTTCTTCCTGGTGTTTAGTCGGAATCTTCTTTCTTGTAACTTGAACCCATTGGCTCAGGTCCTACCCTTCAGAGCAGGAGAAAACAAGCTTGCTTCATCTTCCACGTGACAGCCCTTGAGATATTTGAAGATGGCTATCATAACTCCTCTCAGTCTCCTCTTTTCCAAGATAAACACACCCAACTCCCTCAACCTTTCCTCACAAGGCTTGGCTTCCAGACCCTTGATCATATTGCTCACCTTGCTCTGCACATGTTCCAGCTTGTCAATATCTTTCTTAAATTGTGGCACCCAGAACTGGACACAGTATTCCAGGTGTGGTCTGACCAAAGCAGAATAGAGCGGTACTATTACTTCCCTTGATTGGGACACTATACCTAGAATAGCATTCACGTTTTTTGCTGATGCATCACACTCTTGACTCATGTTAAGCTTGTGGTCTGCTAAGACCCCTAGATTCTTTTCACATGTATTACTGGCAAGCCAGGTGTCTCCTATCTTAGATTTGTGCATCTGGGTCTCCCTGCCTAGCTTTATAACCTTCCATTAGTCCCTCTTGAAATTCATTTTGTTAGTCCGGACCCAGTTTTCCAATTTGTTAAGGTCATATTGAATCCCAATTCTGTCTTCCGCTGCATTAGTTACCCTTCCCAGTATGGTACCATCTGCAAATTTGATGAGCATACCCACGATTCCTTTGTCCAAGTCGCTTATAAAGACATTGAACAATAACAGGCCTGGGACATAACACAGCACCCCACTTTTCACTTTTTTCCAGGGTGACAAGGAACCATCAGTGAGCACTCTAGATTCGGTCAACCAGCTACAAACCCACCTAGCAGCTAGCTCACATTTGGGCTGTCCAGCTCTCATTATACCAGCTTCTCTGCAAGCCTATCATAGGGGACTTTGTCAAAAGCCTTACCTATATTGGGATCATTCTGGCCATGCCTTCAGTCTTTGCCTCTTACCTTATTCTACTGCTTGTGGTGTTCAAAACCTGTTCTGGCAGTACTTAGCCAAACCTGTTTCAGCAGCGCTTATCCACTCATCAATTGTCTTTTGCCATTCCTTCATGACTGTAAGAACATTTTCTTGAAGCTGATAAAACTAAGCCTCCAGTTTCCTCTTCTGCATTCATGTTCCTCTGCATGCTTCAACTGACAATCTTTTTATCCGTCCTCATAGTCAGTCACTTAAGCAGAGTATATTTAATTCCTCTTGACCTTCAACTCCTCCTCTGTGGTGGAGTCTCCTTCTTTGGAGGTCTTTAAGCAGAGGCGTGACAGCCACCTGTCAGGAATGCTTTGATGGTGTTTCCTGCTTGGCAGGGGGTTGGACTGGATGGCCCTTGTGGTCTCTCCCAACTCTATGATTCTATGATTCCTCAGATTGCTAAAACTTGCTGCTTGTATCTTCAAAATCTAAACCCCAGCCCTTCCTCTGTGGACATCACTCTTATTTTGATCATGGTTATCTTTCATCTGGACTCTCTGATCTCTGCCCTATGTCAGGAGTGTGTGCAAGAGCCAGGCCCTGTGACCAGTAGGGCTTCGCAGGACTGGGGCTTTCCTAAGTTTGTTCTGAAGAGGCAAGGCACGGCCGCACAGGTGAGGCCGATTGGTAACGCATAGCACCTGGTGGCAAGAGCCAGGAAGGGATACAAGGTCAGCATTTCACTTTGGCTCTTTGCCACAGCAACACGCTTCCTGATCCTCAGACCTGTGGCTTCTTGACTCCTTGCTTCCTGACCCTCGAACCCTTGGCTCCTGGTCCTCAGACCCTTGGTTCCTTGACTCCTGGTTCCTGATCCTTGGACCCTTGGCTTCTTGACTCCCGGCTTTCTGACCCTTGGCTTTCTGACTCCTGGCTTCCGGACTCCCGTTCCTGCTCCCACCCCGCCGTCTTGCCCCCCCGGTCCCGCCGTCCTCAGCCAGGACTTTGACCACCCGTGAACCGGACCGTGACACCCTCTTTCTCATTCCAGTCTGTATTCTGCTGGTTGGTCTGCTCATTCTACCTGTCCTTTTAACCATATCTTTCCTTTTGTCACCCCATCTCTACATCAGCTTCTGTATCCTATTTGCACTCGCCAAAAAGTTGCTTTTATGTCTTTTAACATACTTGTACTCTATGAATTCCGTCTTCCCTTCATCCTGCTGCTTTCAATCTTTTTGTTATCTGTTCTTCCCTGTATAATATCCATTTTCTATTCTGGTGCTTTACTCATGGAATTTGTGATACGTCCTTTGCACCTTCAGACTTACCTTTTATGTAGTACTTGGACTTCATCTCTCCCAATTCAGCCATTTTTTATTTTCCCTTGCTCTACCTCCAGATTCTCCTCTTGTGCACCAGTTGGGTTGAGTTCAATGATAGAAACCAAGTGCAAGTTTGTATATAAAGCATCTAAATATGCCTTACATGGACAGCCCTGGTCCTTTACATGGTGAGTGTGCAAGTTATGGGGCTAGAGAAGCCTTATCCCAAGTAAGAGGTTTTGCTACATGTTGCTCTAATGAAAGCTTAGCTAACTGGTCAATTGATTGAAACTTGTTAGGAGCCAATATATATGCTCGCAGGCAACCTCAGCTTCCTCCATATAATGAAACCTCAACTAGGTGTAATAACAACCTTGATGTAATAGACTCAGCCACAACAGAGACTGAAACTCCCTCACTGTGGGAACTTCTATGCAACCAATGTCACCTGTCTAAATAAACAGCAGAGAGAAGCTTTAGCAGAACTGACACATTGGAAAGGGATGTTTTAGGCTTAAATGCCATAATTGGTATACTGGACACAGGAATTCTGATTGCTGGTAGGGCTTATCTGCAGGTTTGCAAAGAAATTGAAGTTAGTGATGGTTTGAAGGTACATCAAGATAGGTATAGGTCTGAGTTCACTAAGGCTCTATCAGATTCAGTAACCAAACAATTAAATGACTATCAATATTGGAACTTCAACTCTGCTTTTACACCAATATGAATGCTCAAGAGATGTAGTTGTTTTCCATTCTCAACTTAACCTCTTCAGATCCAAGGCGACTGATAGTGGATGAGTATGCTGATAACCCATGTGCTACCTTCCAAGGAAATGATATTGGTCTGTCACCTACCCTAATTTGTTCAAGCCTCAATCTTGCAATGGAACTCTGGAGGCTTCAGGTCGGCACTCCACGTTTCCTGCTCTACCACGCAGACGAGGAAAAGGCAATGAACAATGAATTAATAAGCATACCTGGAAAAATAGTGCATGAAGAAGAAAAAGGTCGTCATATGTTCTGCAGGTGGTCACTCATAACTGGCCAGTGAAGAAACCCAGCAGAATAATGAAAACAGAATCTGAACTGCAAGCAGAAATTCAAGCCATTGTAGGTGCTTCCTTGGATTTAGGAAATTGTTTACATTGTCTTCTTTGGTGATCACTGGTAGCCGACTAAGATTGTCTTCAATAAACACGTTCTGTAATTGACTCTGGAGGCCAATTCTGGATCCACACATCCTTCCACAGTGGGGACATAGGTTTCCAGGCGGGAGTTGATCACGGTGTGGATTTGCCAAGCGTGCCTTCCTCTTAGCACGTTTCTCCCTTGCGTCCTGAGTTCGAGTGTCATCAAAGCCCATGACACCTTTGGTAAAGGCTGTTCTCCAACTGGAGCACTCGCAGGCCAGTGTTTCCCAATTGTTGGTGTTTATACTACATTTTTAAAGATTTGCCTTGAGTCTTTGAACCTCTTTTATTGACTACCAGCATTACGCTTTCCATTTTTAAGTTCGGAATAGAGTAGTTGCTTTGGAAGACAATCATCAGGCATCCGCACAACATGACCAGTCCAACAAAGTTGATGTTGAAGAATCATTGCTTCGACACTGGTGATCTTTGCTTCTTCCAGTACACTGGCATTAGTTCACCTGTCTTCCCAAGTGATGTGTAAGATTTTTCGGAGACACCGTTGATGGTATCTTTCAAGGTTTACATTGTAAAGACCTGTCTAATTATAACCAGAGTGGCAGTGTTGAACTTTTAACCTTTTAGGATTCTGATGTATGGGACTGGCTGGAGGCACCAGCTGGAGAACCCTCAAGGGATGGAGGCTCAGAGCCCGGAGATTGGTGGCAAGACAGCAATTTGTGGTCAGAGGGAGAAGCTTGGGAGAAGGTGGTGTCAGAAGCTGAAAGGTAATGGGGTTTAGAAAGCAGGAAGAATCTGTGGCAGACAGAAGTCCAGAATCAGAAGCGGAAGTAGAAGAGGAGGGAAGCCAAGAGACAGATGAGTCATGCTGGTGAAGAAGCCAGGGTATCTCTCTCCCACCCCACTGTGTGTTGCAAAAAGCTACACTCCTAGGAGAGATATGAAGAGAAGCAAAAATAGGCAGCGTCTCAGACTGCATGTGAAGCACCCAGAACAAGAGGAGACTTAGGCAGCTGTGGGAAGGTGGAGACCTTTAAACTCCACAACTGCCTCATAGGGCCAAGATCTACCAAGAAGAGTTGCTGTGCTCATGAGGCCTGGCAATGCACAGCAGACCTTGTTTCTTCTAAAATAAGCCGTAGCCATAAAATAAGCCGTAGCAGGATTTCTACGCATTTGTGAAATATAAGCCATACCCTGAAAATAAGACATAGTGACGCGGTGCCTCTCCCTTAAGATGACCTGGATAGGCGTGGCTATGCAGCGTACCGACGCGGAGCGGTTAAAATAAGATATCCCCCGAAAATAAGCCATACTGTGTTTTTTTGAGAGGAAAAAATATATAAGACGGTGTCTTATTTTAGGAGAAACACAGTTTCTCCTAAACATCATTTAACATCATTTACTGTGTGTGATTTATTGCTGACCTGCTCTTGACACCCACTCCAGTCACATAAATGCATGATTTATTATATATAATAAATGCTTTTATTGAGCTGCATTTCCAAGTGATGCCCACTAGTTTTGGATGGCCACTACAGCAAGGTCCCGTACACACAGACATTTTATTTGAGGTCAGCCTCAGGTGGTAGGCATCACTCATTATCTATTAGCCTGTCCCTTATACAGAGATCCAAGAGATCGCTTTCTGAAACCGTTGTTCATATAAGCAAGCAGGTACACCCAAGGAGAAATTGTGTGTGTGTGTGTGCGTGCACACACACACATGGGGATGCACATAAAATAAAAATCAGGAAAAAGGAGTTAGATATAATCGCTATAAACTGTTGTGGTTAATCTTAAATCAAGATGGATTTTAATTTGCTGGTGTCTCTGGTAACTTATCTCTTACATCATGGATGTTAGCAAACTGGATTTTACAAAGGCAAAATAATATTAGAATTGGAGCCGTCAGATGCACAAGGGAAACTGTTTTAACGCTCTGGAACTTGGCAAAGTCTTTTTTACATTATGGATGTATGGTCTGTATTTGATTAATACTATCATTTAATACAAGTTTGTCATGGTCTTTGGCTAGAACAATAAAATTATGAACTGAATATAAAGCATCTAGCTGTTATAGGCAAAAGTAACAGCAGTAATTTACTCAAGCACTACTACTATAAGATGCAGTGAAGGTTAAAATTAAGGCATCTGGCTCTTTGTTTTGAATGTTACTGTTTTCTAGGGGTGGAAGAATCTGGTTATGCCCTTCACAATATGGTACCTATTGTTGATATCTGTCTGTCTCTGGAGACAATGGAGGAAAGCACCTTTGGCGGTTAAACCGTTGGAGATTTACAGCGTCTGCTGCGGTTGTAGAGACCAATACAGGAGAGACATGTTTTGTTGCAGCTGGGGCAGATGAAGGTGTGCAATTGTGCTGCTGCAGAAGAACCATGGCATTTCTTCTCTCTGCACTCCTCCCAGCAGTCATTCCTCCTCTGGTCACCGCTGTGGAAACATGACCTGCCTGCCTCCAGGCACTGTGGTTGTCTGCAAGGGATTCTCACACAGCAGAGTTGATGTTGCCAGACTTCATGTCACATCTGCAGACATTTTTGTAACTCAGATTTGGTATGCCAATGGGCCTGGTGTCTGAAGTCGGCTCCTGTCATCTTCCATTCTGTGGATATGACCAAGGCAGCATAGACATTGCTGAGACAGGAGTGTGAACAGGCTGGGAATTAGAGCACATCTTTGTTTGAGACTATGATACCCAACATCTTCCTGATACAGCACATGTGGAAGATACGGAGGCTTCACTTCTGGCGGTTCTAGCATAGAACCCACGATTCACTTCCATAAAAGAGTGTGCTCAACACTCAAGCCTAGTAGACCTTCATCTTCATATTGGACGTTAGTATCGCATTCTCCCATACCCCTTTGGATAGCCAAGCCATTGCCATAGCTTCCTTGCCAATACACTTGCCCAGCACTGTGTCAATAGGAAGATTGCTGGTTATGGTAGAACCCAGGCAGACAAAATAATCAACCACCTTAAACATGTGATCACCAATGCTGACACATGGAGTGCTGGTGATGTCCTGACCGAGGATGTTGTTCTTTATCAGGCTGACGGTAAAGCCGATCTCCCTGCAGGTTTGGGCAAAACGGTTGATGACTCCCTGTAGAGTTTCCTCAGAGTGCATTGTCAAGGCTGCATCATCTGCAAACAAGGACCTGTCACACTTGAATTTATTATTTCGGACCCACCACACTTTTGTCTTGGTGCGGAAATGTGCAAGGTTGCTCCTTGAATGAAAGTACACACCATCTTCCATTAAGCTGAAAGCATATGAGAGCACCAGGGGGAAGAATATGTCAAAGAGAACTGACGCAAAAACACAGCCTCTGCAGATGAGACATCATACTGGATAGTGCCATGCATGTTCTCGTAGAACGACACAATCATCTTGTGAAGCTTAGGTGGGTCTATGAAGGCAACATGCAAGGGGTGTCTCTGCTCTCAGCATTTCTCCTGCAGCTGAAACAACAATCAAGTTATGTTGTCAGTTGACCTCTGAGCTCCAAACTCACATTGTGACTCAGGATAGACAGATGCTGTCAGCGCGTGACTGCAACCTGTTGAGAACTGCACAGGCAAAGACTTTACCCACAGTACTCAGCAAGAAGGTTCCACAATAGTTACATCCATGGCAGTCACCTTTCTTTGTTCTTGTAGAGGGTCACAATGCTGGAGTTGCACATGTCATGTGGCACTGATCCTTGATCTCAATACTGCGGAGATGTGTCATGAGGGAGGAACTGAAGCAGGCTTTCAGCATTTCTGTTAGGATTCCCTCCTGTTTTAACACATGCCTGAGAGTTGACGGTGTCCTTCAGCTTGTCAAGGGAGGGAGGGAGGGACATTCAGCTCTCGCAGGACAGGTAGTCTGGCTGCTGTCAATTGCTGTGTCAGAGACCATGTTTATCTGTGAGTGCTCTGCCCATCACTTCATCTGCATGCGGCAGTCTGTGATGATCTCTCCCGACAAGCTTTTCAGTGGTGCAGTTTTCCTGACTGTTGGTCAAAAGCCTTTCTTTGTGCCTTCATACCTTTTATAAGTGTTGCCAGTGTCAGCAGCAGGTCGAATGCTCTGACACAGCTTTAGTCAGTAGCCATTGGCACATAGTCTGGCAATCTGCTGGGCATCACTCCTTGCCTCTCTCAGTGCAGCAAGTCTTTTTGCAGGGTGCACGCTTGTAGTTCACAGGCTCCATGTCCTTTATGCCAGCTTCAAACCAACTGAGGATCTGTTGCTCTCTTTTGCCAAAGGAGGACAAAGCTGTGTTTTGGTTGCCTCTTTGATGTGGTTCAACATTATCCCTAAGGCAGTTCAGTGGGACTTGTTTGACGGAATCAGAGAAGCATGCAAAATTCAGGTATGACAGTTCTGGCAGTGTTAATTTGAGGCTGCACTTTCTGCTTTGTGCTATGGGCTCTCTTTGGCTAGAGATGAATCTTGCTTGCCACCAGGGAGTGATCCATGTCAGAGTCAGCACTGTGGTAGTTCCATGTGACGAGAACAGAGTTTCGTGCCAGTCGCCTGGTGACAAGCAAGTCCAGCTGGTGCTAGTGGTGGCCTGACCTTGGATGTTTCCAGGACTCGGTGTTTTGCCTTGGTAGGGAAGAATGTGTTTGTGATGCAGAGGCTGTGATGCAGAGGCTGCTCAAGCAGCCTTTCTCTGTTGTCATTCACGCTGCCAATACCAAAGTGGCCCATGCAGTTGTCCCATGTGTGATGGTCGTACTCTGCATTAGTATAGGGAGAAGTATCCCTGCCTGTCACACAGGTGACTAGATTCCATGAGGGGGAATATGTATATTTGTTGTCGTTCAGTCGTGTCCGACTCTTCGTGACCCCATGTATATTATATGCATATAATAGTTGAAACTGACTCCATTTAAAAGCAGTGCACCTGAATGGGACAAATTAAACCCACGATTTAAAAAGTGAGAAGCATGGTTGATGTGTGTCTGGGCTTTGGAGTAAACGTGACAGGCTAATGGGGATGCTAAGCCCTCCAGAATATGGCTTACCTCCTTAGTTTGTCTCACCAGGCACTTTTCTGTTCAGCTAATCTCCAGTGCTGGAAGTGAACTCTGCAAAGAGAGCAGGGCTGTGTGTTTGGGGGCAGGGTGAGGCTGTAAGGAGATGTGTTGGGGAAGAGTGGTGTTGCTCCCCCTCGTTCATGCACCCATTTACAGGTTCAGTCATGTCCTGGTGGCTTCATATAGGTGAACCAGCTCCAAGGGTTATAGTATCATACTCCAAAAAATAAAGGAAAACTGTCATTGCATTTTTCTAGGAGGGGTATATTCTAATAAGGTTTGCTTTCTTCTCTTTGCCCTACTTCCACTACCAACACCTTCCCTTGAGTGGCCAGGTATAAAGGAAGACAGCAGGGCTCTTGTAACGTTAATAGCAGCGTAGAAGCAGAAAGTTTTAGAAGATGCAGCTTCTCATGTTCTCCCCCATTTCATTCTGCACTTCTTCTGTCAATAGCAGGCACAGTGACACTGCCATTTTGACAAACTTGCAGGTACTCAGTGGATTGGGGACAGCAAAGTGGCTAAAGGACCGAGCTACAAATAAAAGCAACCCCAATTCAAATCTCATCCCTGCTACAAACTCATTTGGTGGTCTTGCCTCTGCATCCTCAGTTACAATACAGGGATAATAATTGCAACCTACCTTACAAGGGTAAGGTGGCGAGGATTACTCAGCTATATTAAATGTTCTGAATATTCTAAAGTGTGCTATTTTTGTTTTGAACAACAGACTTTGCTGTGCCATATTCTCGGTCTGCTTTTGTGCCCCTTGGGCACAGAGAACTAGTTACATGGGTAATAATAATAATGGTCTCCATGGATTGTCCTGAGGGAAATATCTGTAAAAAGGTTAACAGTGGAAGTTGCTTGGAACTGTCTGGAGAGGTTTGTAGAAACGTGGTGTCAGAGGTTAAAGATTTTCCAGTAGGTGGCACCCTTTGCTAAAATATCAACACTAAACACATGTTCACAGGAAGAATAGTTGCAGCTCATGTATTGAAAAATCACTGCAAAATCACACACAACAAGCAACTATCAGGTGGGAAGGCTGACTAGTAAACAGTTTTGAGGGCTAATTCAAGGCTGAATCAAGATGTAGGACGGGGTGGCCAACTTCCAAGAGACTGCCATCTACTCACAGTTAAAAACTGGCAGTGATCTACCCCCTTTTGGGGGGTTCAGGTCAAAGTTGTTGAACTTTTTTTTAGGAAACCCTGTTTTGGGGGTTCACGTAAAAGTTGTTGAGCTTCTTTAGGGAAGAGGAAAGTGACATTGAGGGTTTTTTTTAGGAAGGAAAGCCCTATTTTTGGTGGTTCAGGTCATTTTAGGCGTGTAGGGCAAAGATGTTGATCTTTTTTTAGGGGAGCCAAAGTTTTTTCGCTTCTTTGGGGGTAGCCACTGATCTACCGGTGATCTACCACAGACGTCCAGTGATCTACTGGTAGATCACGATCTACCTGTTGGACATGCCTGATGTAGGACATGTCAAGATGTTCTGGTGATCCAAGGATACACATTTGTAAGTGCTTAAGCATTCAAACACACACTTTACTCTAGAAGTAGTTCAGATTAAAGCATTATCAGGCACCTGAAAAACCCAGGACACAGAAACATGGGGTCCTTTACAGGAGAAGGACATGGAGTGCCTGCCCACTGAAGTTCCCAATCTCCCCAGTTTTGCACTTGACATAAAAGAGCTCCTTGAGGGCAGAAAAAGCTAGGAAACCACTGAGTTAAATAAATGGCAGAGTATAAACTTTCCATTTTCAAACATTATCCAACAGCAACTACAAGAGAAAGTGTGTTTGCAGGGGAGGGGATGACATGACAACAAACCCTCACATTTAGGAAACAAATGCTAATTTCAGCAAGTGACGTAGAATTTCCTTGAGAGTCCCACCCCTTTATATTTTTCTATTATGACAGGTGGGAAGAAAAAGAAGAGGTGTAAAAAGTTTCAATGCAAAGTTAAATGCATGTAAAGGTGCAGGTTTAAAAAAATGGAATTACATTATTTGGGGGCAGGGATAACTGAAAACTATCAGAGCACATTTGGAAGATGGATTTATTCATTTTCTCCCCTGCTGCAGTCCTGAGACATATTCCACCTATGAAGCTGGTGTTTGCTTTTGCAAGGGTGGAAAATTCTCCACCGGTGGGCTTTGTGTTAAAACCCTGCAGCAGACACACATTTGGTCATGTGCTGTTGAGCAAGCCACTTTGAATATTCCCTTTTATCTAAAAACCCTCCTTAAAACATTTGTGTAACCATTTGCTTCTTATCTGCTACAAAAATTAAGCCTGAGTATATGCAGCTGCATTTGTGCAGCCTTCCCACTCAATCAAGATTTAAAGCACAAGTTGCTCGGGGTAGGAGCAACTTGCGTCACTCAGGACACCAATGCACATGCATTGTACTACTATATCAGTAAAATAAATCAGAATCTTTTAAGACAACCAGCAGGGATCAAAGCTAAGACCCAGGAGAAATAGAACACGCCACCAGAAACCTAATATAGATGCATTTTCCCCACACTGAAAAATAGAAAATAAATAGAAGCCAGGCTGCACATTCCTCCCCAGAAACCTTACCTTTCAGCCAGCTTGTGTTGGATCAGTTTCATTTAAGTGCAACATAAACCATTTCTTTTTCATAATCCTGGCTTCCTAAACAAAGTTGTCATTGGCACTTCTAAATGCAAGAGCATCTTGGCTAGCTAAAACCTGAACTCATTGCAAGGGTGTCTTGGTCAGGGCATGGCAATGTCAAATCTGCAAGTGAATAAACATTTGCCCCCTGTTCCATGCTGGATTCCTAGAGGGTTAGTGCTTGGATACCAGCATGCCAGGGTCCAGATGCCCACTTGCTGCCTGCTGTGCAAATCCTATTCAGTTTAATTCAGTGTAGCTTAGAAAGGAGAACTCCCCTAGTGAATTATGTCCAATCTTCATCTCCCAAAGTGTTGCCCCACATCTGCTACATGGGGTGATTGGCTTACGGCCAGACTGTCTGAACAAAACATATTTGCTCTCCCATTTGGGCTACTGAATTTCACCTTGGAAAGCCGTTATGACTTCTGGTATGTTTGTATACACATCGTTAATCCACTCTGTCACCATTTTATGCTACCATCATCACTGGTGACAGGCAAGTTTTCAAATAAAGATAAGGCTCTTCTGATTTGCTCAATGACTAATCCTTGAGGATTTCCCTACAGCACCCTCTTCTTACAAAGTTGGCATTTATGAATAACATTCTTGAGCAGAATCTGCAAAGACTGTTCCTATTAGATATACAGTACAAGAAAATTAATAGGCCCCCTACCTAGCTACAAGCCCCCCAAGTTCAAAGTAGAGAAGTCATGGCAGTTACACTAATTTACCTTCGCAGTGTAGACATACTCCTACACGGAATTGCAATAGGGACAAATGTCAGGTTCTGCACTTAGGCAGGAAGAACCAGATGCACAAATATAGGATGGGGGACACCTGGCTTACTAGCAGGACATGTGAAAAGGATCTAGGGGTCTTGGTGGACCACATGCTTAAGAGGAGACAACAGTGTGATGCAGCAGCAAAAACATTCTAGGCTGCATCAACAGAAGTATAGCATCCCGATCAAGGGAATTGATAGTACCGCTCTCTTCTGCCTTGGTCAGACCACACCTGGAGTACTCTATTCACTTCTGAGCACCACAATTTAAGAAGGATGTTGACAAGCTGGAAGGTGTGCAGAGGAGGGAGACCGAGATGACCAAGGGGCTGGAAACCAAGCCTTATGAGGCACAGTTGAAGGAGTTGGGTAGGTTTAGCCTGGAAAAGAGGAGACTTGGAGGAGATATGATAGCCATCTTCAAGTATCTAAAGGGCTGTCGCATGGAGGAGGGAGAACGCTTGTTTCCTCCTGCTCTGTAGAGTAGGACTCAAACCAATGGCTTCAAGTTGCAAGAAAGGAGATTCAGACTAAAAATTCGGAAAAACTTTCTGATAGTAAGAACTGTTCAGCAGTGGAACAGACTCCCACAAGAGGTGGTGGATTCTCCTTCCTTGGAGGGTTTTAAGCAGAGGCTGGATGGCCATCTGTCAGGGATGCTTTAGCTGAGATTCCAGTATTGCAGCGGGTTGGACTAGATGACCCTTGAGACCCTTCCAACTCTAAGATTCAATGATTCTATACATAAGTGGTCTTAGGGGTATGCCAGGTTTTACACAACTGAATTGGTATTTGAGTTCAGGACTTCCGGAGCAGCGTGCCTAGAGTCGGGTGGGGATCTGCGATCCTGACACCTCAGGCAGACCCAGCGTTGGAGAGAGGTAGAACGGGTGACAAGGCGTAAGCCGCCTGGCCTCGGGGGGGATCCTGAGTAGTTAACTCAACAGCTAACTTACTTCTCAGTAAGGGAGACCCCTTATTGTGCTGCCCATGAGCTTTGCCCTCAGGACTCTAGGTGCGCTGCTCCGGAAGTCCTGAACTCAAATACCAATTCAGTTGTGTAAAACCTGGCATACCCCTAAGACCCCTTATGCATAGAATCATTGAATCTTAGAGTTGGAAGGGACCCAAGGGTCATCTAGTCCAACCCGCTGCAATGCTGGAATCTCAGCTAAAGCACAGGGTCCCATTCACACTAACCAAGGGAAACACTGGGCTTTGCTGCAACCATTAGGGAGGAGAACTCCAGCAGAGTTCTCTCAGATGCACACTTTAGTACAGAAATGCCTTCCCCCAACCCTCACAGGAAGTCTGTAATGTAATATGTGATAGAACTCGCGTCTGTTCCTCAGCGTGAATCAACATTATACTTGGCAGTGACAACATACAACCTGAGACTTCCATGGTGACAGCCACACCTTCCTGATGGTAGCTTCTGGATCTATGATAATACCTAGTGGTTCTAAACCACAATTCCAGTGTGTAAAAATATATCAGACATGGTCTCAATGTGCTTTACAACCTCCTTGTATGGTAGGCCATGTCTAATATGCAGAGACGAAGAAAACAGCAGCTTCCCTAAGTGAGTTCATAGTTGGTGCAAGACTTCAACTTGCTCACAGAGCTCCTATAACTTTTACTATTAGTAACCTATCTCTCTTCAGTGTAGCCCACACTACTTTCCAGGATTACTAAATGTGAATTTGGAAACATCCCAGAACACAGAAATTACATTATCCATTAACAGATGCACCTGTAATCTTACGAGAGATATCTACGCATCTGCTGTTACGAGGTGGATGTGCAAAATGTACAAACTTATAGGAATTGTGAGAATGGGTTTAGGAGAAAGGGAGATGGAGTTTGAGGGTTAAGGTGCTATACTGACATTGCAGCTGCCTCCGTTCTTGCAAGGGTTGCTGTCGCATTCGTTGGTCTCGATCTCGCATTTCGTCCCCGCAAAACCAGCCCGGCAGCTGCAGGTGTAGCTCCCTGGGCCTGTGTTGGTGCAGGTGGCGCCATTCTTGCATGGGCGGTGGTTGGTGCAGTAGTTGAGGTCTTGGTTGCAGAAGAGCCCGCCCCAACCTTCCTGGCAGGCGCACTGCCACGGCTGCATGCAGGTGCCATGCAGGCAGCCTGGGTAGCGGACGCACTCGTCGCAGAAGTGGCCTTGCCAGCCAATACGACACTTGCACTCTCCAGGTTTCTCGCAGTACCCATGGCTGTTGCTGCAGCCAGGCAGGCAAATTGCTGGAAAGAGTTAAACAGAAAAGAAGGGAGGGGAAGCAGAGAGAGGAGAGAGAGGGGTGGGGGGGTAAGAGAGCCAGTGCTGTTGCTGTATAGATTTCATGCGTCACGCCAACATCTGGCGCCTGCCACTGCACCAAACAAAAGGCCCACATGCCACCCAAAAGGCGAGCCACCACAGGACAGGGCATGGCTGGCTTGGAACACGCGCCCCCTTTTAATCTCTGGCTGCTCTCCATTGTTCATCAGGAACAAAAGCAGAGTGTCTGGGGAAAGAGGGGGGTGTCCCCCCCCCGACCCACTTTTAAAAGTTGGCCTCCCCACCACATCCAGCTAAGGCACACTATAACAAAGGAATGGGGAATGTGTGGTTCACATGGCCCTGGTTAATTATCCAACCCTCCCCCCCCCCCCCACTTTCCCCTTGGGAAGTTAACCAGCCCCTCCATATGCCAAGGCTCCAAGGGGAAGCTTTGTGAGGCAATTAAACCATTGTGATTTAAGGGACTGTAAAAGGAAGGATTCCCCGGGCCCACAGCCATTTCCATGGAGATTGGCAAAACCCACAAGGGCTGCGAAGCTAGGCCAAGTTCGCCCTTTAACTTTTGAGGATTAGAAGGGGTTCACACAATGCACATTTTGTCCCCCCCCACCTCCCCCCCGTCTAATCTTTTTAACATCTAAATAACTGACAAATCTGTATGAGCAACACATGATCACCATCTCTTATCCCAGAAAACTCAGGAAAAGACAGGCAGCACATTTGATCACACTTTCAACTGTGAAAGGGCATCTGAGCATCTTCAGAAAGTATCACACTCCACACTGTGTAATCAGGTGAGGGAGAGCCATTTCCCGTTCCCGGGGAGATGACGTTGCGGGCTGGGAGCATTGGATGGTCCTCGGCCATGTCATCCTTAGGCCGTCCAATTCGGACAGTCCAGGAGCGTGGCGCGGGCTATTTAAACTGCCCGCGGCAGAGGACTCGCCCCTGTTTTTCTTAGGTTGAAGGGGAGGGGAGGTAGTGGTCATCACCTACCTCTCCTAATTCAAGGGTATTCTGTTAAAGGAATCTGGGGGGCGTGGTCTCCGTCTGAAGCCCCAGACCGGGGGGGGGGGGGCGCTAGGGCCATGGCACGACCCCCTAGCGGTGACCCTGGGGGAGTCCCTAGTTGATGTGCATCAGCAGGGCTCCCCCTACTGGTGGGTAACCCTTCCAAGACTCCTTGTTTAGGCAGCCAGGAGTCAGATATAGTTGTGTGGTTTCCAATGCCTAAGCCAATACCACTCACATTCTATAATCAATAAAGTTGTGGCCTTTTTCTCCTATTAACCTAAAATACTGTTTCGTGTTTCTTTATTCCACTTCCCAGGAGGGTTTGGGACTTTGCCATGCAACAATGTTTTCCTGGTCAAAAGGAATGACTTCTCTCCCTCACGGCATGAAAGAAAGGGTGTCTCTTGCTAGCGGTGGTTTTGCCTATTTTAAGAAAATCCCTTGCTTTCAATAGGCAATTAGGTTCCCAAACTGTCACTCTAAGTCAGAGAGACCAATCTCCCTCAAGCAATAGCCAGCCAAATGTTTCTGAAAGCCAGAAGAAAATGATTAACATATTGGTTTCAGTTACCTTTCATGGATAAATATCTGTTTATAAGACCTCTCCTCTTTGATGGGTTTACTCAAACTTTCTTAATACTGTCTAAGCTAGGAGAGGTCACACCACCACAACTTCTGGGAGTGAATTCTAAAAATAAATTTTGCACTAAACCTAACCAGACTGCCCATCCATTTCAATTAATGGGAGTGAGAAAAATATTAACTTTTATTTTTAATTTTTTACTTTAAAATTACTATTATTTTCTCTAAACTAACAACTCTTTTAGTCCTTCCCTACAATCCCTTGATCCTTTTAACTGCATTGACATTAAAACCCCAATCTTTCCTTCAGCACCAGCAATGTTTTTCTTTTGGTTGTCAGGGTCTATTTGTCTAGGCCTGGTAGCTATCTAAATTCTCCTATAGATTTGGGGTCATAGGAGACTCTCAAAAGGCTGCAAATACACACAAAATCATTTCTCCCTTACCTGCTTCATACGCCACCATTTTCAACAATGGGAGGGATAAGGAACCTGTGGCCTTCCAGGAGTTTCTGGACTCCAGCAGCCAGCCTGGTCAATGGCCAGGGCTGATGGGAGTTGTAACCCAGCAACTTACAGATGGTCATAGGTTCCCCATTTCTAGTCTATAGCTAAGGGGATCAATTGCTCTGCAGTGTTTTGAACACCGTATACCCAGGTATATTTGATGACAATGAGAATTACACTAAGAAGGCAGTTACAACCCCCCCCCCCCACACACACACACATAAGGAGGGAGCTCGTTCAAACAGTGCAGGGTCAATGTTTCAGCACTGAAATTATCCCAACATGGTGAAAACTCTTGATTAACAGAAATAATGGGTTGTATCCAGAGGCATTAAAGGTAAAGGTAAAGGGACCCCTGACCGTTAGGTCCAGTCGTGACTAACTCTGGGGTTGCGGCGCTCATCTCGCTTTATTGGCCGAGGGAGCCGGCGTACAGCTTCCGGGTCATGTGGCCAGCATGACTAAGCCGCTTCTGGCGAACCAGAGCAGCGCACGGAAATGCCGTTTACCTTCCCGCCGGAGCAGTACCTATTTATCTACTTGCACTTTGACGTGCTTTCGAACTGCTATGTAGGCAGGAGCTGGGACCGAGCAATGGGAGCTCTCCCCGTCACAGGGATTCGAACCGACGACCTTCCAATCGGCAAGCCCTAGGCTCAGTGGTTTAACCCACAGCGCCACCTGCATCCCTCCAGAGGCATTAGGGGTTAGCAAAACCAGCCCCGCCCAGGGGCGCAGGCTCGGGGTATGTGTGCAAATATCACCCCAGAAATCTGTCTGTGTATGGTCATGAGTTTTGTTATGTACTGAGTTTCAAGTTTAGACAAGAGCTTGGAGCTGAGCAGTAGGAGAAATGGCAAGGTTGCATGAAGGTAGACCGCTGGAGACTATGGAGTGTGTGATGTATTTGTGTGTGGCACTGCACCACCGCTGTCAAGGCAAGATCAAGCCGGAGAGAAATTTCCTGTCCTCTCGCACCACAGCACAAAGACGTGTGATTTTTTTAAAAAAATTTTTTTTGCCCTTTCTCCTTGCTTCGTCCTCACTTCGAATACTTCAAGTACTTACGGTAGGTCACATAAAATGTAGAATTTTTTAATGGGACTACTGTAGTAAAGTGATTTTTTTCTGGGGAGGAGGGCACCAAAATACCTCCTTGCCAAGGTGCAAGGGACCCTAGGTACACCTCTGGTTGCATCCAGAATACACCAATTAAAATTAATGGACAAAACTAACTTAAGTCTGCTAACATTAATAGGTCTACTCTGAGTAGAACTTGTCTGGATATATCCTATAGCTACCATATGTTAAGGCAGCAGTTTGATAAAGAGGTGTTAAACCACCAAAAAACTCCTACCTCTATGGATTGACTTGGAAGAAAAGTGATCCATGATTAAGAATGTAAGAACTACCTTGCTGGCAAACCTGTTTCCAACTGTGGCTGGGAAAGTGTCTCTAGGAAAGCCACAACGAGAGGACAAAGGTGGCACATTTCAACCTTTTACCCCACCAAAATCAACTGACACTCTGAGGTACACTGCCTCCATACCTGGAAGTTCCATTTAGCCATCACAGGAAATAGCCATGAATAAACCCAACCGTAGCCTCAGTCCAGTATATCTGAAGGAGCGTCTCCACCCCCACCGTTCTGCCCGGACACTGAGGTCCAGCACCGAGGGCCTTTTGGCGGTTCCCTCACTGCGAGAAGCAAAGCTACAGGGAACCAGGCAGAGGGCCTTCTTGGTGGTGGCGCCCGCCCTGTGGAACGCCCTCCCAGCAGATGTCAAAGAGAAAAACAACTACTAGACTTTTAGAAGACATCTGAAGGCAGCCCTGTTTAGGGAAGCTTTTAATGTTTGATTGATTATTGTATTTTAGTGTTTTGTTGGAAGCCGCCCAGAGGGGCTGGGGAAACCCAGCCAGATGGGCGAGGTATAAATAATAAATTATTATTATTATTATTATTATTATTATTATTATTATTATTATATTATTATTATTATTATTATTATTATCTGAATTTCTTATAATATGAAAGCCATCTAACCTAGTGAACCATCACAAATCTTCTGGCAGAGAATGCCATTGTGTAAATAAATAGCTGGTCTGTCCAGGATTTACTGCCAACCAAATTAGTGGAGAGACTCTGAACTCTAATGTTATGGGAGAGGGAAGAAAACCTCTCTTCCTTCCTCTGCACCATAAATAATTTTACAAGTCCATCACATGCCCTTTAGTCACCTTTCTTCTAAACTAAAAAAGCTCAATATAGCTTTTTCTCAACGGAAAAAAGTTCCAGTCCCTTGTTCTGTTTTTCTCCCTTTTCCTGTTTCTACATGATCCATCTTGGTTTCTTTTTTATTGTTTTTAATGTGGTTTAATGTTGTAATCCTCCCAGGAACCATAGGGTGAAGGGTAGGTAATAAATACCTCATAAAAGTAATAATATCCTCTAGAGTGGAGCAACCACACGGACACACATTATTCCATGTAAATATGTAAAGGCTAATTATGTAAAGGCTAATTATGTAAAGGCTATTATGATACTGGCTATTTTAAATCCCATTCCTAATAATTCTTAGCAGAACAGATTCCACAACAAAAGTCTGCAAGCCCATGGCAGGCATGACCATACCTGGCCCTCCAGCTGTTTTGGGACTACAACTCCCATCACCCCTAGCTAACAGGACCAGTGGTCAGGGATGATGGGGATTGTAGTCCTAAAACAGCTGGAGGGCCAGGTTTGGCCATGCCTGCCATAGGGATCTGTATGTAGGTCACTAGAAAACACCATATACCTTCCCACTATAGATGCATTCAGAATTTAGTATCGGCCACCTGACATTGATTCTTGAGCTCTGGTTCCTGCACTGCAGGGGGTTGGACTAGATGACCCTTGGCGTACCTTCCAACTCAACAGTTCTATGATTGTATTGTTTTATGTTAAACTGGAGTCATGTTAAATTCATGCAAGTGAAATGCCAGCGTCTCAACTCTACTCCTTCCCCCTACTGCTACAAGCTGTGGTTGCTACATCCTCCTCTCCTTACAGGTTACTTACGCTCAGAGCAGTATTCGCCCCGCCACCCTGCCAGGCAGATTCGGCTGCCCAGTTCATTACAGGTGTAGTGCCCAAAGGTATCGTCCCGTGGCCGGCAGTAGTCTGAGCAGCTTTCCCCATAGTAGTGCTCATCACAGGTGACGTGGTAGGAGTAACGCAGCTCACTTTGGTCTCCCAGCTGTACATCTTGCGACCAATCCTCACCCACAGCCAAGCGGCGGCGCGTAGCCAAGCGACTGATCAACCTCTGGGCGTCCTCTAGAGAAAGGGAGAAAAGAAGTTGGCAGACGGATAGGTCATTAAGCAATGGGAGGAATGGTGGGCAGGGGGAGAGAGAGATACATCTCCAGCCAGAAGCGAGGTTCAAACCTCTGCAGGGGTCGGCAAACTTTTTCAGCAGGGGGCCGGTCCACCGTCCCTCAGACCTTGTGGGGGGCCGGACTATATTTTGAGAAAGAAAAAATGAACGAATTCCTATGCCCCACAAATAACCCAGAGATGCATTTTAAATAAAAGGACACATTCTACTCATGTGAAACATGCTGATTCCCGGACCGTCCGCAGGCCGGATTTAGAAGGCGATTGGGCCAGATCCAGCCCCCGGGCCTTAGTTTGCCTACCCACACTCTGAATCCAAGAATCAAAGGCTCTTGGAAGGCAGAGGCTTCAAGAAATTGTGCTGGAAAAAACTCTGTGCATATCAAAATGAGCAAATTCATACTGGATACTTCTATAGAAGCTAGTCAGGAGAGCACACTCCACATCTGTACTGTTCACATGTGCACTTGAGGGGAAAAGTACGGGCAGAGCACAGCCATCATGGCTAACAGCCATATCCTCCATGAAACGGCCCAATCCTCTTTTTAAAGCCATCCAAGTAGGTGACCATCACTGCCTCCTATTCCCAGAGGTGGAGCGGCGGGGTTGGGGCTAGTGTCCCAGGGAGGTGCGCTGGCACCGGTGAGTGTCCTGGTGGTGCTCTGGCACCGGCGAGTGTCCCAGTGCCTGTTCCATAGTTTAACTATGCACTGTGTAAAGAAATACTTTATTATCTAATATTCAGCTTCATTGGATGCCCCTGAATTCTAGTGTTGTGAGAAGGAGAAACACTTTTCTCTATTCACTTTTCCCACGCCACGTATGAGTTTTATAAACTTATGCAAGGTCACCTCTTACTCACCTTTAAACTAAAAAGTTCCAAATGCTGCATTTCCTCATAGTGGAGTTGCTCCATCCCCTTTAACATTTTGGTTGCCCTTTCCGGAACCTTTTCTAATTCTATAATATCTTTTTTGAGATGAGGTGACCCGAACTGTACGGAGTATTACAAATGCAGTCACACAATAAATATAAAATAACCTTGGGATTCTTTACTACTACTCCAAGTTTGTGTACAAGTTTTTCCTGTTCCTTATTTTATCCTCACAAGAACCCTGTGAAGTAGGTTAGTTTGAGGGCTGCTCTCCTTCTTCTCCTCACTGAATCCCTGGCCAGATGGCTCACCCTTCAGATGCTCCCTGAAGCACAGATTTGCTTGCTGTTGCATAAAGACACCCCAGTATTGGAGAAGGGGAAACAGCTTAGTTCACGAACAACTTGGAACCCGAACGCTGTAAAACCGGAAGTCTTCTGGTTTTCGGATATTTTTTCGGAAGCCAAATGTGCTTCATTTTGCGCCCCCCTGTGTTTCCTGTTGTGCTTCTAATTTGCGCCCCCCCCCCAATTGTAATTCAAGATTTATGTTTCCGATTGCAGCGTTCTAAGATGATATTTGGAGCTTATATTTGGTGCTTTTGTTTTTGCTATTTACCGGTATTTTGTGTTTTTTTGTTTGGAGGCTTTTTCGGTTAATTTGTTTTTGTGACTGTGGAACCCAGTTCAGCTACTGATTGATTGATTGTGTGACTGCAGAAATGATTAAAAACCTGCCCCCCCCCGCTCCAAACAATGACTATCATCAGTGTAGGTAAGAAGAAGAAAAATTAATTTTATTTTTTATCATCTACAATACTGTTAAGTATTGAAGTTCTCACCCTAGGCCACAAGGGGTGTTGT
This sequence comes from Darevskia nairensis, assembly GCA_034642065.1. Classification (NCBI taxonomy): domain Eukaryota; kingdom Metazoa; phylum Chordata; class Lepidosauria; order Squamata; family Lacertidae; genus Darevskia; species Darevskia nairensis. The sequence continues at coordinate 647,963 of JAWWNI010000177.1, read as the reverse complement.
GTACTGTATATAGTTTCACTCTGCCTACCCGCGGCTGCAGTTCTCACTCAGGTCCGCAACATGCAAATGAAGGATTGAGAGTGCTGCTCACGGATTGGGTAGCTAGAGAGAGACTTGTTACTGTTGCATGTTACTGAGTACTATAGAGCAGTGTTTCCCAACCAGTGTGCCTCCAGATGTTTTGGGACTACAACTCCCATCATCCCTCGCTAGCAATACCAGTGGTCAGGGATGATGGGAACTGTAGTCCCAAAACATCTGGAGGCACACTGGTTGGGAAACACTGCTATAGAGCAATGCGTTCTACGTGGGGCTACCTTTGAAGGTGACCCGGAAACTGCAATTAATCCAGAATGAGGCAGCTAGACTGGTGACTGGGAGTAGCCGCTGGGACCACATAACACCATTGGCTCCCAGTACGTTTCCGAGCACAATTCAAAGTGTTGATGCTGACCTTTAAAGCCCTAAACGGCCTCGGTCCTGTATACCTGAAGGAGCGTCTCCACCCCCACCATTCAGCCCGGACACTGAGATCCAGCTCTGAGGGCCTTCTGGTGGTTCCCTCCCTGTGAGAAGCAAAGCTACAGGGAACCAGGCAGAGGGCCTTCTCGGTGGTGGCGCCCGCCATGTGGAATGCCCTCCCATCAGAGGTCAAAGAGATAAACAAATATGTGACATTCAGAAAATACCTGAAGGCAGCCCTATTTAGGGAAGTTTTTAACCTGTGATATTTTAATGTATTTTAATATCTGTTGGAGGCCGCCCAGAGTGGCTGGGGAGACCCGGCCAGATGGGCGGGGTACAAATAAAAAAAATATTATTAATTATTATTATTATTATTATTATTATTATTATTATTATTATATAAGCAGGCTGGCTGAGCTCTTCAGTTCTGTTCTGTTCCAGCCTGAGAATAATAATAACAGGTGGAATGACCACTGGAGGAGCGCAGAGAGAAGAAACGCCCTGGTGCATCTGCATCAGCACAACCAGACGCCTTCATCTGCCCCAGATGCAACAAAATATATCTCTCCTGTATCAGTCTCTGCTGTAACCCTCCAATGTTTTGATTAATAAATAATAATAATAATAATAATAATATAATTTATTATTTATACCCCGCCCATCTGGCTGGGTCTCCCCAGCCACTCTGGGCGGCTTCCAAAAGAACATTAAAATACAGTAAAATACAGAATAAAGAGAGCTGTTTGGAGAATCACTGTGTCATCTGCTTGTCCACCCACTATTTAATAAATACTGATTTATTTATTTTATAGTACAGTACATTGCTTTCATTTTATGGATCAATTGTCTCGTTAGATAGAAAAATTCATGTTCAATTGCTGTTTTAAAGGTTGTTTTTAAAAAGTCTGGAACAGATTAATCCATTTTGCATTAATTCCTATGGAACGGATTAAGTTGGAGAACCAAGGTACCACTGTATCCGAAGGGCTGTCACATGGAAGAAGGAGCAAGCTTGTTTTCTGCCGCTCTGGAGGGTAGGACCCGAACCAATGAATTCAAATGACAAGAAAGGAGATTCCGATTAAATGCTAGGAAGAACTTTCTGACGATAAGAGCCATCTGACAGTGGAACAGATTCCCTTGGAAGTTAGAATCATAGAGTTGGAAGAGACCCCAAGGGCCATCCAGTCCAACCCCCTGCCAAGCAGGAAACACCATCCAAGCATTCCTGACAGGTGGCTGTCAAGCCTCTGCTTAAAGACCTCCAAAGAAGGAGACTCCACCACACTCCTTGGCAGCAAATTCCACTGTCAAACAGCTCTTACTGTCAGGAAGTTCTTCCTAATGTCTAGGTGGAATCTTCTTTCTTGTAGTTTGAATCCATTGCTCCGTGTCCGCTTCTCTGTAGCAGCAGAAAACAACCTTTCTCCCTCCTCTATATGACATCCTTTGATATATTGGAACATGGCTATCATATCACCCCTTAACCTTCTCTTCTCCAGGCTAAACATACCCAGCTCCCTAAGCCGTTCCTCATAAGGCATCGTTTCCAGGCCTTGGACCATTTTGGTTGCCCTCCTCTGGACACGTTCCAGCTTGTCAGTATCCTTCTTGAACTGTGGTACCCAGAACTGGACACAGTATTCCAGGTGGGGTCTGACCAGAGCGGAATACAGTGGTACTATTACTTCCCTTGATCTAGATGCTATACTCCTATTGATGCAGCCCAGAATTGCATGGGCTTTTTTAGCTGCTGCATCACACTGTTGACTCAGGTCAAGTTTGTGGTCCACCAAGACTCCTAGATCCTAGTTGGTTGGCTCTCCTGCATTGGAGGTTTCTAAGCAGAGGTTGGATGGCAATCTGCCAGGGATTTCTTAGCTACCATTCCTGCATTGCCAGGGGCTGGAATCGATGACCCTTGAGGGTCCCTCTTCCAACTCTGAAGTTTTACAATTCGATACACACACACACACACACACACACACACACAAATGGATGCATCTGCACAGAACTGCATGGCTAACAATATGCTTAAGAGACATCAGAATGACTCAAAAGTGAAAACCCACAAACATTTAAGACCTTCAATACAATATACCGGTATATATATGTGAAGCTTTAAGGATAACTCATAAGCCCTTTTTGTACACATTTTTACAGCAACAATTTTACCTCAAAGCTTATTAGGAATAAGAAATGTAATCCTTTCTAAAAAAGGAGAAAGTTTACCAAAAACGAAAAAAGAACCGTGTTGAGGATGAAGGAAGTCAATTAGAAGAAAAGAACTGAAATATACAAAATAAATAATAATATATATGTACCATAAACAAACAAATTTATTAGATTGGTGAGGGCCATGCCTTTACACAAAACCATCCAACATTTCTTAAAAAATATCAATATAATTGTTAAAACTGGGTTAAAACATATTTCACGCTAGCCCCGCAGAGCAAACAAAACAAGACCAGGAAAACCAGCCCGCAGTGCAGGAAAGAAGATACACCAGCAGATCAGGAGAGTAATGGAGGGGCCTTCAGATGTGAGGGCGATCTGGCTGCGACATCTGTCACCCCATTGATTGATATATGTACCATAAGTTTTCATACGTTATGTCTTATTTGTATTTGTGTGTTGTGTGTGTGTGTTTTGTTGTTTGTTTTTCTTTTGATTCTGTACTATTATTTTCATGTTTAGTTTGACAAGTGTGTGCGTCTATGTGTTGTAAATAAACTCAAAACAAACAAAGAAAAAAGGAATGTAGCACTTTCTGTATCTCTCACACGATACCTTTCCTATTCCTGCCCCCTTAACGTATTTTTGGGTCGTTGTTTCATCTCTCTCTCATTGCTTTGGGTGCTATTGGCCTACTTTACAGGACTGTTGTTTGGGCTTATGAATGTGCAGCACTTTGAATATTTTCATTGTATAACTTTTTTTACCTGTTGATGGCTCTCCTGATTCTGCCCTCCAAGATTCAATAATGAGGGAAAAGGTGCCCTGGGAGAGAAGGAAAAAGAGAAAAGACAAGTGAGAGATTTGAGGAAATACAGTAAATGCTTTTCTACTATAAAAAGGTGCCAGTTTTCGCTACTCATGAGTGGGTTAATTTGGCAAAAAAACAGCAACCCCAAAACCAATTCCAAGTTTAGAATAGCCCCCAGGCATATGGAACATGGAAGAACCTCAATTTTCCTTAATTTAAACATTTATATCCCAACTTTTTAGGGACGCGGGTGGCACTGTGGGTTAAAGCAGAGCCTAGGGCTTGCCGATCAGAAGGTCGGCGGTTCGAATCCCCGCAATGGGGTGAGCTCCCGTTGTTCGGTCCCAGCTCCTGCCCACCTAGCAGTTCAAAAGCACGTCAAAGTGCAAGTAAATAAGTACTGCTCCAGGCGGGAAGGTAAACAGCGTTTCCGAGGGAGCGAGATGAGCGCCGCAACCCCAGAGTCGTCCGCAACTGGACCTAACGGTCAGGGGTACCTTTACCTTTATTCCAACTTTTAAACCTGTAAGCACATTTGTGGCAGCACACAACAGAAGAAAAATCCTTTAAAACATTCATTAAACACACAGTCTCTCAAAAAAATAAAAAATAAAAAAAAATTTACACACCATCAGTCATCATAAAATCTGCTCCCTTTTTACAATATGCTGAACAGGGTCCAAACCACTTCAATGACACCTGTGAGACTGGATTCAAGTGGGTAGCTGTGTTGGGTCTGCCGTAGTCAAAATAAATTAAAACAATTCTTTAAAGAGAAAGTTAAAAAGACTCTTCTTAAAAACCTAAAAACTCCCTTAAAAGAATCAAGTCTTCAAAAGAGTTGTATTATACTCAGTTGGTCTCTAAGGCGCTACATTAAAATTTTTAAATTCTTTTGGAAGGATTCTTTTAAAGACTTTCTTAGATCATATAACTTTTTTGAAGACTTGATTCTTTTAAGGGAGTTTTTAGGTTTTTAAGAAGAGTCTTTTTAACTATCTTTTTAAAGAATTGCTTTAATTTATTTTGACTGTGAGACTGGGTTATACGCCTCCATGTTTGAACAGCAGCCTTACCTCCCACAACAAACTATTTTGAAGTAAAACTGAAGAGGGGGAAGAAGAAGAAAAGCTATCTGCCTATTTTGTTAGCAAATATGTCGCACTTGTGACAGTTATATGAACAGGAATGGTTGCTGAGGAAAATGGCCGAATCCCAGCAGCCCCCAAAATGGCGGCACTCTTGCATTTCCAGAATGGGCCTGATATGTACAGTACAACAGTGTTTCCCAACCTAATCTAGGCAACGGAACACCTGTCTTAGGAAAAAAATCTCGCGGCACAGCACCCACAGCGCGCGGCTTTTTCTCCGGGGGGGGGGCGGCACAGTTTTTTTTCGGCTTCTTCCCGCGCTGGGGAGGCCCGGCGGGGCTTTTCCCCGCGTCGGAGAGGCCCGGCGGAGCTTCTGCTCACGCCGGGAGGACCCCGGCAAAACTTTTTTTTCCGGGCCTCCGAGGCCCAGCGCGGCTTCTTCCCGCGCTGGGGAGGCCCGGCGGAGCTTCGGCTCCGAGGACAGCGGGACCCGCCGGGGCTGAGCCACCGGGGGACAAGGGGGAGCAAGCAAGGCGCGGCGGCGCGGCCGGCCGAGGGGAGCCGTCCTAGGCAGGAGCGCCCAGCCGGCGCAGCAGCAGCTCGGTCGCTTCTTCCTGATCGCCAGCAGCTCCGGGTCCCTGCGGTTCGGCCAGCCGCGCTTCTCCGCTCACTGCGCGCCGACTCGGGGAACCTGGCCGGGCGCTCCGCTTGCAGATGACATAATACACCAGGAGACCCGGGGAGCGAGCGAGTGAGCGAGCCGAGCAGGGCGGAGGGCAGCCGGAGGTGAGGAGCCAGGTGTATGAGAGGCGGCCGGCAGGCGGCGCTCCATTCTGCCCAGGCGGACGCGGGAGGCCAGCCGCCGCCGCCGCAACTTGTGGACGGCGTGGAATCCTGGCTGCGTTCGAGAGCGCTTCTCATTGGACGCCCGCTGTTCCTTTCGAACGCTGACGGCAATTCGGACGACGCCTATTGGCCGGGCGTGTTTCGCATAGCTCCCCCTTGCCACGCTTCGCCCAAGGCTAACGCGCGGACCCGCCCCTCCTTTTCTTACCTGCTGCGAGCTGAGCCCCTGCTCCTTCCTCGGCGGCTTCCTGACTTCTTTCCCGGGAGCTTCGGCTTTCCCCCGCGGCACAGCAGCCGGTGTCTCGCGGCACACTAGTGTGCCGCGGAACACCGGTTGGGAAACGCTGCAGTACAAGGCCTACTGTGACTAAAAAGTGTTGGCCACGTTGGGGCAGAGATGTAGAATGGCAACCGGCTGGCAATTCCCTCACACATTATTATACAGTGGCTCCGCTCCTTCCTCCTGGGATGTGTCCAGAAAGTGGTGTTGGGGGATGAGTGTTCAGACCCCTCACTTGTGGGGTGCCTCAGGGTTTCATCCTCTCCCCCATTGCTTTTTAATATCTATATGAAGCCGCTGGGAGAGATCATCAGGGGCTTTGGGCTGGGTGTTCATCAGTATGTGGATGATACCCAGCTCTACCTCTCTTTCAAATCAGAACCAGTGAAGGCGGTGAAGGTCCTGTGTGAGTGTCTGAAGGCAGTTGGAGGATGGATGGAGGCTAATGGATTGAGGTTGAATCCTGACAAGGCAGAAGTACTGTTCTTGAAGGACAGAGGGCGGGCAGGTGTGGAGGATTCATTGGTCCTGAATGGGGTAACTGTGCCTCTGAAGGACCAGGTGCGCAGCCTGGGAGTCATTTTGGACTCACAGCTGTCCATGGAGACGCAGGTCCATTCTGTGTCCAGGACAGCTGTCTCCCAGCTCCATCTGGCATGCAGGTTGAGACCCTCCCTGCCTCGCCTGTCTCTGTCTCTCCAGAGTGGTGCATGCTCTGGTTATCTCCCGCTTGGACTACTGCAATGGGCTCTATATGGGGCTACCTTTGAAGGTGACCCAGAAACTACAACTAATCCAGAATGCGGCAGCCAGACTGGTGACTGGGAGCGGCCACCGAGACCACAAAACACCGGTCCTGAAAGACCAACATTGGCTCCCAGTACATTTCCAAGCACAATTCAAAGTGTTGGTGCTGACCTTGACAGCCCTAAATGGCCCAGTATCCCTGAAAGAGCGTCTCCACCCGCATCATTCAGCCCGGACATTGAGGTCCAGCACCTGATCTGCGTCTTCTGGCGGTTCCCTCATTGCGAGAAGTGAGGTTGCAGGGAACCAGGCAGAGGGCCTTCTCGGTAGTGACACCCACCCTGTGGAACACTCTCCCTTCAAATGTCAAGGAAATAAACAACTACCTGACTTTTAGAAGACATCTGAAGGCAGCCCTGTTTATAATTATTATTATTAATTTTATTATTATTATTATTAGAGTCGTGCAGCGAGAGGCCTCAGCTTCTTCCTCAGACTTCAAGGATAACAATAGCCACCTTATTTTTTGTGATTGTGTTTTAACGTGTTCTTAATATTATGTTTTCATGTTGCATCCCACCCTGGGACTTTAGGGCAAAGGGCAGGTAACTAACAACAACAACTTTGAGTCTCGGTTATTTTCAAATGGGCCAACGGTCGAGGTTGTGTTCAACAAGGCTGGTGATTCTTTCACAAAAACGCCAAAACAATAGCCCCAGATGGTTATCTCCTCCTTGTGGTTAAATGCATTTTGCTCTATTTTATGCAAGGCTCCAATTAGAAAAAATAATAATCTCAAGTTCTGGAAAGGCAAGAGTGCCGCCATTTTGAGCGGGTGGCACTGGGACTCAGCCATTCTCCTCAGCAACAATTCCTGTTCACATAAGTGTTCCCCTTCTGGTTGGTAGAAGCAGCCCAAGTGACATATGTGCTAACAAAATTAGCAGATTCTGTATTTTAGTTTTGACCCCTCTTTAGTTTTATTTCAAAAGTATTTTTGTGGGAGGTGAGGCTGTAATGTTCAGAAATGGCTGCCTCAGGCGTAAACACCCACATAAGGTGTGAGGGAACTGCCGGCGAGCAGCCATTTCTCATTTACCTCAGTACTTTTTCAGCTACAGTTAAGACTAGGACTTGCGCACACAAGGTCCGTCCTCACAAGTTGGCGAATGCAGGGAAACTAGCCAGCGCAGCTCCGCAACCATTTTTATACATCAGGAAAAATGCTGGGGGGGGGGGGGACAGAAAGTAGAGCCGTGTGTCAATCTGGCCTTGCTCCAAGAGAAAGGCCTCAGGGTGAACATGGCAGCCTATAAGCTGCTGGGCGGTTTTTTGTCTACCGGCTAAAATGGAGTCACGAGTTGTTATGGGGCTGACACCCATTCAAAATAAAAATAAAAAGCTGGGTGTATGTTTGTGGCCAACTGAGTAGGCCTCTGTTTGCTCCAGATGGTGGCTAGACTGTCCCCACCTCAGTCCAGTATTTCCCTCTCAATTTCTCCTCAGTCTCCCAGAGTGTGGCTTGCACTTAATAAAAACACGACAATTCGATTCAGCAGAACATACTCGGATCCAAAAATAAATATAACTGGCTGCCTTCCCAACACCACATAGACCAAAATTTTAAAAGGAAAGGAAAGAGGAAAAAGGAAAGGAGAAAGGGAAAAGAAAAGAAAAGAAAAGAAAAATTTCTCCCGTTTTCTCCTCAGAACAAGAACTGTGAGGAAACAAGTTGGTGGGAAAACACCTTTAGGATTACACTCTAATATTAAAATCAAGTGTATTGTAGGCTATTGTCTGTTTTCCCTTAACCAGGTGAGGAAAAACAGCAAATAAATTCTTATTAAGCTGGGCTGCACACACAAAATAATAATAAATAAATAATAATACTAATAATAATAATAATAATATTGTTGAGGGAGGCAGAGCAGCAAATGCCACCCCCACCCCCCAGCTCCACTCCAAGTCAAGGTACCTAATACCCAAAAGCTGACTAATTTATTTTAGCACCTGAAGCAGAAGATCTCATAAGTGCTTCCCCTCCTCCCTGCCAGTAAAATAGTATATGATGATGATGATGATGATGATGATGATAATAACTTAGTAGTTGGCTGTCATGACACCCAAAATTAACTGTCTGAGGCACTTGCCTCATCCTGCCTAACGGCAGGGCCGGCAGTCTTAACAAGAGTATCACTTCTTTAAAGAATTCCCGGTCAAATTTGTTGCACATGGATAAACAATACTGCTAAATGGTTGGGGGGAGCATTTACTTGTCTTTTGATAATGCACACACATTATTGCAAAAGGTGGCATCCTAGAAAAGGCACTCTTTTGGTTGGACTACTGAAATGAGCAAAGATGGCCGAGACACGGAAAAGCTTTTTGGGGGGACCGGGGTGGAGAAGAGAAGGATGAAAGGGCAGCGGAAAGGCCAGAGGAGGTGTAGAAGGAAATTAGAAAGTGAGATAAAAGGAGAATAATAATTTTAAAAAGGAACAGAGAAGTGAATAAGAGGAAACTCTGACGAGAGAAAGGACTCAATGCAAAAGGAATTAGAGAGGAAGAATTAGATAAAACGGCTTCTTTTTCAATGGCGGGGGAGAGACTAAGTCAGGCATAGGCAAACTCGGCCCTCCAGATGTTTTGGGACTACAACTCCCATCATCCCTAGCAACAGGCCCAGTGGTCAGGGATGATGGGAACTGTAGTCCCAAAACATCTGGAGGGCCGAGTTTGCCTATGCCTGGACTAAGTTATATGTTGAGTGTGAAAGGAGAACTGGAGAAGAAATTGCAGGAGCTGGGTAAAAATACCTTGAAATGAGTGGGCAGGACGGGGGAAATATAAAAAGAAAAGGCCTTGTTCAATTAGAGCAAATCCTGCCTAAAATGAGACCCAATTTGAGTCGAGCGACTCAAATGTATTATTCCTTTTTCGTATATATTTCAACAATCCCAATGTTTGAGAGTGAGAAGCACAAATGTTGCGGTGTTGTGATCTGTCGCGGAAGAACCCGATTGAAGAAGAGACCGACCCAGACCTTGTTGTTGGTTATGTAGGGCCCCCCATAGAAGCTCGAATTTCAGGGGGCCCCCAAAATGTCTGCAAATACCGATTCCTCGTGGGTTTCCAAGTGATATCCGAACAGCAAGACGCTGAACTAAACGGATCACTGTGTCTGATCCAGCTGTGCTTTTCTGATGCACCTCTGCAGGATAAAACAGGTAGCCGACCTCTTGTTGCCCCCCTCCCCAGATGTTGCTGGACTACAACTCCCATCATCCCTGACTGTTGGTCATGCTGGCTGCAGGTGATGGGAATGGACTTCAAACACTGTCCACCCCTGGGATAAAGGAAGTGATGGGGGAGAAATCATATCACCCCTGAGCAATTTGGAAGAAAGGCAGGATAAAAAACCAGATAGGAGATTGGGTCTCCAAACAGTTGGAAGCTGGGCACATATATCTGGATGTGAGCCTTCCCCTCAATGCATGGGCGGGGGGCAGCTCCATCCCTCCCCCCTTCAAATACCGGTAAATCAATAAAAATACTTAACTGAGGTTCTGCACACACACCCCCAACATATATCCTGGCTACACACATGCCTCAACACAGCTTTTCCCATACCTTCTTGTTGCACATTAAAGTCAAAATCAAATATTATTTATTGCATTAGCCATATGGTCATAGCACACAATGAAAAACCAGGCGGAAACCCGCCACAAACGTACACAAAATACAACAGATACACCCTGCACCCTTTGCACAAATACATCTAAAATCTTTAGGTATCATACTGAGTGAAACAAATAAAACAAGAAGCAGTAACGGGGCATGTCAACAGTGGCTATATCAGGAAGTTACATAGATCTAGGTCTAGGGCAAGTTAGCCGAAGAGGTGGCCCTGAGTTTCAGTGCCTGTAAAATGTAGATAGCCACTCCACGTGTGACCAGAGGGTTGGCATCTACCAATAGGTATTTCATGCGGTCATCATCCCGGGCAATGGTCGGTGGGATTAGAAGGAAGAGCCTGGGTCTAACAGTAGCATATAGAGGGCAGTAAAAGAAAAAATGGATAAAGTCCTCTATCTTTCCCTTGTTGCATGGGCAGAGTCAAAGCTCCAGTGGAGTATTGGAAAATACACCCTGTAAGAATGCTGTTGGGATGGCGGCACACTAAAGTATAGAAACAAGGCAGTGCCGGATTCACGTATAAGCTAAACAAGCTATAGCTCAGGGCCCCACTCTCTTGGGGCCCCCCAAAAAAATTAAAGGAAAAAAACCTGGATGTACATTTCTAAAATATAAGATAAAAAACAAATAAAATAAAACCTACCTACAGCAACTGTGTTTTGTGTTGTGTAGGCTCCTATGATGTAAGTCATGGGCCCCGCCTGCTAGCCTGCTCCCTCAAATATCCCTGCTTTGCTCCTTTCTATATATAGGGTGCCGACATTCTGCATGGACTGGTTGCACGGCAACATGGGCAAATGGCTTGAGATACCTCTTAGGTCCATCAATTACCATATAGCATAGATTGAACACAAAAAACAGCGACCATTTGTTGTTGACAAAGGACAGCTGGACATATAAAGGGCTCCATTGCCTTCAGGAGCTGAGGGCCTCATCAAACCTAAATCCGGCCCTGCATGTGCCAGACAGAAAACGCCCAATATTAGAAAAAATGGGACACAGGTTGCAAATTCATCAGGATCCCATGGGAGAAAGGAGTGCAGCAGAGCATGGCTTCCTATCCTGGGTTTGAAACCGAGAGGCTCAGAACGTGCAGAGTCGAAGGCCTGGGGGGAAAGGAGCTCACCGGCCACTTGAAGTGGAAAGGGACCCGGATGGGCCCGCTGGTGGCCACGGCGTTGCGGTCAGCGGGGACGATGTCGCTCAAGGCTGCCCCAAAGGTGCAGGGGGGCTCTGGAGAAACCACGGCCTGGGCGTGCTTCAGGCAGACGCGGAAGAAGAGGCGGCAGGGCTGGCCGCCGTGGCAGAAGCTCCGCAGGCTGGTGGTGGTGAAGGAGTGCACTTGAAGCTCGAAGACGCCAGCCAGCTCAGCCTGTGAGCAAGAAAGAGAGAGGGGGGAAGCCAGTTAACACAGCAGAGTCCTCGAAGCCCCCTCCCTCTGAGCTGTTACAGGAACACAGGAAGCCTGATACCGAATCAGACCATTGGGTCCATCTAGATTAGCATTTTCTGCACTGACTGGCAGCGGCTCTCCAGGATTTCTGGCAGGGGGTCTTCCTGGAAATGCCACCAGCTGCTGAACCTGGGACTTCCTGCATCGTGCACAGCAAATGCTCTGCCACTGAACTATTCATTTATTTATAGCAATATTTGTATACCACTATGTCATAAATAGAGTCCCCCCCCCCAAAAAAAAATTTATTGGGTTTTACAATTTTAAAAGCACAGAACATACATGGTGGTTAAATTTTCATACTTCCCCCCTCTCACCGTGGGAAGCCAAGATCCATCCCCCCCTCTCATAGGGGTAAACATATTCATTGTATATTTAACCTTACTATTCTTTTTACTAACATTGCTTAGGCCTGGCCCCATTCTGTGGGCCAGATTCTATCTTTCTCCATTACATATTTTGGTTGACTTCCTCAAGTCCCCCTCTGTTGAATTCATTTTAAATCCTCTTTCACAGATTGGTACAACTATTTTTATAACATCCTAAAATACAAAGATGCATTTACTTATTAATCCTACATTCAAACCTAGGAATTCTGGTACTTCTGCTCTCTCCCTAAGTTCTTGTCATCTGTCTATACTATACTATATTAATTTTTTAAAATTCAATTAATACTTCCCCCCTTCGGTCTCAGAGTTTTTAGCCATATTTTCTTCTTTTTTCTAATCATTTTAAATTATTAATCATTAATAAACACTATGCCAGTCACCATTTCCATATATCATCATCCTTAATGCCAGAAAAGTAGTCCAAATCAAATATAGTTCTTATTCAACCCACACCCTCCCTTGGAGCAGTCCAACCCCAAAGGTTTTCCCGCCCCAACGGGCCCAGTCTTTCCATGTTCTGCAATTTTGCTTTCTTCTTCTTACTCTTCTTTCCTCGGACCATAAATAGAGTTAGATATATGTCTCAAAGCGGTTTACAGCGATAGAAACATAAAACCATACAAAGATTAAATACAGACACCAATTAAGCATTATGGAAGGATGAATTCTTAACTGCCTTCATAGGCTTGGTGGAAAAGAAATGTTGGCACAGCTATTCCATACTGTTGGCAGAGTATTCCACAGGGCTGGGCCGATGACACAAAAGGCTTGGTTTCTCATTGTCAAATGAGCCTCACCAACTTGGGAAATGACCAACAATGTACCTTGCAGCCGGTGTTAGAAACTCAGATATATACGCTAGGCAAATGGCTCCTTAAAGCAACGTTGCAGTCGCCAAAATGGATTGTCTAATTGCTATTTGGGGGCAAGACGGCTCTAAAGTCTTTTCAAATGATGGACTGACTGTGGTGGATTCTCAGTTAAACATCTGGCTAGTTCAGATGGCAACCTTGAGCTAGGTTAAGAGCTTTGAGAATTGAAAGAAGAGAAGTCACTTGGTCCAGGGATAGTCCACATACATATTGGCCTAATATTCCAACCTCTTTTTCTTAATGGTGACTCTCCCTGCTCAGGCTGCGCACCTCCCTGCGGAGTCTGCAAGCGGAGCAGGGAAGCGCCCTATGCGATCCCGGCGCCAAGCGAGGATGGCACAGCCGGCAAGCCACCTGATCTGCTTCCTGGCCCTCCTGTGGCGCAGACTTCCCCGGGCGGGGGCAGGTAAGGGGCACCGAGCGCTTAGAGCAGGGGTCAGCAACCTTTTCCAGCCGTGGGCCAGTCCACCATCCCTCAGACCATGTGGTGGGCCAGACTATTTTTTTTCGGGGGGGGGGGGTGAACGAATTCCTATGCCCCACAAATAACCCAGAGATGCATTTTAAATAAAAGCACACATTCTACTCATGTAAAAACACAGATTCCCAGAATGTCCGAGGGCCGGATTGAGAAGGCGATAGGGCCGCATCTGGCCCCCGGGCCTTAGGTTGCCTACCCCTGGCTTCGAGGGAGGCTTCGCGGGAGGCCATCTGGGCTGCGATCCGGGCGCCTCTTATTTACGTGCAGTGCCGAGCGCGCATCGAACCATGCGATGTAAAGGAGCCAGACCGACATCCCCCCCCCTTAAAATAGGTCGACAACTCTGGAAAATGGGGGGGTGGGCGCTGGAGAGATATTTGCACCACGGCACCGGATATGCTTAAGACGGCCCTGAGCTCTTGCGCCAGGAACTACAGCTGGATATGGCAACGTTTACCAGGTGAAAGTGTCCATTTCCATGCTGTCAAAAAATTAACAAGCGCCCGCTGATTTCTACAAACTGTTGTAGAGTAGGGTTGCCATATTTCAAAAAAGTGAAAATCCAGACACAAAAGTTCTTGAGCTTTTTTTTAAATTCTGGCCAAGGATGTTGAGCTTTTTGGGCAAACTTTTGCCGGACATTTTGTCATTTCCCCACCCATGCACTGCTTCGGACTAAAGTATTCCAGCATCCTGTTCTCACAGTGGCCAACCAGATGTCTGTGGGGAACATGCTGCCCAGAAACATCAGCATTTAAATTTTAAATTGACTTTTTAACCTGTATTTTAATTAATGGTTTTCTTTTATATTTTGTTGTGATTTTTACTGGTGTTAGCCGCCCTGAGCCTGGTTTCGGCTGGGGAGGGCGGGGTATAAATAAAATTTATTATTATTATTATTATTATTATTATTATTATTATTATTATCATCATCATCTGACCATGCGGCCTAGGTCCCTCGTACCTACGGGACCGCATCTCCTGGTATGCCCCACGGAGGACCCTAAGGTCCACAAATAATAACACGTTGGAGGTCCCAACCCATAAGATGGCTAGATTGGCCTCAACTAGAGCCAGGGCCTTTTCTGTTTTGGCCCCAATTTGGTGGAACGCACTGTCTCAAGAGACTAGGGCCCTGCGGGATCTGTCATCTTTCCGCAGGGCCTGCAAGACGGAGCTGTTCCACCTAGCCTTTGAATTGGACTTAGTCCGACCTTTGTGTTATAATATAACATTGTAAGACTAGATCCTCCCTACTGTTATAAATTCATGGGCAGCTACATTAAGGCGGCTTTTAAATCATTTTTAAATCATTTTTAAATCATTTTAAATTTTGTAATCTGTATTTTAATTGATCGTTTTTGTGTTTATGTTTTATTGTGATTTTGATTGTGTGAGCTGCCCTGAGCCCGGCCTTGCCGGGGAGGGCGGGATACAAATAAAAATTATTATTATTATTATGCCCAGGGCTCGTTCTTCCTCTGAGCTCTTTTTGCAGAGAAAGCCATGTCTCTTTCCCAGACACCCCCATCTAGAGCAGGACACTGCAGCCGCTCTCCCCAGTCTCTTTCTTCATGCCCTCACCTCCTTTTACAACAATAGCGGACCATATACTGACAACAGAACAGGGTGGATAAAAATCAACAATTTTTTCTAAAAATAAAAAAAATCAGATTTTTTAAAATTTAAATTGGATTTTTTTGATTTAAATTGGATTTTTAAAATAAAATGCTTTTGGAGGAAAAATCTTTCTAAATATAGTCTTCTATTTAAGTTACATTGTAGTCCAAAGGCTCTTCATCAGGAAATATGTATTTGTTTTACGTTTATCAAGTGTGCTAAAACTCAGTCTAAGTTTTTTTTTAAAAAAAAATGTTTAACCACATCAGTTAACAAACATGGATACATATGCTATCATGTTATTGTTTTAGTTAAATCAATTGTTTAAATGGTTATTAAGGAAATGATTATTTTTCTCCTTCCAATAAAGTACAGCAGAAAAGTTGTCCAAATATAAACAGTTAACTTATTAAACCTCACCATAATTTCATAATTATCTGTCTATGTATTTCTAGTAGTATAACCAAATCAGTAATTTTTGATATAACTGTAAAAACTGCTCTGAAAATTTATTATTCCAAAAATGAAACCTTCATATGGTTGTAAATATTAAGATTATTAAGTCTTATTAAATATTATATATTAAATATTAAATATTAACAGCAAGAATTACCGGTAGTCTTTCTGTAAAAAAAATATTTAAATCTAGTCTTACTGACTAGTGATTTAAATCAAGCCTTACTGACTAGTGATTTAAATCATGATTTAAATCGTGATTTAAATCAATTTGATTTAAATCAAATCCACCCTGCAACAGAATCTAGAATATTACAGTCTATATTAATTATACTGCACACTTTGCCTCCATCCTTAAAAAAAGCAGTTCTTGGCCTTCCATTGATCTCTGCTTAGACATTTCCATTCTCTCTCTCTCTCTCTCTCTCTCTCTCTCTCTCTCTCTCTCTCTCTCTCTCTCTCTCTCTCATATACACAGAACATTTCACGCAAATTCCACCCTACTTTCCTGAGTCTGGAGGGAGATATATTTGTGTGTGTTAGCGACAGGAGGGAAGGAGACTAGCTTCCTGGAGGAACTGTAAAGACTTTATAGACATAGTGCCCACCCCACTTTTGTGAGGAAACCCTCACACTTTTGCAAACAGCCATGTGAAACAAGTTTGCTGCTTTTCTTCCATTCCACACACCCCAGAGCAAAGCACTTCCAAGCTGCTCTCCTGCTTCTCCTCACTCAATCCATGGCCAGATAGCTCACCCTTCAGATGCTCCCTGAAGCACAGATTTGCTTGATGTCGCATAAAGACACCCCAGTACTGGAGAAGGTGAAAAATACTAGATAATAACCTGAGCCTATACATGCTTTGGGGACACGGGTGGCGCTGTGGGTTAAACCACAGAGCCTAGGGCTTGCTGATCAGAAGGTCGGCGGTTCAAATTCCCGCGACGGGGTGAGCTCCCGTTCTCGGTCCCTGCTCCTGCCAACCTAGCGTTCGAAAGCACGTCAAAGTGCAAGTAGATAAATAGGTACCGCTCTGGCGGGAAGGTAAACGGCGTTTCCGTGTGCTGCTCTGGTTCACCAGAAGCGGCTTAGTCCTGCTGGCCACATGACCCGGAAGCTGTACGCCGGCTCCCTCGGCCAGTAAAGCGAGATGAGCGCCACAACCCCAGAGTTGTCCGCAACTGGACCTAACGGTCAGGGGTCCCTTTACCTTTTTATACATGCTTTACTAGAAAGGTTTATGAGAAGGAATGCAGTCTAAGCCTAAACTTAATTGCAGCCGGAGTTTATTATTAATTACGGTACATTTTAGATCTCTCCTTCATTCCTGAATTCCAGACGGTTGAACTAGATGACCCTTGGGGTCACTCCAAATCTACAATTCTATGATTCTATGACCTTTCCTTCAAGGAGTTTAAGGTGGCACACACTGTTCTCGCCCTCCCCATTTAATTCCCACAACAACCCTTGAAGTAGGTTATGCTGAGAGACAGTGACGGACCCAAGGTCACCCAGTCAACTTCATGGATGGGTGGGGATTTGAACCCACGGTCTCTGGTCCGAGTCTGACACTCTAACCACACTAGCATCCAGAGCCTGCTTTTTCAGCACCAAGGGTCAACTTTGGAATAATAAAAATGGGGAGGGCAGGGAGGAATTCTGGGGATGTCCCCAAACAGCCACAAATGCTGCGAGAAATCTACTACTAAAGCAATACTTCCACATGCAGATCTCCCTCCCTCCCTCCCTCCTTCTCTCTCTCTCTCACGCGCGCACGCGCGCGCACGCGCGCACACACACACACACACACACACACACCTAACCAAAACCCTGAAAGTTGCAATCATTAGGTGGAATAAAACATCTGCTCTTTTATTCCTGTCCTTTAGGTCAATGCCTTGAGCCACCAGGCGGGGGCCTCATTGCCAGGTCAGAGAAGGGGAGCAGCCAAGGAGGAAGGGCTTATCACTCCTGCTCAAAATTTCATGCCAACAGCACACAAGAACAGATTGCTGACCTAGAGGTTTTTTAAAGTCTAGGACAGTGGTGCCCAGACAGTGGTGGCTGTTGCTGAACTCCCATCATCCCTAACTTTTGGCTATGGCTGATGGAGGTTTGAAAAGGCAAAAGTTTAGGAGAGGAAAACCCAGTTCACAAAGGATTCAGCAACAAGCTTTCATGGGGGCCGCAGGCAACAAACACAAAACGGCGGTTTGATTCGAGAACAACCCCGGTTCATTTAACTGCTCTTCTCTTTACCACTGACACACACAGCAACCAAAACTAAGCAAAGTTCAACCCCCAAACTTCTCTTTTTAGAACACTGTCCTCCACTCTAATCCAAATCCCCGTTTTGGTGAACTGCTTGGGGAAGGGGCTGTGCACAGACAATTCTCTAAAACCCCTAACAGAAGACATTTCCAGATCTTGCCCTTTTAATCTCTGTGCAATTGCTGCATCTGAATCTTAGTTTCACCAGGCACCTGTTATCATCACTTGGGCAAATAGCATTTTCCCAAGTGTGCCCAAAGTTGTTCTACTGAGCTGCCTCTGGAATTGCACAGTGATGGGGAAGCGATAAATGCATATACGTATGTCAATAAAATATCAGCCTGCACCCCACCTCTTCATTCAACCTGGATTTACCCTTTGCAGGGGAAATCTGATCATTTCTTTTTTAAAAACCTGTTGCAAACAACCCACTTGCGATATCGCAACAACCCATTTACAGTATGATGCCCTTGTCTGGAAGCAGCCTAATTAAAAATCACATTTTGTTTTAAATGCCGTACAAAAAACATCTGAAGATAACAGCAAATGTGCTCCACACAAGTTCCTTTGGCTTTACCAATCCAGGACTAGATTCCTTTAAAAACTAAAACTAAACTAACTAACTAACTAACTTCCTTCTACAGGTAGATAGTCGTGTTGGTCTGTCATAAAGGTAAAGGGGCCCCTGACCATCAGGTCCAGTCGTGTCCGACTCGGGGGTTGCGTGCTCATCTCGCTCTATAGGCCGAGGGAGCCGGTGTTTGTCAGAAGACAGCCTCCGGGTCATGTGGCCAGCATGACAAAGCTGCTTCTGGCGAACCAGAGCAGTGCACGGAAACGCCGTTTACCTTCCCGCTGGAGCGGTCCCTATTTATCTACTTGCTGGAGCGGTCCCTATTTATCTACTTGCACTTTAACGTGCTTTCGAACTGCTAGGTGGGCAGGAGCTGGGACCGAACAACGGGAGCTCACCCCGTCGCAGGGATTAGAACCGCTGACCTTCTGATCAGCAAGCCTGTGGTTTAACCCACAGCGCCACCTGGTCCCTATTGGTCTGTCATAGTCGAAACAAAATAAAAAAATTCCTTCCAGTAGCACCTTAGAGACCAACTAAGTTTGTTCTTGGTATGAGCTTTCGTGTGCATGCACACTTCTTCGAAAGCTCATACCAAGAACAAACTTAGTTGGTCTCTAAGCCAGGTGCTACTGGAAGGAATTTTTTTATTTTCTTTTAACTTCCTTCTGTTCTGCTCTGTTTCCAAAGGATTTAGAAGCCATCACAGTTGCTTAAATTAAGTGTTGGATGAGGACTGGGCCACTCAGCCATGACCTCACCTCATGACCTTGCTCCATCAACCTAGCCTCCCTCAGTTGCTGAAAGGATAAAATGGGGGGAGCCATCTATACTACATTTAGGTCCTTGGAAGAAAGGCAGGATATACATTTAATAATATCTAGAGATATGCAGCCTCCCCAAAGGCTGCACACATTTCCCACGTATACACAGTAATGTGGACTAGAAACTTTAAAAACCCGACATCCGACACGTCCTTCCTTTTACTATGAACATCTTGCCTGAGACCTCGGGGTTTGCAACCTGAAGGCTGGGGTGCCAAAGCCTTCTTCCCCAGAGCGCACGCAAACGGACCAGCCTCCTCCCAGAGGTGCCAACGCCCTCGGGTCCCCGGGCAGCCGCAAAATTCTATTAAGGCACCCACAAATTTCGGTGCCAGGGCCATGATGCACGCTGCATGGCACCCCCGGTCGCGGCGGAGCCAAGTTGACGCTCCTGTCTCCTACTCAACAGCAAAGCTTGGGCAGATAGATACCCAAGGGTCTGTCTGTACACGACACACGAGCTCAAGTGCTACTTTATTCGCAGTAAACCACCTGGTCCTCGGATTAACCTAAAATCGCCGTAAACTGGCATCGGGAGCGGGAGGCGAAGGCACCTTTAACTCCCACAGCACCCCTCCCGCGAAGGAAACGGCGCGTTTTGCCAGCGGGTCCGACTCCGGCTGCGCGCTCTCTTTACGCACGCGGGGATCCGATCGCTGCGCACTCACCAGCTGGGCGCACAGCAGCGCGAGGAAGACGGAGAAGAGGAGGCGGAGAGCCATGTAGCCGGCACTCCAAATCGGCGCGCGAGGAGAGGAAGGCGAGCTCCTGATACTCTGCAGAGAGCCAAGTCCCCGGCGAGCGGCGTCCAAGAGCAAGAGCAGCAGCAGCAGCAGCAGCAGGGGAGAATTGAGCCAAAGCGCAGACGAAGCCGCAGGTGCCGCCCTCGGGAACAGGCTGGAGATCAAACAGATGCAGGAAGGCACGCGCGCAGCTTATGAATGGAAGCGTAGAGGGGCCCCTCCGGGCGTCTTATAGGCAGGGCGGGCCTTGGCCCCGCCTCCTGTAGCCAGAGGCCACGCCTCTCAGAGAAGCAAAAACTTTCCAAACCGCTCCCCCGCCCCAACCCAACCGTGAAAGACTCCCCACCCCCCCATGGCGTCTTCTCTTTTCTTCTTTACACAATGAGACCTGCTAGCTGCTGTATTAAAGAGAACGCAGAGAGAGGAAATAGGCAGGACGCCTGGGTCCCCTTGGAAAAGTCGAGGTTAGAAAGTGGTTGGTTGGAGCAGAGAAAGGCTTGCTTGGTATCTGAAGAAGCGCGCATGCACACGAAAGCTCATACCAAGAAAAAACTTTGTTGGTTTTTTTTCTGCTGGAACGTGTCTAGAGGAGGGCAACCAAAATGGTCAAAGGCCTGGAAACGATGCCTTATGAGGAACGGCTTAGGGATCTGGGTATGTTTAGCCTGGAGAAGAGAAGGTTCAGGGGTGATATGATAGCCATGTTCAAATATATCAAATGATGTCATATAGAGGAGGGAGAAAGGTTGTTTTCTGCTGCTCCAGAGAAGCGGACACGGAGCAATGGATTCAAACTACAAGAAAGAAGATTCCACCTAAACATTAGGAAGAACTTCCTGACAGTAAGAGCTGTTCGACAGTGGAATTTGCTGCCAAGGAGTGTGGTGGAGTCTCCTTCTTTGGAGGTCTTTAAGCAGAGGCTTGACAGCCACCTGTCAGGAATGTTTTGGTTTTTTTTTCAAATAATATTTATTGATTTTAGACCTGTCAGGAATGTTTTGATGGTGTTTCCTGCTTGGCAGGGGGTTGGACTGGATGGCCCTTGGGGTCTCTTCCAACTCTAGGATTCTATGGTCTCTAAGGTGCTACTGGAAGGAGTTTTCTTTCTTTCTTATTCAATTCTCTCAACATACAGCAACGTCACAAAGATATATAATGAAATATCGCACCGTGACCCAGGCGCTGGTGTTTCTAACATTCAGGTCTTATCCTAGGCTACACAAAACATTTCGGTTAGCTTAAACGGGAAGGTTTTGTTTCTATTCCCACTTCTCCAATGATTTCAGAGGCAGCAGCACCCAACCTGCTCCCATTTTATCCTCCCTCCAAACACCCCTGTGAGGTGACTTCGGCTGAGACTCCTATTAACCGGCCCAAGGTCAAAGGGCAGATTCCTGCTCGCTTTGCTCTTGCCCCCACAGCTGCTCCTTGCCCCAGGCAGCTGTTTTGCTCTCTTTTAGTTGTATTTACTTACTGCATTTATTTGCACCCCCAAAGTGGGGTATCTATGGTCCCCAGGGAGTCTGACCAGACCCCAACCAACTTAACTTCAACAGAATGGTGACTGCAGTTGCCTTGAGATGATATATACGCCTGTAATAGCAGGAACCCCCCTGAAAAAGCAGTTTTCCTCGGATGGGGATGCAGCACCCGGGAAAGCAAAGCCGCACCAGTTGGATTTCTGCCCACTAGCCACCTGTTAGAGGCAAAGAACCTAGAGGGCAGGTTCTCTTTAACAATTTGAAAGGAGCAGATAATCAAGTTGTCCGTACTCTACAAAAGCTTCTGCCTCTGTTTCTCTCAAGTTTTATTTTACAAAATCCCCCCCATCTCTGTCTCTCTGTCTCTTTCTCTCTCTCTGGCTGGAACCGTACAGCAGTGGTTTTTATTTAGTTTGAAAGGTTCTGGGGAAAGGGGCACTCTGAGAACAGCAGGATTGCTCCAGCTGTATGCTAATCGGAGCACCTGCCCCCTTAAAAATCTCTGGAGCCAGCACTGTCCTTCCAAGTCCGCCTCTGACTTTGCGGCCTGCCATCCCCAGCGCGCTGGTGGGACTCATTGATAACCAACTGGATTCGCTTCCAAGTAAATACAGTTTTGTGCCCACTTTTCTTAATCCCATCAAGCACTCCAGCTCATCCACATCATCTGCAAGAAAACTAAACCTAAACACCAGACAGCATTATTGGAGGTTTCCCGTTTGGCTCTGGATTGATGGCTCTGAAAATTATAGCAAACGACACTTGTTGAAAAATTCTCGAAATGTCTAAAAGCAAAAAATAGCAACACAGACTGTGATGGATTGCCCAGTAGGCAGACTTAAGCACCATATTCTTTTCAGTGCTTAGGGACTCAAAAGGTCTTATCCTGGCCCTGCCCTGATGATTTTGTTGTTACTTTATTCAGTATATCTGAACAGCTAAAGTTTAAGGGATCCACTGGTAACACCTCATGGACAACTATATTCAGATAGTTATGTATTAAACCGATGACACATTTTAGGAACATCCAACTCTGTAATGAGATCTGTTGTTGTTGCTGTTGTTGAGTCGTTTAGTTGTGTCTGACTCTTCGTGACCCCATGGACCAGAGCACGCCAGGCACTCCTGTCGTATATCAAATCAGGCAAAGAGATTGCTGGGCACCCAAGGAGGGTGTAGGGAATATTACATTTGTTTTAGGTTTTTTGCATAACTTGTGTTGTGGAAAATCAACAAATAGATAGATAGATAGATAGATAGATAGATAGATAGATAGATAGATAGATAGACAGATAGACAGACAGACAGACAGACAGACAGACAGACAGACAGACAGCAAGAATAAAATCATTTCTATGGGATCCAGTTAGAGGGCAGTTTTCAGGGAGCTCCGTTGGCACAATATTTTTTAACTGTTTGAAAACTTAAACAGTAACATTAAACTTATTAAAAGAACACACACATCAATATCAGAAGATACAACACAGGGACCCTTTCCCAGCATTTAGAGGCCTTCTGTGTATTTAGCATTATTTGCCCTCCCTTTCTCTGATCTTCAAAATCCCATGGTGTTCAGGCACACGGGTTTTGATCTGAGTGACTGAGGAATCTGTGGGACCCCAAAGCTTACACTTCCTAACCATTCCCCATCCTGCAATGGCAACCAGTTCACTGAATGTGTCGCAACTTGAGACCCTGATTAAAAACCCCACACATCACTTCTGTTTGCTTTCCAACTAGTAGCGTAGAGTCTGATTCTGTGTTCACCTTTTCCCCCGCCTCCATTTCTTCATAGGCCCTCCCACATGCCCCCAGCTTCGGCTGCTGACCTGCGAGTGCTTTGGCAAACTGTTGATTCCTTTATTGACTGATCGGTCCAGTAGACCTGAAGGAGCGTCTCCACCCCCATCGATCTACCCGGACACTGAGGTCCAGCTCCGAGGGCCTTCTGGCGGTTCCCTCCCTGCGAGAAGCCAAGTTACAGGGAACCAGGCAGAGGGCCTTCTCGGTAGTGGCACCCGCCCTGTGGAACGCCCTCCTACCATATTTCAAAGAGAACAACAACTACCAGACCTTTAGAAGACATCTGAAGGCAGCCCTGTTTAGGGAGGCTTTTAATGTTTGATGGATTATTGTATTTTAATGTTTTGTTGGAAGCCGCCCAGAGTGGCTGGGGAAACCCAGCCAGATGGGCGGGGAATAAATAAATTATTGTTATTTATTCTTCTTCTTCTTCTTCTTACTAGTTGAAGTTAGCCCGTTAAATAACGGGCGCTAGAGGAGGAGGAGGCAGGAGGAGGCAGAGCCCCAGGAGGAGGAGGCGAGGAGGCCCGGGTTGAAATCCCGCCTCAGCCACGGCGTCCTCCTCGGGCCGCTTCCCCCGTCGGGCGGTAGAACAGCGGCCGCTGGGGGGTGGAGAGGGGCTCCCTCCCCCTTCTTTTTCCCCGGGGGCGGCTGTAGCGGTGGCGGTAGCGGCGGCGAGGATGGGGCGGCCCTCCTTCGCTTCCGGAGCACCGGCGCTCCGCTGGATGGGCCGTCCCAGAGGGGCTCCCTCCCCCTTCTTTTTCCCCGGGGGCGGCTGCAGCGGCGATGGCAGCGGCGGCGAGGATGGGTCGGCCCTCCTTGGCTTCCGGAGCACCGGCGCTCCGTTGGATGGGCCGTCCCAGGCCGCTAGGCCTCGGAGCCGCAGGGATTGGGCTCTGCGTCCGTGCAAGGCAGCGGCGCTGGCGCAACTGACAACGCGCGTGCGCCGCTGCTGCCTCCCGGACACGCCCCCCTCTCCGGCCACTCCAATGCCTGCGTCCTTGTGGGGGGGGAAAGTAGAGCTCTCCAATCCGTGCGTCCCTGTGGGACATGCGCACTCGCGCAGTTCCACTGACACACAGTGGACGCAGGGACACTTGAAGATTATTATATGTGATTAGAAGGTGGGGAGAGAGATGGCCATGCCTCAGCTGTGACCCCTGGACAGGTTCAGTCCAGAAGGTCCCAGCTGTTGCATCCATGCACTGAAGCTAGGGGGGGGGAATGCTCAGCCAAACATGCCCCCCCAGGAGCTAAGATGATCTCCATGTTCACTCAACTGGAAGAATGGCCAACTTTTACTTCTGTTCCACTGTTGGTAACCATGTTTGCAACACCCCCTCTAGAATGACACAGATGAAGATGGAGATGTGTTTGCAATCATAAACTCCCAGTCTTGTGGGGGGGGGGGCTCTGCACTCTTCCATTGATTGGGGGACATTTCAAATCTTCCCACTTGATGAAATTAAGTCGCGAATCAAGCCTTGAGCACTGTTGACTTAGCTGGAACCCCATTTCCCACAATCATAAGGACTAGAGCCATATTTATTTGCTTATTCAACCGAAACAGATTTCAATTATGCTGAACAGGGGAGTTTTGCCCTTGCAGGCAAAAGCGCAGAGATTTCCCTCCCTGTCCCACACACACACACAAAAGCAGCATGGAATTTGGATATCTAGTCCAAGAGGACAACGGACCAATTCTTCAAAGGTCAGAGATTCATTGCTGCGGCCCGCCCCCCACAGCAAGGTCTTAATGCCTTTCCCAGGGACACACTTTCTCCCCGCTCCACCCCCCCAATGCATTTGCCAGCCGAAGGTGTCGAGACAATGGGGAAGGTGACAAGACGGTAGGGGGATGGCTCAGATTCCTGCCATGTGCCGCCAGGGTGTGAGATGCAGCCCCCTTCTCCCTGGGGGTGGGCAGCACACAGCTGAATAGGAGGCACACTCTTTCGCACCTCGACACATGGTGAGGAAGGGGGGTGGTCAGCCCCAAGACCCATTCGCACATTGCCAAGAAGAGGGTCTCAGAGCATTTCCCGAGTTGAGCAAAAGCAAACTCGGGGATCCAGGAGAGGTAAAATTGACAAACAGTTGAGGGGTTGGGTATGTTGAGCTGGAGAAAAGAACACTGAGAGGTGACACGATAGCCATCTTCTAATATCTACGCAATAAAACAAAATGCCCAAAGAGTACGTCATTTTGAGACTCCAGGGTAAGGCACTCAGTAGAATAAAGCTGTTGTCTTTGTCCATGGAGTTTTCTTGGCAGGGATACTGGAGTGGCTTGCCAGTTCCTCCTCCAGGTGGATCACGTTTGGTCCAAACACTCCACTACGACCTGTCCATCTTGACCTGTCCATAGCTTCCCTGAGTAATTCAAGCCCCTTCGCCACGACAAGGCAGTGATCCATGAAGGGGAGAGCTGGACCATAAAGAAGGCTGATCGCCGAAGAATTGATGCTTTTGAATTATGGTGCTGGAGGAGACTCTTGAGAGTTCAATGGACTGCAAGAAGATCAAACCTCTCCATTCTGAAGGAAATCAGCCCTGAGTGCTCACTAGAAGGACAGATCCTGAAGCTGAGGCTCCAATACTTTGGCCACCTCATAAGAAGAGAAGACTCCCTGGAAAAGACCCTGATGTGGGGAAAGATGGAGGGCACAAGGAGAAGGGGGCGACAGAGGACGAGATGGTGGGACAGTGTTCTCGAAGCTACTAACATGAGTCTGACCAAACTGCGGGAGGCAGTGAAGGATAGGCGTGCCTGGCATGCTCTGGTCCAGGGGGTCACGAAGAGGCGGATACGACTGAACGACTGAACAACAACAGAATAAAGCTGCACCAGTGATACTAAAATGGATAAAAAGGGATGGCCATAACCATCAAAGAATAAGACCAGCAACAATTTCCCCTATAAAGAAAGGCTAAAGAGTTTGGGAGATGTTTTGCTAAGAAGGGAAAAAGTTGGGAGGGGCATTAGAGAGCTTTAGATCAGTGTGGCACTAAAAGCTGAGAGTCACACAATTAAACAGGTCAGAGAGAATAAAATCCTCAACGCAGCACACTACTGTCAGATGTGCTGAAGAGAACTACTTTGGACAGCTATGAAACCAATGGCAGCTAAATGATGATTCCATGTTCAGAGGCAATGAACATTTTTTTTTTTTTTTAAAAAGCATTAATAAAATTCTATCTATCTATAAATGATCTTCCTGCCCACCTAGCAGTTCGAAAGCACGTCAAAGTGCAAGTAGATAAATAGGTACCCGCTCCGGCAGGAAGGTAAACGGCGTTTCCGTGCGCTGCTCTGGTTCACCAGAAGCGGCTTAGTCCTGCTAGCCACATGACCCAGAAGCTGTACGCCGGCTCCCTCGGCCAATAAAGCGAGATGAGTGACGCAACCCCAGAGTCGTCTGCGACTGGACCTAATGGTCAGAGGTCCTTTTACCTTTTTATATATGATCTATTAAAACATACAGCTGATTGCAATAAAGAACATCACAGCACCGGCTCTTTCCTTATAAACAGTTTGTTGGAATAAGAAAGTCTTCACCTGCCAGCAGATGGATAACTAGGAAGGGAGTTCCTATATTCAGAAGCTCCCATCAGCCCCAGCCAGCACAGTCAATAATCGGCAATGATGGGAGTTGGAACCCAGTGACTTATGAAGAAGACTCCCTGGAAAAGACCCTGGTGCTGGGAAAGATGGAGGGCACAAGGAGAAGGGGACGGCAGAGGACAAGATGGTTGGACACTGTTCTCGAAGCTACCAACATGAGTCTGACCAAACTGGGAGGCAGTGGAAGACAGGAGTGCCTGGCGTGCTCTGGTCCAGGGGGTCACAAAGAGGCGGACACAACTAAACAACTAAACAAACAACAGGTTAGGATCATAAGAAAGCTGTCTTATACCATGTCAGACCATTGGTCCATCGAGCTCAGTATTGTCAGCACTGGCAGGCAGCGACTTCCCAGTCCTGCCTGTCTGGAGTTGTAGGTGCTCTACCCTGGAGCTATGTCTGGCCGGTAGTGTAGTGGCAAATGCAGAACTGCAGGATCCTTTCTTGATAATGCCATGCCCCTTCTAAGAATTTACAGCCTTACAGGATCATGCACTCATCTTATACAAATGGGGATGCATTGCAATGGTCAACGCAGATCTCCACGCATTGCCTTTCAGCTGGACCTACTATTTTCTGTGCACACCCCAGGGGCAAATGATCTGGAGTGCTCCCATATCTTCCTTCAGAGCGACTTAAGATGTGTTTTCCCTGTAAGAACTTGCACGGTCTTCTCTTGAAAGTGAAGCATCTTGTGTTTTCAGCCTTGGAGCATGCAGAACATCAGAAGAGCCTTCTGGGTCAGGCCAACGTCATATTGTATGCCCAGCGGCCAGTCAGATGCCCGTCGTAGGAAACCCACAAGCAGGATCTGAGCACAAGAGCCCTTTTCCCTCTTGTGGGTTCCAGCAACTGGGATTCAGAAGCGCTGCTGCCTCCGACCGCAGAGACAGAGCATAGCCATCATGACTCATAGCCACCGAGAGCCCTCTCCTCCATGAATTTATCCAATCCTCTTCTAAACCCACCGAGGTTGGTGGCCTTCCTGCATGCCTGCTTGGATGGTGTTTCCTGCTTGGCAGGGGGTTGGACTGGATGGCCCTTGGGGTCTCTTCCAGCTCTAGGATTCTATGATTCTATGACCCACCATGACCCTGGACGACCGTACAACTGGCTATGGGGCCCTTCCTCGCCTCTGAACTAGGAGGGACATCAAGTCAGGTCCATCAAGGCTTTTCAGACGGGTGGATGTACCCAAAGAGCACATGTCTACCCTCGGCCACATTTTCTCCCTCCTATCAATAAAGAAAAGGGCAGGCTTCTTGGGAAGGCAGCCAATACTCCTTTCAACCTACCCATAAAAAAGAGGCATGGTCTCGCTTCCTTTGCCGTGCTGAGCTGTAAACAAACATCATTGCTGCATTAAGAACAGTCCGGGGATGTCAAAATATTGGCACAGCCCACTGCCAAGGCAAAAGAGGGGCAATTAATTCCTGAAAGGAAGGTTATTGGGGGGGGTGAGTGGGGAGAGGAAGAGAAAGCTGTAATTTTTAAGAAAATCCCCCATTTTGCAAACGGATGCCAGGGAGCAGCTCTGGCAAATTAATGGCAGGCAGCCGTTACAGCGTTAATATCTTAAGCAGGCATCGTTGGAGAGGGACCTCCCGGCCAGCATCTGCACACCGAGCATCTAAGAAGACCCCTTTTGCAGTGGTGCCTGGTGAACTTGAAATGAGGCAGCAGGAAACCTTGATCTCCGTCTCGGCCAGGTTGGTTGAAAGGCGCCTTTGCCAACTTGGCGCCCGTCAGATATTTAGGATGACAGCTCCTGTCATTCCCAGCCAGCACAGCTGTATGGTTCTGAGGAGGGTGAGAGCCATAGGCATGCCAAAACCTCTGGAGGGCACCAGGTTGGGGAAACCTGTTTTGAAAATTAGTTAAACCACAGAGCCTAGGGCTTGCTGATCAGAAGGTCGGCGGTTCGAATCCCCGCGACAGGGTGAGCTCCCGTTGCTCGGTCCCAGCTCCTGCCCACCTAGCAGTCCGAAAGCATGTCAAAGTGCAAGTAGATAAATAGGTACCACTCCGGCGGGAAGGTAAACGGCGTTTCCGTGCGCTGCTCTGGATCGCCAGAAGCGGCTTAGTCATGCTGGCCACATGACCCGGAAGCTGTACGCCGGCTCCCTCGGCCAGTAAAGCAAGATGAGCGTCACAACCCCAGAGTCGGACACGACTGGACCTAATGGTCAGGGGTCCCTTTACCTTTACCTAAAAAAGCAAAGTTGTTAAAAGCAATAATTAAAATACCTTTAGAACCAGCATTTAAAATGCAGTTTGCCTAAACAGCAGCCTAGTGATCAGCATCATATGCTCCTTAGTTTTCAAAGACCCGTCTGAACAGGAAGGTGCTAACCTGGCGGCAGAAGTATAACAAGGAGGGAGCCAGGCTGACCTCTCTTGGGAGGGAATCCCACAATCTGGGAGCAGCCACAGAAAAGGCCTCTCCTCTCGTCTCCAGTGTTGGTGGGACTGAGAGAAAGGACTCACTCAAGGATCTTGCCACCTGGGCAGGTTTGTCTAGGGAGCTGCCACCTTTTCAGGTAGTCAGCTCTTTATACTTCTATCTTGATACTTCAAACGGTTCACTAGCTTCAACTCTTTCCCAAACTTCATCTCCAGGCGGGACTGGGAGAGACTCCTGCCTGAAATCCTGGAGAGCAGCTGCCAGTCAGTGCAGGTGATACTGAACCAGATGGACCAATGGTCTGACTTGGTAGAAAAGCAGTTTCGTATGTTCCTATGTTCTTGTGGATTTTGGTGGGATTTTGATTTATGAACGAAATTGGGGCTTGCCAGCATTTTCTGGAGACACCCCCCCTTTCTCCCCCAGGCTAGAGAAGTATATACTCTGATAGCACGGCTGCAGAGTTGATTTATTTTTGTAGCACCAACTTTTTGTTGTTGTTGAGAAAAACAACAATCCTGCTGTCAGCGCTGGGTGTTCCCCAATAATTTACAGCCCTCCCCCCCCCCGCTTGTGTTTTCCCTGTAAATAGCAGGCACAAAGGAGGAGGGGGGGGGAAGAGACAACTGTGAAAACATTCAAGGGTGTGAGCACGCAGCATCTGAGCATGTGCAGGAGACCTTTCTCAGCCTGCAGAGACATAGCTTTTGAAAGAAGGGACTCTGGTGGCCACGGAGCGTTGTGGCTTCCAGGTGGGGCCCTCTCTTGGAGAGCAAATACTACTGCTCTGGTAAAGAAGGCCCAACAGAGAATTTATTTCCTCAGACTTTTAAAGAAGAATAATCTGAGTGAGAGACTGCTGGTGTCCTTCCACCGAGGCTCCATAGAGAGCATTCTTACATACTGTATTTGTGCTTGGTTCTCCAGCTGCACAGCCAGGGAGAAGAAGATGATTCAGAGGGTCATATCGATAGCCCAAAGGGTTGTTGGTCACCCTCTCCCCTCTCTGGAAGAACTGTACAGTTCCCGCTGCCTTAAAAAGGTGAACAATATTTTAGATGACCCATCTCACCCGGGATATGGTCTCTTTGCGCCACTGCCTTCAGGTAGAAGATACAGAACAATCAGAGCAAAAACAAATAGACTGAAGAACAGTTTCTACCCAAGAGCTATAACCATCTTAAACACTGTAACCAGATAATATGACCTTGGAGAGCTGTGATGGGTGTATGTGTGTGTATGTGTGGCTTTCTTTGGTGTGTGTGTGTGTGTGTTTTGTGCTGCTTTTTGTTTTGTTTTTTCTTTCTTTCTGTTTTTACAGGGGGCATGCAATTTCATTGCACTTGTATAGCGTTGTGCTTGTACTTGTGCAATGACAATAAATTATCTTATCTTATCTTATATCTTCTTTCTTCTTCTTCTCCTCCTCCTCCTCCTTAAAATTAAGAACAAGGCACAAAGTCTTTTGCGAAGACACCGCTGCTATGGCAGAGAATGAGCGGAGGCGAAGCCTTTCCTAGCATGTTGACAAGCTGGAACGTGTCCAGAAGAGGGCAACCAAAATGGTCAAAGGCTTGGAAACGATGCCTTATGAGCAATGGCTTAGGGAGCTGGGTATGTTTAGCCTGGAGAAGAGAAGGTTCAGGGGTGATATGATAGCCATGTTCAAATATATAAAAGGATGTCATATAGAGGAGGGAGAAAGGTTGTTTTCTGCTGCTCCAGAGAAGCGGAGCAATGGATTCAAACTACAAGAAAGAAGATTCCACCTAAACATTAGGAAGAACTTCCTGACAGTAAGAGCTGTTGGACAGTGGAATTTGTTGCCAAGGAGTGTGGTGGAGTCTCCTTCTTTGGAGGTCTTTAAGCAGAGGCTTGACAGCCATCTGTCAAGAATGCTTTGATGGTGTTTCCTGCTTGGCAGGGGGTTGGACTGGATGGCCCTTGGGGTCTCTTCCAACTCTAGGATTCTAATAATAATATGAATCATGATTCCTGCTTGGCAGGGGGTTGGACTGGATGGCCCTTGGGGTCTCTTCCAACTCTAGGATTCTATGATTCTATGTGTTCCTGCTCTTTGGAAGTGGCTGTTACATGTTCTTCATGCTGCTTAATCGAAGTCTGTGGCAAATCAGCAAGAAAGAAAACCCCAGCTCAAGTTGCTTTTTGGAGTCTCGAGTTTGATGCCGGCCCTCCTCTCAGGGAAAGCAAAGAGGCTGCCTCAGGCAGCAAATACTGGGGGACGCGTAGTGACATCATGTTGCGAAAACCTTGCAGGCGTGGGCAGCGCCGAGGCCACAGCGATCTGCTGTGTGGAAGCGCCCCCGGTGCACGCAAAGACTTTTCTATCCGTATATGAGGCAGCAAGCTTGCAACCAGGGAGGGGGAGGCCAAACCAGCACAGGACCTTGCTGTAAACATGAATGGAAGGAAGTGGCACAGGGGAATGCGTCTCCAACCTGTCTGCTGCCAGCAACTTGGGCCGGGTTTTTGCTTTCTTTGGTGGAGGGGAGGCGGTGAGTGGGGATCCATTAGGAAAGGAAAAAGGAAGAAAAAAAAGGTGTGCTTTCTGAACAAATAAAAAAGCGATTCCCACCGAGTTTAGGTCTCCTCCCTGGCTGAATGTTATATGGCTGGAGGGGATATTGCCCCGTGGTCTTCGCTGCTGTTGGGAGTCTAGGGTGCCTTCAGCGTAGCATCACTGTTTCTCAGGAACCAAGCGCATGCCAGAAATGCAGGCTTGCACAATTAATAATAATAATAATTTATTATTTATACAACCTTGATGGCAGAAAGTGAGGAGGAATTAAAGAACCTTTTAATGAGGGTGAAAGGGGAGAGTGCAAAATATGGTCTGAAGCTCAACATCAAAAAAACTAAGATCATGGCCACTGGTCCCATCACCTCCTGGCAAATAGAAGGGGAAGAAATGGAGGCAGTGAGAGATTTCACTTTCTTGGGTTCCATGATCACTGCAGACGGTGACAGCAGTCACGAAATTAGAAGACTCCTGCTTCTTGGGAGAAAAGCAATGACAAACCTAGACAGCATCTTAAAAAGCAAAGACATCACCTTGCCTACAAAGGTCCGTATAGTTAAAGCTATGGTTTTCCCAGTAGTGATGTACGGAAGTGAGAGCTGGACCATAAAGAAGGCTGATCACCAAAGAACTGATGCTTTTGAATTCTGGTGCTGGGAGACTCTTGAGAGTCCCATGGACTGCAAGAAGATCAAACCTCTCCATTCTGAAGGAAATCAGGCCTGAATGCTCACTAGAAGGACAGATCCTGAAGTTGAGGCTCCAGTACTTTGGCCACCTCATGAGAAGAGAAGACTCCCTAGAAAAGACCCTGCTTCCGGTCGGCGCGCCGGAGGGGAAGGTCGGGGGACATGTCGCTCCTGACATTCCCCGACCCGACCGGCTTAAAGGGGTGCCTGCGACAGCGACGCAGCCCCCGAAACTCCCGGGAGCTTTGATCCCGGGACCTTAGGTCCGGCAGCGGCTCCCAACGCCGCCCCAACTCCCGCGGCGGCCACAGTAGAGGCTGCCGTGCGAGACGCGGGGTAGCGGAGCCCCTCGGACCGCCATTGCCCGCCGGGTTGAAGCTGCGAGCCCTTCCCAGCTGAGCGCGCTGATTCCTCCGAAAATGCCTTGATTGGACAATTTAACCGTGAGTACAAAGAGTGTACCGAAGAATTAGGACTAATTTGGCAAAGTAAAGGGATGAAATTTACGGAGGTCCGTCCCTTGCTACTGTGGCACAAAATCAGGAACTTAATTGCCGATGCGGCTGCAAAGTAACGGAATTTGACATTGCAACAGAGATGCGATCCTTTTGACACCCCTGATCGGGGGGGCTACTAACTAACATTTTTGACAGCTAGGATCGGAATCGGACCTGTTGGAATTGACTGTGGAAATTTGGTGTCAGAACTTGGCTTTGGTTCGGTCTGGAATATTGTAAAGCCATGTCTTTGAAAATGGAGGATGATTTGGAATGTGGAGGCTGGAAGAGAGTCCTTGATAAAATCTGGGAACTGCGAATGGAGTTCCAGGCAGAGACTGCAAGAATGAGAGGCGCTGTAAACAACGTTGATGTCATGCCAGCTGCACAAAGAGAGGAAGGGGGTGAAATTCCCCCCAAGGCCATGAGAAAGCCTCGCCACAGGAAGAAACATAGGAAGAAACTTTTCCGCCGTAAGATATCTGGATTGAAGAAGAGGATTAAAAGATTGACATTCATAAAGGATTACCCTGTACAAAGACAGTGGAAACAGAACCAGCGGAGAAGTCAAAGTGAAGATGAAGCCCAAGTGCAAGTGAGCACTTGGACTTGGACTGAGGAAAGGCGAGGGCAGGGGTGAATGGTGCAGATGGGTTATTGGGGATTGATTAAACATTTGGATTTTGACCTTTTTATGTCGGACATGGCTTGGAGTTTGGATTATGATAGCACCTCTTGAAGTTAGGGGCCTGAAGATTAAGGGGAGTCAGAAGGAAACTTTTAGATGATGTGGGAGGAAGACGCAGAGGCTAGAACTAAATAAAGTTGTGAAACAAGATATGTTGTTTTGTATGAGTTAGAACTATATTTTGAAACTAAGCTTAAGTTAGGTTTAAGGTGTTTATGTACCTGAATGGAAGTAATATATTGTTTGATGCAGCCACTAGGGAGGTGCGGAGGAAGTCACCATGATTATGATTTGTTTTCAAGAAGGGCCTACCCGGGAAAAGGGGTAGGCCGAAGCTAGATAATGACTTGTTTGAGGTCAGGGGAAATAATGACTGGGTTTACCTCCGTGAGAGGGAGGGTAAGATTATATATCTCCCCAAGGTGAGAGATGGGGAGGGATGAATCCTGACCGAAATGTATTATTGTATGTTTATAAAATTATAAAATTAATAAAAATCATTTAAAAAAAAAATAAAAATAGAAAAGACCCTGATGTTGGGAAAGATGGAGGGCACAAGGAGAAGGGGACGGCAGAGGATGAGATGGTTGGACAGTGTTCTCGAAGCTACTAACATGAGTTTGGCCAAACTGTGAGAGGCAGTGAAGGATAGGCGTGCTCTGGTCCAGGGGGTCACGAAGAGTCGGACACGACTGAACGACTGAACAACAATTTATACCCCGCCCATCTGTCTGCCCCCCCCAGCCCCTCTGGGTGGCTTCCAACAAAACACTAAAATACAACAATCCATCGAACATTAAAAGTTTCCCTAAACAGGGCTGCCTTCAGATGTCTTCTAAAAGTCTGGTAGTTTTTCTCTTTGACATCTGGTGGGAGGGTGTTCCACAGGGCGGGCGCCACTACCGAGAAAGCCCTCTGCCTGGTTCCCTGTAACTTGGCTTCTCGCAGGGAGGGAACCGCCAGAAGGACCTCTGCCTCGTTCCCTGTAATTAAAGGGCATCAAAGGGTTCTGTTGTTCTAGTGCAACAAATCCACTGAAAAGAAAAAGCAGACTTTTTGCAGCTAGGAAAGTGACAGGGATACACACCAAGAAGCGTGGGATGAACCAATGATTAATGGGGAAACCTAGAAACACCCGGCCAGCAAATTGGAACGAATGCTCAACAAAGGTTCCATGTGCACTAGACATTTAAAACAGTATCATACCAGTCATTGGAACAGTCCTGGCTTCCCCCAAAGAATCCTGGGAGCTGCAGTTTGTATAGAGCAGTGATGGCTAACCTTGACACTCCAGATGTTTTGGAACTACAACTCCCATCATCCCTAGCTAACAGGATCAGTGGTCAGGGATGATGGGAGTTGTAGTCCTAAAACATCTGGAGTGTCAAGGTTAGCCATCACTGGTATAGAGTGTCGAGAATCATTAGATCCTCCTTCCCCTCACACAGCTGTAATTCTCAGAATGATTTGTCAATCAATCACTATTCCCAGGAAACTCTAAAATTCATTGCTCCTTGACCCAGGGTGTGGATTAGGGGCAGTTGCTGAGGCCTCTTTCCACCTGCCTTGCCCCACCCTCGTCTCTGTCTCTCAATTTGTATTGTATTGTTTTATGCACTGTGGCTTGCTGTTGTTTTATTGATTGTAGTTTCAAAATTCATTGTAATTGTTAAGAGTGGGTTTTTATTTAATTTTTATATGCTGACATTATCCTATCCAGTGATGGCTAACCTTGACACTCCAGATGTTTTGGAACTACAACTCCCATCATCCCTAGCTAACAGGACCAGTGGTCAGGGATGATGGGAGTTGTAGTCCCAAAACATCTGGAGTGTCAAGGTTAGCCATCACTGTATACTATTCTAATGATTGTTGAACGTTACTTTGATTGCTTATTTTAAAGCTATGTTTTATCATCACATTTTTGTATTGAATTACAGGCAGATAGCCATGTTGGTCTGTCATAGTCAAAACAAAAATAAAAAAATCCTTCCAGTAGCACCTTAGAGACCAACTAAGTTTGTTCTTGGTATGAGCTTTCGTGTGCATGCAAAAGTGTATCTGAAGAAGTGTGCATGCACACGAAAGCTCATATCAAGAACAAACTTAGTTGGTCTCTAAGGTGCTACTGGAAGGATTTTTTTTTATTTTTGTATTGAATTAGATTGTTATAAGGTGTACATTCTGTTTCTTCAGCTTGTAAACCGCCTTGAGTATTGCAAGATAGAAAGGCGGTATACAAATTAAAAGTGATGATTTAGGTTTGGAGATCTTTGCTGCTTCCAGGATTGTGCTACTGTTCTTTCACGGTTAAGGATTTACTTGTGAGTGGACCATTTAATTTTATTGCATATTAGTTGATGCAAAAGGCTTTCATTAGCCTATCATTTATATGACCACAGTATTTCAATGTCTTGTAATTCTTCGCGAAAGATCTTGTGCAAACTTTGTGGTTGTGAACTACTTTGAGGAGTTTGCCATAGAAGAGCAGCACATGAACTATGGAACTCCCTCCCGCAGGAGGCAATGACGGCCACCAACCTGGACAGCTTTAAGAGAGCATTGGACAAGTTCGGGTACAAGGCTATTGATGGCTACTAGCCCCAATGCTGATGGTCTTGCCTGCAGTTGCAACGCTTCTGAATACCAGTTGCTGGAAGCAAGCACTTCTTGCTTGGGTCCCGTTGGCAGGTTTCCCCAAGGTTGGCCCCTGTGCGAACAGCATGCTGAACTAGATGGGCCATTGGCCTGATCCAGCAGGCTCTTCTTATGCCCTTCAAGATCCTTTTTTTAACTGGGACGGTCACTGTCAGGGCCGGCAACGCTCTGCAAAGCATGTACTTGGCCACTGAGCTATGGACAGACTGAGGTCTCCCCACACAAGTCAGCATTGAGGAATCTCGCGGTGCTTGTTTCTGAAACATGCAACCTCGCAGCAGCAAATTGCACGGCCACATTGCCCTCCAGGTTTTTTTCCACACCCGCTGAATCGCCTCTCTTGCAGCTCCTGCTCTACTCAACCAGCCTGGGTGAGCAACGGGAGGGAGGCTGGGGGGTGGGGGGGGGGAAGCGGGATGCAGAACAGCAGGCCGAGGGTGAGGTAATGTCAAAAGGTGCAGGAAACGGATTCATTATACACGCCAAACAGGAAGCAATGAGACAAGACCTTGGCAACACTGGGATTTATTTATTTATCGGAGGTGGGGGCAGGGGGAGAGGACGCAGGCCCTGCAAGTCGAACTGCAACCTTGTGTTGTGTGTGTGTGTGTGTGTGTGTGTGAGTGAGTGAGAGAGAGGGGGGGGGGAAATAGAGGACAATTACATCCCAGATTAGCAGCCTCTTGCCTCCCAAAGTTTGACGGTTTGAATTAGGTGCAGAAACGTCAGCTCCGCAACCTGCAGCTTTTAGGGGTCACTTAATGCAGTGTTTCTCAACCCTGTGCCTCCAGATGTTTTTGGCCTACAACTCCCATCATCCCTCGCTAGCAAGACCAGTGGTCAGGGATGATGGGAGTTGTAGGCCAAAAACATCTGGAGGCACAGGGTTGAGAAACACTGACTTAATGCAGCCTTTCCTCCTACGCCTGGGGTCTTCCAGCTGTTTTGGACTATCAGCCCCAGCAGGCTGCTGTCCAGAACAGCTGGGTGTGTGTGTGAAAGCTGGCTTGTCCCGAGTTTTCAACACGGCAGCTGTGCTGCCTTAGCCAAGCCACCCTCAGCAGAACCAGCACCTGGGCCTCAGCATGGTGTAGTGGTTAGTGTGCCGGAATAAAACCCAGGAGAGACCAGGGTTCAAATCCCTGCTCAGTCATGCTCACTGGGTGACCTTGGGCCAGCCAGAGTCCTTGAGCCTGAACCTACCTCACAGGGTTGTTGTGGATAAAATGGGGAGGAAGAGAACCATGTACAATACACATTGAGT
The DNA here is from genome assembly GCA_034642065.1 of Darevskia nairensis. Classification (NCBI taxonomy): domain Eukaryota; kingdom Metazoa; phylum Chordata; class Lepidosauria; order Squamata; family Lacertidae; genus Darevskia; species Darevskia nairensis. The sequence continues at coordinate 610,521 of JAWWNI010000177.1, read as the reverse complement.
CAAGGAAGCATGGGCTGTGTGGCCATTGGATCAACCAACCTTATTTTCCTTGTTATCTTATTGATAGCAATGAGATATATTCCCTTTTCCTTGGAAGAAAAAGTGGGATATAAATGGAATACATAGATAATAAACAGAAATCTTCCATCACATGATGATGACAATGATGGGGTAAGGTGCTTAGCCAGCATGGTGTAGTGGTTAAGAGCGGTAGACTTGTAATCTGGTGAACCGGGTTCGCGTCTCCTCTCCTCCCCATGCAGCTGCTGGGTGACCTTGGGCTAGTCCCACTTCTCTGAAGTCTCTCAGCCTCACCTCACAGAGTGTTTGTTGTGGGGCAGGAAGGGAAAGATTACTAGCCGCTTTGAGACTCCTTCGGGGAGTGATAAAGCGGGATATCAAATCCAAACTCTTCTCTTCTTCTTAGCACTGATCAATACAATGCCACACTATTTATGCTACCCAAAGCGCTAACAGCCCATTCAGGATGCAGGAAGAAGTCAAGAGAGAACGAACCTTTTCAGCGGTGGCTCCCCAACTGGGGCACGTTCTCCCTGGGAAACCTTGCCTGGCACCATCCTTGCCTACCTGTAGTGCTCAGGCAAAGGCACTCCTATTCCCCAAGGGATTTGGCTCGTAATTGGTCTTCCTCTTTCATTTTGGGAGGGCAGGGTGTGTCCTCATTACGGTGTAGCTGGATGTGCATGCTTAGGCTGATTTCTGACCTTCCAGTGTTTTTTTAAATTTGGCACTGTATGCTTTTGAAAAACCAACAGACCTGTGCCTGGCTGTTTGGAAGGCACTCCTCTCCTCCGCCATGTCTGAAATTACTCCGCCCCCCCAACACACAGAGAAGCCACCCCCTCTCCTTCCTGTTGTTTGGCTGCAAAGAGGGGGGGGGGGAATATCAGTGCAAAGTAACCTTGCATTTAAAGAGCAGCCAGGAGGGGATGCGGACCTCCTTCCAGAGTCACGTCCTGTTTATGTTCTAAACACTTCTGTGCCTCCCCCCCCCCACCGCCAGCTGTTTATTCCTCTCATGTTCCCCACCTTAGACAGCCTGGAATGGGATTTTCTTTGGGGGAAGTAGAGGAGAAGGGGGTGGGGAAGAGTAGTGTGGGAAAGATCTGGATTCAGTTCCTGTCAGGAAGTGTATTTCCCCACCCCCCTTACATTCTTTCTAAGAAGAATAAGGTAAGGCAGGCGGAAAAACACGCAGCATTTTCGGCTGCCCTGGAAAAAAGACCAGGAAGGGGAAATGGTGCCAGGGACTCGCCAGGCCTGCTGCTAATCCAAGAGGGACCAGGCCTCGCTCTGCGCCACGTGGGCTGGGGGCATGCTCTGTGCTTTGGTTTGAAACTGGTTTGCTCACATGCCACTTGGCAGCCGCTTTGAGCTGGAACTAAGGACTCACACTTGCAGGTAGACGCTGCAGGTAGCGCACCTGCCCCCAGAGCCGCTGCGGCACATCTTTGCGCAAGAGTTGTGCTTGCGCAGGAAGGAGGCAGAGTTCTGCTCTCTTGCTACCCGGGTGGCAGCTCTGGGCAAAGCTGCTTCTGGCCACATTCCTCAGCTGCAGACGGTCCAACCGGCCCCCCGATCTACAAATTCCTCTCCACATCCAACTCATCAGTTCCCCACCCAACTCCTATTGCCCAGCTTCTTTTCCCGAGTCTGGAAACTTGGTCAACTGAAGCTGGTGTTCCTAAGATGCTGAGCAGCAAATCGCGTATTATATATTTGGGCTGAGAGGGACAGTCCCGAGCACCAGTAGGAATCCCTGCCCCAGAGGGTCTTACTGACGCTTACGGAGAAGGGGGTGGTGGAGCAGGAGCGAAATCCCCCCAGGCGGCTGTGCGCTGCTCCTCCCCTATAAAAGCCCACAGCCCTCCGCACCCCACCCCACTCCAGCCCAGCCCATCCCCAGCTGGCTCTCTTTCCTGTTTACATCCGGATCTGGACTCCGGATGAAGACTGGAGCTGACTTTCCTGCGCTGAGATGTCAAGGTGGGGAGAAGGTGGGGCCAGGGAATCCAGTTGGAGAAGAGGCCGTCCCTTAGAAAGCAGGTTTCCATCTCCCGAGAGTATGGAGACTCGAGCGCACGCATCCACACATTCCTGCTGGGGAAACAGGGCCCGACAGTGCCTTCGCTAGAAAGTTGGCCATTTATTTCAGAGTACACCCAACATTCATTTCTGTTTGCCCCAGAGGAGTAGCAGCACGGCCTGGAGCCTGAAGGGAACATGATAACAGGATGCGAGAGACCGGTCCGGAGGCTATCTAGGAGAACACCGCGCCCCCCCCCATCCTCCCCGCTTTCCTGGCTAGGATGGCGAGGCTCACTTCCTTGGCAGCGCACAGGAGAGGCTGCTCAACAGGTCACCACAGATCCTGCTGCTCCAGAAGAGTTCCTCCCCCGGTCCATGCACACAGCGGTCCAGGCCTCGGTGGGGAATATTGCTGCTGGAACTTAAGGGAAGGATGAGGGTGGCAGCTCTTGCAGCCCCTGGCTTTGGGGGGCAAAGTCTGGGCCGCACCCTCAGGTGTGGCTGCCACCTCCAGAGACCAGAGCGGCCGAGGAGTCCATTTCTGCGGGCAGCGTGGCTGTCCCTCGAAGGCGCCGGCGTCACTGCTGCTTGGAGCGAGGCCACAGCCGGCTTGCCAGGGAGCCCAGGAAGAGCTGCTGCTTCTTCTGCTGGGAGAGGTCAGAGAGGCGCTGCTGCTCTTCCTGCGAAAGGACAGCCGACACAAACGGAGCCTGGTCATCACCAAGGAATCCAGAAGGGCTGCCGCCCCGAGCCCTGCCGATCCCATTCCCGTACATGCGGACGTGTCAAGGAGGCTAGCAGAGCAACTCAGCAGCCTGGCTCACATGCCACGTTAAGCCAGAGACTTGTTTTTAAACTGCCTTCGTGCAGATGATCAGCAAACCTTGGTTGCTTGCCCAGGGTGGGTTTGGAGAAAAACCAACCACAAGCCCAGGATCGAATGGCGTGGCAGGGCAGACTCAGGTGCTTGTTTTGTTTGCAGGACCACAGCAGTGGAGGGGAAGAGCTGCGTGAACCTTTTTTTTCTGCTGCATGCATCAGCATGCTGCTCATGTCACAGTAAACCATGGTTTGCTTTAACTATGGTTTAATGTGAGGATGAACTAGGCCAATGTGTGGAGAAGGCATTCTGCAGATCCTCTGAGGCACTTGCCTTCCCGTGATCCACTGGGAAGGAGAAAAAGGAGACATGGTGGTGGAAGGCAAAAAATTTTCTGGGACCCCACTATCTGCAACAGCCACACTCAGACCAAGATCTGCATTGAGTGTGGGCTTTTTCCCAGCAGCAGTCTTGCCCACTGGGTTGGCCTCACCCTACGAGATGGTAGCGTTGCCACAATAAGCTTTGAACATTCTAAGTAAGCTAAAATATTTATACTTTATTAGCAGGGAAACCAGGATTTCCCAACAAAGTGACTGGGACGGTGACTCTGCAACCCCAGCACCCTGGCTGTGTTTAAGGGCTTCACCAAAGCAGTAGCAGCCTCCCCCCCCCCAAAGAAAAAGCCCCCAGCCCTGACTCTGCACTCCTCCTCACCTGTTCCAGCTGTGACTGCCTGCGCTTGAATGCCTCCAGTGGGTCCTCTTCCAAGGAGTAGTTTTCCAGCACTGTCCGGACGTCTTCTACGCCACTCAAGGCAATGGCTGCCAGGCAAGAAGGAGGGAACAAGCATTAAAGGAGAATCAGAAATTTGCTGTGTTTCAAAACAGGAGATTGTCTGGCCTTGACGTTCTGCCCCCTGACCCTGCCATGGATATGTGGAACAGGTACTCACTGAATACCCTTGGGCAGGGATGGGGATCCTACAAATGCTTTGGGGCAGGCTCGTCCCGCGACCTATAGCCCAGCTTTTCTCAACCTTGGGTTCCCAGGTGTTGCTGGAAAACCCCTCCCAACATCCCTGAGTGCTGCCCCTGCTGGCTAAGGATGATGGGAGTTGTAGTCCAACGACACCTGGGAACCCAAGGTTGAGAAAGGCTGGGCTAGCCAGTTCCCGTGGAAGAGAGAACAAGCTTGTTTTCTGCTCTGGAGAGCAGGACTCAAACCTATGGAGTCAAGTTACAAGAAAGAAGATTCCAACTAAACCTCAGGAAAAGCTTTCCGACAGCAAGAGCTGTTTGACGGTGGAACAGTCTCCCCCAGGAGGTTGTGGGCTCTCCTTCCTTGGAGGTTTCTAAGCAGAGGTTGGATGGCCACGTGTCCTGGGTGCTTCAGCCGTGATTCCTGCATTGCAGGGGGTTGGGCTAGATGGACTCTACAGTCCCATAATTCTATGATTCCATTTTGGGCGAATGTCTCCTTACTCTTCAGGAAGGCAGCAAGGTCAAAGAGGGTCCGGTCATCCGAATTCCCGTCCCACTTCTTCAGAGCCATGCCGTTGAAGGGCTGCAGGCCGAATGCCTCCTTCTTGCAGTCCACCACCACCACTTTCGAAGGATCTCTGTTCAGGCAGGAAATATCCTAGCGAGAGGAAGACACAGAGGCAGGCTGGAGAGGTCAGCAGCAGGCAAGGCTGGCTTCCCCCCAAAAACTCAACAGGCATTTTAGGACGGGCCTGAACACTGCAAGAGATGCAGGAACTTCCCAAGGTGCAATTGTCCTAACCTGCTTGACAATAAGAGAAACGGGTCAAAGGCCCCGAGAGGGTCAAGAGAGCTTGAAAGGGAAATTGTGTCTTGCGATCTAATAACGGCCTTTGAATTTCCTGGTGAAGATTCCTCCTTGCCCCCCCCCATTGTCCTGCTTCAGAACCTTAGTTTTCTCTTGGCGTTTTGCATTTAATATATAATCTTAATCCAGGTATCGATTTCTGCGATGCAGGCACAGGACCTGCCTTGTGTCACGATAGCGTTACGATTGCTGTGACTTTGCTTCCGAATAAGTAACTTCAGGGGCCGGGCAGGGAGAAACTGATTTGAATCTCCCTTGCAATGCAAAACTATTTTCTTTGAAAGAATGAAAGCAATTCCTCTTCTGACTGTCCCCTTAAATACTCCTCCCCCCACGGCTCACTCACTCGCATGGGCGTTCCTGCTATATCAAAGGCTCCCTCCTTAGGATTGTTCTTCCCTCTTTCCCTGCCTTCAACTCCGCAGCTACAGTACTGAGCCTTCTGCAGTTTTACCATCTCTGAGGAACATCAGAACCGCTCCTCACAGCAGGTGGGGGGAGAACTCCTTGCCCCCTTCCTCTGCCTGCCTGCTTCCTCCTCCCCCCTTCCTCCCCCCCCCTGCTTTCGCTTAGAAAAATAGAAAGAAAAGAGAACCCACAACAATCAGAAGCGCACATGCCATGGAGAGAAAAAGACGCCCCACAGGCTCTGGGGCAGCAGATGGGAGGTGGAGGGAGGGAGGAGGACAGACAGAAGGCAGGCTGGCTTGCAGCAAGGACGCAAAGCCATCCGCACTCTATTGTGGAGCGCAGACACAGGGGAACTCGCATTGCGGAACACGAGGAGGCCACCTGCTGCTCCAGCCTTGCGCTCGCCTAGGCTGGGCCACGGGTTCGAAACACAGCTGCGGAGGCAGGGCTGCAAGGGAGGCCCGGGTTGCTGCACGACATCGCTCTGCAAGGAGATGCAGATAGGGAGGACCAGCGCCCCTTTGCCACAGCCCACTGGGAGCGTCAGGACATTCAAAGGGCCTTGTTGCAAACCTCCCTTTAACACTCTGAGCCACTCTGTTAGGACCGACCTCCCTCAATACTCTGGAGATCCCAGTAACAAGAGTGCTCCCGTCCAGCTGGCGTGACCAGTTATATCCTCTGCTCCAGGCCTCCCTGATGAAAACCTCTTAGCCTACAGCCCTGGGTTCTAATTACCAAGAAACCCCCCTGCTGTGCCAGCTGCCTAGCCTCTGCTAGCAACGCTGTGGCGTTCGAGGTTTACACCCTCTAGCCCTTCCTTAAGGAAGCTCTGAGACACAAACTATCTCCAGTTTTGTCCCCTGCCTGAGTCCCTTATATTGAGCCTTGATATAATACGCTGGACCTCACAGATGACGATACTTCAATGGCTTACACGAGAACAAGTTTTTATTGTGTAACAAGCATAATGGTTTCAGACTTTAATACATGTAGAACTTGGTTTCATTATAGTTTCTAAAGCTTTCTAAATCCTACCCATAAACCTCCCTCAGTCTGTTCTATCTATCTCCTCCCTCTCCAGATCCTCCCTCTCTCTCTCTCAACTCCCACACAACACCAACACCAACACCAACACCAACACCAACCATCAACCACCAACACCACCCTGACCAACTGCCGTTCCCCCCTTTTAAACCCCCAGGAGGTTCCGCCTCCCTGGAGTGAACTGCCATTTAACAGGTTCTATGGTTTAACATTTTAAACGCTGGGGAAAACTCAACATTCTGGTTCGCCACAGGCCTCAATCCCCCTTGCAGTGCATTCCTGTGGGTTTTCACTCGCATTGAGACCCTCTGGGGTCTCTGGAACTTAACCCTGTGCCCGTGTGAAGCGGCAAGATTCCAGCATGCCAGTTCTCTGTGGTTTCAAGGCAATACAGGAGGGGGCCAAGATCAAGATGCTCAGCCAGCACTCGGCACGCAACTGGCAAAAGGGTAAAGGAATCCTCTTTGGGGCTCTGCGCCAAGCCCACCCTCACCCCGAATTGGCCATGTAGCAGTGGCCCAAAGGGCCCCAATTAATGTGATAATGTGAACCCCTATAAATCCTTGAATATGCTTCTATAGAGATGTTATGATAACCTGTTGCTTTAAAGAAACTGATTATTTTTTCAAAAGAGGCCTTCCCTACTGGAAAGTACAGCAAATACGTCAATCACACAAAGATGCCCTTCATTAGCTAGAACATAAGTTGATACATGCACAAAGAGCTAACACAAGTTCCCAACACGCATACTAACAAAATGTAACAGATCTCTGAGCATCAATGTACACTTAGCAATGCTTATTGCGCCTGCGTATTAAAATTAGGTAATGGACATGTGTAAACTAATATGATGAATTTTATTGGTTAATTTGAAATCCTTTGTCTGAAATGTAATAAATACACCTGCCCAGACCTTTGGGCGGGGTTGCAGATTTGGGAATGATTCCGCTGTAACCTATTGCTTTGCAATAAACAATAATGGACTCCTAGCTCCTAAAGTCTCTGAGTTTTATTGGCGTAGCTCAGAAGATAGGCCTTTCCGGCCAATGCAACAGCCACAGCTCTCAAAGGAGGCAGCGGGGATCCAACTTGGGAATCAAAGCGGGTGCTCTAATCGATGCTCACTGAAGGGCAAACCCTCCCAGAAGTATTAGGTGCATTTGCAGGTGGAGGGGAGGAAGAAAAAGCAAACTCCTGATGGTGAAAGACATAACTTTCCCCCAGAGGGATGACAAGCACAACCTGGTGCCATCCCGATGTCTCCACCCAGAGATAAACGTGTGCACAGACACACAGGGCCATAACCACCACTGGGCATCTCCCCTCGTGTAAAGCCTGGCTGCAAATACCTTCACATGGTGCCCATCCATGTAGCGGGTGGCATCGCGGAAAAGCCGGTAGGAGATGAAGCCGTGAGGGTCCACGCTGTCAATGAGGGGGAAAGCAGTCTGGAACAGAGAAGGGGAAAGAGGAGTCATCTCACATGCCCCAAACATTTCCAGGATCTGAAGGTGCTTTCTGCAAGCTGACGCCATTCAGCTGCTTACTATACTGGTTCAGGAGGCCTTACCGGCACATTTATTTCCAGAATAAACCCACAGCTTGATTACACACACACACAAAGATAAAGCACATGCCTCAAGGGTCTGGCCTGCCTATTCTCGCTGGCACCAGCAAAAGGAACAAGCCGCACCCCCCCCCCCCAAGGGATACTGTGCCAACCTGTGCCTTAGGTCTTTGCCAGGTGTGGAGAACTCTGCCACTAACGGACTTTGCTATGGTTCCTCATAGGCCAGGGCTGCCGGTTAAAAATCATCTGCCCCGGCTGCAACAAAACAGGTCTCTCCCGTATCGGTCTCTACAGCCGCAGTAGGCACTGTAACCTTCCGACCGTTAGACTTCACGCCCCAAGGCACACTCCTCCATCAAGACAGACAGTTCAAAACCTTGTACCACTCCCCAAATACGCTCAGGCTAGGCTTTCGGCAGACCTTCCCTGGAGGGCATTCCATAAACATGGGCCAGCTACCAGAAAACACCCTCTTTAATGTATCTGCTCTCTTAGGAAGGGGCCATCAAGTGGTTGTTAAAACTGCAAAGCGTCGCAGATTAATGCACACACGTTGTCCTTTTGCCACGGCTCTGAACGCAGATAGCGCTTTAGACTTGGGTTTACCAGAATCACATGTGCTAAGAGCAAACAAGCCAGGCTGCTCCCTTGTCTTCTGCCCACAAGTCTCCTGGCCGTGCTGTTGTTCTCTCCCCACAAGGACAGGCCCACTCAATTAGCACAGTAATAGCCTGGATTCAATGGGCTGAATGGCGGTCCGGCTGGACCCATACATATTCAAATGAGCAGTGGCACGCTCCCCTGTGGGACTCCCCTCCCGCCACTCAAGCGTGAGAAAGGAGAAGTGGAAGGGAGGAGGCTGACCCAGGAGAGGCTAGGCAGGCAGGCAGGCAGGCCCTCTCCTACAGGACACAAATTCCTCAGTCCGCTGCAAGGCTTTGGGGACCCCCAACCACAACTGTGGGCCCCTGCCAGCCTTTGCACCATGCAGATGTGGGATGTGGCACCTGGCACAGAATTCAGGATCTCAAGAAGTCCAGTGTTCCTTTATTTTTAATGAAACAGCAAACTTCCTAGTGTTTATGGTTCCTGAGCTAAGGTGGGAGATGTATGGGCAAGAGTCTGCTGTCGGAAACCTGCCAGCTAAGGAGGACGGCCAGCGGCTGGGGTGGAGCTTTCATGTCCCTTTCCCCATAGCCAACAAAAGCAAAACATGCTCAAGTTGCATGATTTACACAGGATGTGTAGGTATTTAGGAGTGTGTGTGTGTGTGTTAGTGTATGGGCCCCAGCCTTGATCTGCTTTCTCTGGGCTCTTACATTCCCACAACCCTTTTAAGTCCAGTTACAGGTAGATAGCTGTGTTGGTCTGTCATAGTCAAAACAAAATAAAAAAATTCCTTCCAGTAGCACCTTAGAGACCAACTAAGTTTGTTCTTGGTATGAGCTTTCGTGTGCATGCACACGAAAGCTCATACCAAGAACAAACTTAGTTGGTCTCTAAGGTGCTACTGGAAGGAATTTTTCCCTTTTAAGTCCTTCATTCTTACGACCCCCTTCAAAGCTCTCCCACTTTCCAGCCTACCCTGAGTGGCTGCAGGTAGAGAAGCACCCCTGCAGCCCTCCTTCACACACACAAAAACACACCCACAAGAGAAGGAGAGAGAGTTTGTGTAGGAATACACCGCACACCTCTATTTCCTAGGCAGAGCCATCTCTGCTTCCTGGGATGGCCCCAGGGTCAGAAGCGGACTCTGCCTTGCTCCAGCTCCAGGACTAAGGAAGCCAAGCCACGGCTGGCCGGAGGCAGCGACAGATCACTCACCATGCCCGTTTCAGAGGTGAAGATGACAATTTCAAAGAGAGGTGCCAACTGCTGGAACAGGTTGTCAATGCCTGGCCTCTTCTTGAAGCGCCAGCCGGTCACTAACTGAGTGGGGGGGGGGGAGAGAAACAGTGTCAGGGCGGTTAGGGTACAAGAAGCGAGAAAGTGGAGCCTTGGGAGAAAGGGACAATAACCAGTTGCACAGAAAGAGCACTTGCCAACCAGCGCAGATCAATGCTGGCAGGAGACTGGGAAAAGTCCATGACCCCCCCACCCCCCGAAAAAAATACCAAGGCAGTTCTTATGTATATCCCAGCTACTGCACTGCAAACAGGAGTGCAGGCAACCGTCAATGGCCCCCCCTGTACTGTCCGTCAAGGGATAGGCTACCATATCACTTAACCTGACCAAGTAATACTCAGGTGGGGAGGGGGAAAGTGAGCACATTTGCTACACCTCCCTAAATGTTGCACCAGGATAGATACGCACCGACCATTCCGGGTGAAGGAGAACATCTGTGAGTTCGATGACTAGAGTGTAAGGGGGCTGGTAATAGGGCTCCTTCAGGGGGTCTGGGAGCAGCTTAGGACTAGTTGGCTCTATGATCATCTGCAAGAGACACAAACAAAGAGCAGCAGCAGTTAAAAGAGTGAAGGGCAGAACCTTCCTTCCTTAGAGCGTAAGAGACAGAAGTTAGAATCATAGAATCATAGAGTTGGAAGAGACCCCAAGGGCCATCCAGTCCAACCCCCTGCCAAGCAGGAAACACCATCAAAGCATTCCTGACAGGTGGCTGTCAAGCCTCTGCTTAGGGACCTCCAAAGAAGGAGACTCCACCACACTCCTTGGCAGCAAATTCCACTGTCGAACAGCTCTTACTGTCAGGAAGTTCTTCCTAATGTTTAGGTGGGCCGTCTCTGTCCACACAGGGCACGGGTAGGCAAACTAAGGCCCGCGGGGTGGATCGGGCCCAATTGCCTTCTAAATCCGGCCTGCAGACAGTCCGGGAATCACCGCGTGGATCACCAGCGTGCACGTTCTTTCCCTCTTCCTCACACGGCAGTGCCTCCTCTTCCCCCCTCCCTCCTCCTGGCTTCTCCCTGCCCTGCCTAGAGGAGGAAGGGGGCTGGGCTCATCGTCCCTCCGCCACCAGCCCCTGCCGCTCACAAGACACAGGAGCCGCGGTTGGCTGAGCGCCCCTCTCGAGCGGCCGCCATTTAAAGCAGCCCCTCTCCAGAGCCCTTTCGCGCACCGCTCATTGTCCCTCATTCATTCCCCTCCCCAAATATAGTCTGGCCCCCCACAAGGTCTGAGGGACAGTGGACCGGCCCCCTGCTGAAAAAGTTTGAGGACCCCTGGGCAGGAGTTTAATTACTTTCTAACTATAATCTTTCAGTTACAGGTAGATAGCCGTGTTGGTCTGTCATAGTCAAAACTAAATAAAAAAATTCCTTCCAGTAGCACCTTAGAGACCAACTAAGTTTGTTCTTGGTATGAGCTTTCGTGTGCATGCACACGAAAGCTCATACCAAGAACAAACTTAGTTGGTCTCTAAGGTGCTACTAAGCACCTCTAAGGTAGGGACCCAGGTAGTGCTGTGGGTTAAACCACAGAGCCTAGGGCTTGCTGATCAGAAGGTTGGCGGTTCGAATCCCCGCGACGGGGTGAGCTCCCGTTGCTCGGTCCCTGCTCCTGCCCACCTAGCAGTTCGAAAGCACATCAAAGTGCAAGTAGATAAATAGGAACCGCTCTGGCGGGAAGGTAAATGGAGTTTCCGTTTCTGGTTCGCCAGAAGCGGCTTAGTCCTGCTGGCCACATGACCCAGAAGCTGTACGCCGGCTCCCTTGGCCACTAAAGCGAGATGAGTGCCGCAATCCCAGAGTCGTCCACGACTGGACCTAATGGTCAGGGGTCCCTTTACCTTTAAGGTGCTACTGGAAGGAATTTTTTTATTTTGTTATAATCTTTCATTATCTGATGTAAGACACCTTCAGTTCTGGTCTGATAAAAAGGAAGGAAATAATTAACAACAACAATAGCAGCTGTTCTGGAGCTGCATACAGAGGAGAGGAGAGGCTCCAGACTGCTTCAATTGTGTCCCAACAGTTGTTCTGCCTGATAGGAGACAACAAGTCAGGACTGTACATTTTATTATTTCTTTCAATTAAGCAGAGAAACACAACACGAGAGTACACAGTGCAAGTTTTTCTCTTTTCTTTTGCAAAGACCTTCAAACTTCGCAGTTCGTTTTAAAGCCAGTCTTCACAGTATCCAGACAGACCGAAAAGCCAAGGTGCGTTCTTGCAGCTGCTACAAGGATAAAGTCTTTGTAGAGCGGACTCCCCCCCCCCCCAGCTGTGCCTGGTGATGGTCCTTAAAAGGAACACGAGCGCCCAAGCAAAGCAAAGCAAAGCTGCCAGGCTCAAAGCAGCTTGCACGCTGGGGCAATGGCGAGAGTTCAGGCCAGCGATTTTATCACCCTGGCGGCAGATGGGATACTCAGCGCACAGCAGCAGCAGCAGCAAGAGGCTCAGAGACGCTGATAGCAAAACGTAACCCAGGAGCAGAAGCCATACAGATACTGTCACAAGAAACTCAAGGCCCTCAAGGCTTGTTGGCCGGTGGTTTGTTTGCTTTTTTTTTAAAACCAGTCCATCCACCTGCACACACTCAAAAGGGCAGTTTGGGAAGAGAAGACTGAGAGGTGATATGACAGTCATCTTCAGATAGCTGAAGGGCAAGCTTGGTTTTTTTTGGGGGGGGGGAGTTGCTGCTCAAGAGGGTAGAAACTGAGCCAATGGATTCAAATCACAAGAAAGGAGATTCCAACTAAACGCCAGGAAGACCTTTCTGCGGGGAAGAGCTGCTTGACAGTGGAACGGACGCCACTGGAACCTGGGCTCTGTTTTTTAAGCAGAGGCTGAATGGCCATCTGTCAGGGGTTCTTTAGCTGCGATTCCTGCATTCCTGTGTGTAAGATTTGGTTTAAGTAAAACCAGCTCATCGGTAAGATCCCTGGAGTCCACCTTCAAAAGTCACTTATAAGTTCTGAGCTTTGGGTGTGTGCGTGGGGGAAAGCAACAACTGTTTTCATTATGTTGTTGTTCAGTCGTTCAGTCGTGTCCGACTCTTCGTGACCCCATGGACCAAGGCACGCCAGGCACACCTATCCTCCACTGCCTCTCGCAGTTTGGCCAAACTCATGTTGGTAGCTTCGAGAACACTGTCCAACCATCTCGTCCTCTGTCGTCCCCTTCTCCTTGTGCCCTCCATCTTTCCCAACATCAGGGTCTTTTCTAGGGAGTCTTCTCTTCTCATGAGGTGGCCAAAGTACTGGAGTCTCAACTTCAGGATCTGTCCTTCTAGTGAGCACTCAGGGCTGATTTCTTTAAGAATGGATAGGTTTGATCTTCTTGCAGTCCATGGGACTCTCAAGAGTCTCCTCCAGCACCATAATTCAAAAGCATCAATTCTTCGGCGATCAGCCTTCTTTATGGTCCAGCTCTCACTTCCGTACATTACTACTGGGAAAACCATAGCTTTAACTATACGGACCTTTGTTGGCAAGGTGATGTCTTTGCTTTTTAAGATGCTGTCTAGGTTTGTCATTGCTTTTCTCCCAAGAAGCAGGCGTCTTCTAATTTCGTGACTGCTGTCACCATCTACAGTGATCATGGAACCCAAGAAAGTGAAATCTCTCACTGCCTCCATTTCTTCCCCTTCTATTTGCCAGGAGGTGATGGGACCAGTGGCCATGATCTTAGTTTTTTTGATGTTGAGCTTCAGACCATATTTTGCGCTCTCCTCTTTCACCCTCATTAAAAGGTTCTTTAATTCCTCCTCACTTTCTGCCATCAAGGTTGTATCATCAGCATATCTGAGGTTGTTGATATTTCTTCCGGCAATCTTAATTCCAGTTTGGGATTCATCCAGTCCAGCCTTTCGCATGATGAATTCTGCATATAAGTTAAATAAGCAGGGAGACAATATACAGCCTTGTCGTACTCCTTTCCCAATTTTGAACCAATCAGTTATTCCATATCCAGTTCTAACTGTAGCTTCTTGTCCCACATAGAGATTTCTCAGGAGACAGATGAGGTGATCAGGCACTCCCATTTCTTTAAGAACTTGCCATAGTTTGCTGTGGTCAACACAGTCAAAAGCTTTTGCGTAGTCAATGAAGCAGAAGTAAATGTTTTTCTGGAACTCTCTAGCTTTCTCCATAATCCAGCGCATGTTTGCAATTTGGTCTCTGGTTCCTCTGCCCCTTCGAAATCCAGCTTGCACTTCTGGGAGTTCTCGGTCCACATATTGCTTAAGCCTGCCTTGTAGAATTTTAAGCATAACCTTGCTAGCGTGTGAAATGAGCGCAATTGTGCGGTAGTTGGAGCATTCTTTGGCACTGCCCTTCTTTGGGATTGGGATGTAGACTGATCTTCTCCAATCCTCTGGCCACTGCTGAGTTTTCCAAACTTGCTGGCATATTGAGTGTAGCACCTTAACAGCATCATCTTTTAGAATTTTAAATAGTTCTGCTGGAATATCATCACCTCCACTAGCCTTGTTGTTAGCAAGGCTTTCTAAGGCCCATTTGACTTCACTCTCTAGGATGTCTGGCTCAAGGTCAGCAACCACACTACCTGGGGTGTACGAGACCTCCATATCTTTCCGGTATAATTCCTCTGTGTATTCTTGCCACCTCTTCTTGATGTCTTCTGCTTCTGTTAGGTCCTTTCCACTTTTATCCTTAATTGTGGTAATCTTTGTACGAAATGTTCCTTTCATATCTCCAATTTTCTTGAACAGATCTCTGGTTTTTCCCATTCTGTTGTTTTCCTCTATTTCTTTGCATTGCTCGTTTAAAAAGACCCTCTTGTCTCTCCTTGCTATTTTTTGGAAATCTGCATTCAATTTCCTGTATCTTTCACTATTTCCCTCGCATTTTGCTTGCCTTCTCTCCCCCGCTATTTGTAAGGCCTCATTGGACAGCCACTTTGCTTTCTTGCATTTCTTTTTCATTGGGATGGTTTTCGTTGCTGCCTCTTGTATAATGTTACGAGCCTCCATCCACAGTTCTTCAGGCATTCTATCCACCAAATCTAAATCCTTAAACCTGTTCTTCACTTCAACTGTGTATTCATAAGGAATTTGATTTAGATTGTATCTTACTGGCCCAGTGGTTTTTCCTACTTTCTTCAGTTTAAGCTGGAATTTTGCTATAAGAAGCTGATGATCTGAGCCACAGTCAGCTCCGGGTCTTGTTTTTGCTGAGTGTATAGAGCTTCTCCATCTTTGGCTGCAGAGAATATAATCAATCTGATTTCGATGTTGCCCATCTGGTGATGTCCATGTGTAGAGTCGTCTCTTGTGTTGTTGGAAAAGAGTGTTTGTGATGACCAGCTTGTTCTCTTGGCAGAACTCTATTAGCCTTTGGCCTGCTTCATTTTGAACTCCAAGGCCAAACTTGCCAGTTGTTCCTTTTATCTCTTGACTCCCTACTTTAGCATTCCAATCCCCTATAATGAGAAGAACATCCTTCCTTGGTGTCATTTCTATAAGGTGTTGTAAGTCTTCATAGAATTGGTCAATTTCAGTTTCTTCAGCACTGGTAGTTGGTGCATAAACTTGGATTACTGTGATGTTAAAAGGTCTGCCTTGGATTCGTATCGAGATCATTCTATCATTTTTGAAATTGCATCCCAGTACAGCTTTCACCACTCTTTTGTTGACTATGAGGGCCACTCCATTTCTTTTACGGGATTCCTGCCCACAGTAGTAGATATGATAGTCATCCGAACTGAATTCACCCATTCCCGTCCATTTTAGTTCACTGATGCCCAGGATGTCAATGTTTATTCTTGCCATCTCATTTTTTACCACATCCAGCTTACCAAGGTTCATGGTTCTTACATTCCAGGTTCCTATGCAATACTTTTCTTTACAGCATCGGACTTTCCTTTCGCTTCCATTATACAAAACCATAATACAAAACCATCATTATACAAAACCATAATAAGCCATGACATTGGCTTAAACGCGGAGCATAAAGCCGACAGAAGAAAGGGTTCGGAGCCACTGGCACAAGCGCACAAAGGCTCTGGGTGCCCTTGGGCTGAAATCAACAAAACTGCTGCTAAGAATTCAGAGTAGCCGCATCCATTTGCAAACAGGTGTTTCAAGGGGAGAAAACAAAACCAGCTTTTCTTCTGGTCACGGCACTTAATACTGGCAAAGGAGTGTTAAGGTCTCATTGTGTTTCTTCACAACCAGGAACTTGCTTTAAACTTAAAAGACCCGAGGGCCTGAACACTTTGGACGCAGAAGTGACTGCGCAGCGACTTACCTTTTTCAAAACCCAGTTAGGATACAGCTCCTGCCAACACTTAGGGGAAGCCAATTGTTTACGTTTGGGGAGAATCAGGAACACACCCTGAAAAAGGACCACAGACGTCACTCACCTGCCTGTAATCTTTAAAGTATTTGTATGATCTTCGGAGCTGCTGGATCACTATTGGATCTGAAAGCCAATTATAGAGAACAGGGTCACCATGGGAAATACCTTGCAAAAATGCCAGAGGCACCTGAGTTCAGGCTCTGCACGTGTCTGAACTTCCGTTTCTTCCTCCAAATACTTGGAGGGGATTTTCCGTCAAGGAGGAACGGTGCCGTGTCTCTGCGCTGGTAGACTTTACTCACCTAGATGTGCCTTTGTGCTTTAACTGTCAAGGCTTCAGGCAAGAGAATCTAGGGGGACCTAGCTAAACAGCCTCAGCTCCCTCAGAAATCAAGAACTACACTTCCTGGGGTTCTTTGTGGGGCTGGATAAGCTATTCCGGTTATATAATAATAATATAATAATAATAATTTATTATTTGTACCCCGCCCATCTGGCCGGGTCCCCCCAGCCACTCTGGGCGGCTTCCAACAAATATAAAAATACATTAAAATATCACAGATTAAAAACCTCCCTGAACAGGGCTGCCTTCAGGTGTTTTCTAAAGGTCATATAGTTATTGATCCCTTTGACCTCTGATGGGAGGGCGTTTCACAGGGCGGGTGCCACTACCGAGAAGGCCCTCTGCCTGGTTCCCTGTAGCTTCGCTTCTCGCAGTGAGGGAACCACCAAAAGGCCCTCGGCGCTAGATCTCAGTGTCCAGGCTGAACGGTGGGGGTGGAGACGCTCCTTCAGGTATACTGGGCCTTTGAGGCCGTTTAGGGCTTTAAAGGTCAGCACCAACACTTTGAATTGTGCTCGGAAACGTACTGGGAGCCAATGTAGATCTCTCAGGACCGGTGTTATGTGGTCCCGGCAGCTGCTCCCAGTCACCAGTCTAGCTGTTTCAAGCCAGTTTGTGTTCATCCTCACTTGTTGTTTCCTTTATCACTGGGAAGAAAAAACTCCCTCCCAGACTGAAAAGTGTTCCCAGAACCGAGAGAGGTAATATTTAGCTGTGATTCCTGCCTTTGCAGGGGACTGGGCTAGATGACACTTTGGGTCCCGGTCCAAGTCTGCAATTCTATGACTCTGTTGCTGCTGCAGCAGCTAAGTAAGCGTAAGGCTGCCAAAAGTTAAATCTATCTGTGAATGGGTATTAACCAAGCACAGCTCTGTGGCTGGCAGCTTAGCCGGGGCTCCCTGTTCTGTAACACCCCCCCCAGTCCCGCCCCCCCCCAGCCATCTGATGCAGTTTGAACATATGCGGAGTCCTGCAGTCCTTCCAAAAGAATACTAATGGATTCCTCAATTACCAGCTCACTTAAGCAGAGGTCAGGCTGAAGAAGAAAGAGCGTGTGAGCCGAGACCACAGTCCTACACCAGCGCTGTTAACTATCCCTCTGAGATTACAGATTCAGCATCTTAGCGCCAGGGTTATTCAAACAGAAACTGTAAGTTAATCAATCAAAGGCAGGCGCATTGAATGGGGCGTAATTTGGGAGCCATTGTCATGGTAATTCAAGCTGAGCAGCTGGGGTGGATGACAGGCTGCACCAACACACAGGCGAAAGGGATTCAGGTGTCTGCTGGGGGCTTATATGGTGGAATTTGGCTGAGAGGCTGCCGCCGGCCACCGCCAGACTGAAACGCTTGGTTTTTAGACAGTTGGCTGCAACAGGAAGGAACGAAGTTAAACCGGTGTTAATGCACATCCAACTTGAATGCACCAGAATCTGTTCCAACTTTTAGATCAATCTCTTCTCTCGTTCAGCAGAGCCTGAAAGAAGAAACCAGGCTTTACTTGAGGAGGCTCCGTGCACCACAGAAAGATGCAACTGGCCACGATAATACAGTCTATGTTGTCGACTGATTTCAAAGCAAGCAGCCGCTTTTGTTTGGAAGCTGCCTGGAAAGCCACTCCGCTTCAAACACTTGCTTCAATGTCTGCACATTTCTAGCGACCTATGATGTTATGCAGGGACCCAGGTAGCGCTGTGGGTTAAACCACAGAACCTAGGGCTTGCTGATCAGAAGGTCGGCGGTTCAAATCCCTGCGACGGGGTGAGCTCCCGTTGTTCGGTCCCTGCTCCTGCCAACCTAGCAGTTCAAAAGCACGTCAAAGTGCAAGTAGATAAATAGGAACCGCTCCGGCGGGAAGGTAAACGGCGTTTCCGTGTGCTGCTCTGGTTCGCCAGAAGCGGCTTAGTCATGTAGAGCTGTACGCCGGCTCCCTCGGCCAATAAAGCGAGATGAGCGCCGCAACCCCAGAGTCGGACACGACTGGACCTAATGGTCAGGGGTCCCTTTACCTTTTATGATGTAAATAAATATTTATGATGTAAATTATTTATAAAATAATTAAGGCCATTAGTTTTGCCAGCTTAAAAATTCCAGCAGGCATTCGCTGGTCAAGAACAAAGCTCAAATAATTGGTATTTATTTACCTAAACTGTTACCTGCCCTAAAGCTTTTGATATCTGGTTTGCTGCAACCAAGGACAGGATCAGTCTTCCAGCTCTGTACATGTAAATATGCTAGATAATTAGAAGGGGGGAGGGGGGTTGGCAGCATAATTTAGATCATTTTGCACCATATATTAAATTATCTAATAGACTGGATTTCTCTGTCTCAGGGAATGCTCTCCTCCCACTCATCCACCTGCACTTGGGAGCTTCTGAAGAGGCTTTGCTCTGGCTTCCATCTGATGTGCATTAGCCCCAACAACAGATGTGGGAAATAAAATATAATAATAATAATAATAATAATAATAATAATAATAATAAGTAGTAGTAGTAGTAGTAGTAGTAGTAGTATATGCTGCCCATCTGACTGGGTTGCCCCAGCCTCTCTGGGCAGTTTCCAACAAATTAAACAGTAAAGAAGAAGTGTGCATGCACACGAAAGCTCATACCAAGAACAAACTTAGTTGGTCTCTAAGGTGTTACTGGAAGGAATTTTTTTTTTTTGTTTCGACAGTAAAACATCAAACATTAAAAACTATACCTTTGGCCCTCTGGATGCTGCTGAACTACAGCTCCCATCATCCCTGGCAACTGGTCATGTTTGGCGGGGCTGATGGGAGTTGTAGTTCAGCACCTGGTGGGCTAAGGGCTCCCCAGCCCTGCTCTATAAGGAGCGTGGCTTTTGCTATGGCAGCCCGAAATTTATCTCCTGAGATCCAGCTCCTCTCTGCTGTCTTTTCAAAGGAAGCTGAAGACAGTCTTTTTTTTCCAAACGTCTTCAGCTGTTTTTTTGGACTACAATTCCCATCATCCCTGATCACTGGTCTTGGTAGCTAGGGATGATGGGAGTTGTAGTCCAACCCCCCCCCCCCAAAGTTTGGGGAACACTGTGTTAAGACACCTCCCAATGGATGGTGAGCTATTTTAAAAGCTAAGCGACTTCAGCTTGGGAAGAGATTCCTTAGGGTGACGTAAGCTGACAGTTAAATAAGATACAAGGAGAGTGGTGGAGGGTTGCAGAGAGCAATTCCGGTACTCCCAGTGCAAGAGCATCTTACACTAAACGTGTCAACAGGAACCTGTACAACTTTCTGTACAACGTGGGGCTCCCTTTGAAGGTGACTCGGAAACTACAACTAATCCAGAATGCGGCAGCTAGACTGGTGACTGGGAGCGGCCGCCAAGACCACATAACACCGGTCCTGAGAGAACTACATTGGCTCCCAGTACGTTTCCGAGCACAATTCAAAGTGTTGGTGCTGACCTTTAAAGCCCAAACGGCCTCAGTCCTGTATACCTGAAGGAGCGTCTCCACCCCCATCATTCTGCCCAGACACTGAGATCCAGCGCCGAGGGCCTTCTGGCGGTTCCCTCATTGCGAGAAGCAAAGCTACAGGGAACCAGGCAGAGGGCCTTCTCGGTGGTGGCGCCTGCCCTGTGGAACGCCCTCCCATCAGAGGTCAAAGAGATAAACAAATATCTGACATTCAGAAAATACCTGAAGGCAGCCCTATTTAGGGAGGCTTTTAATGTTTTATAGATTATTGTATTTTAATGTTCTGTTGGAAGGCGCCCAGAGTGGCTGGGGAAACCCAGCCAGATGGGCGGGGTATAAATAATAAATTATTATTATTATTATTATTATTATTATTATTATTATTATTATTTCTGTCAATGAGTGGATGAGGTTGGGGAGTTAGCTGAAAATCTGGACGGCAGGGAAAGTGGTGGGAAGTGTAAATGGGGTGAGGAGGGGAAGAGAAATAATAAATCTATTGTGGGCAACAATGGGGCCATGACTGGAGAAGGCCTTTTAATCTGCTGGGAGCATATGCCAGGCCGGCTGAAAGGAGCTGGTGAAAGAAGCTTCCTATCCCAGGCCAAAAAAACCAACACCCTCCCCAAAGCCGGACTCCCCCTCCCTACTGGCTTCCTACATATTTTATCGGAAAAGTTTCCCTAACTGGGCAATCTGCTTTCTCAAAGCCCTGCGCTAAGTTCCATCTGGCCTTCTATTGTGCAGACTCCCCGCAAGAGCCTCCGCTCGCTTTTGAAACTCCTGGACTACGAAAGCCTATTAAATAAATAAATAGCCCCACCCTCATGTGCAAGTATTTCAGGACAAGGGAGCTAGAAATAGCCCAACAGTGTCCTCACTTAAATCAAGCTCAAAAGTTTGCATTTGGGGCAAGGGCCAAATGCTGTGGACTGCTGGGAAGGAGAGTGTTGCTCAGCGGAGCGGGACCGTTGGAGACACCCAAAGTAGCGTTCTGGGGAGAGAATCATGTCTGGGGGCCCCCTTGGGCCAGAGGCTCACCCAGGGTGTCGTCCCAGCCAAACTGGCAGCTGCCAAGCAAAATCTCAGGCAACCAAGACACGCCAATGGTACGGAAAAGGAGAGGTCTCCGCAAACCCGATTCTCTCCAGGTATTTGTGACGATAACCCCCGCCATCCCTCTGGGCCGCTGGCCATTCTGGTGTTCGAAAATCTTTTGAAATCTGCCTCTCCACCTGCCCCTCTCTCTTCAAAAGCGGAATAGCTAAAGAGGACATCTGGAATGCCTCTATGGCTTTGCCTTGCCCCGGGGGACAGGCGCACACTCGCACCCCCCTCTCCCCTGCCCCAAAGGCTCTCCGTCTCTTCATTCATTCGCCTCGTAACCTCAGTGACTGCTCTTTGCCTCTAGCAGCCCCAAAGAACGGGCACTGTGCGTGGGGGGGTTGGGTGTCTGTGGGGCGCAGCAGAAGCATTGTGAAGTCTCCCCCCACCCGGCACAAGTTCCGCCTGACCTTCTGTTCTCGACAAGGGGCAGGCGTGCTGTTTATGCACCAGTACATCTGCTCTCAAGGCAGCCGCAGAAAAAAGCCTCCTCCCCAAACCTTTCACTCGTCCAATTAGAAATGTAAAGCAATTCTGGTTATTCCTGGAAGTGTTCCGTGGGGTTTTTAATTTTTTTTCCTGTAAAGAGGTGGGTGGGTGAGCAGGTCACGCCTGTTGCTGCTCCCTTACTCTCCGGTTTAACACATCAAGGAATTAACATATTTATAGCTTAACTTCTCGGGCATTTCACCTCTCCCAGCCTGCCCACCAGACTTTTCAGCTGCTTAAATACTGACGTGTTGATACCGGTAGCTGGCGGCACAAAATTAAACGGCTAAAAACAGGCTCAGGCTTTTATCAGATGTGCCTTGAGCTGCGAAGAAGGTGCCTGAGCAGGGAACATCTTTTGATGCACACAAGGTACGAAATGCTATCATGTCCCAAGTTGCACCTGGGTCAAACAGCAGCATTAACGTAAAACCATGAGAACTAAGAACGGTGGCCCTTTCCCCCATTCTAGTGTTGTTCTGTGCAGCTTTAAGGTCAGGCTGAAACACAGAATACTTCAGACTTCTCCAGCTTGGTGGTCTGGAGATGTTGGGACTATAGCTCCCATCATGCCCAAAACACTGACCATGCTAGGTGGGGCTAAGGGGAGTTTAAAAGTGCCTGGAAGTCACCAGGCTGGGGAAGGCTGCACTCAATGACACTTACGCTAGTCATCATGCTCTCTTCTATTAGCACTCGGAAAGCTGCCTAACAGGCCTTAGGAGCCACCAGAATACCTGTTTCGCACTCAAATCTGGTCCACACAAACGCTGAGGGCTCATCACTGTGCTGAGAAAGTACCACAAGGACTAGTGGTCAGGTCCTCTTATCAAACACATGAACCTTACGGCTTTTCAGCTGCTCCAGTTACACGTTGGCTGATTAGCCATTACAAAAACTTCAGGAGATCAATTCAAAACATTCACACGCCTGCAACAAAACGGCATCTGTACTGCAAGATCTGAGGTGGGAATTGGCATATTCGTAGCGATGAAAGCATGGGATTCTTAAAACATAAAAAGCCCAAGCGCTGACTAAGGTATTCTGAGGCGCAGAAAGTACTTTCCCCAACATCTCTTTCCCAAGTCTTCCAGTGCTACCAACAAGGGCTCTCCTCCGCCTAGCTGGCTGTGACTCCAACACATCAAGGCGACTTTTAAAAAGCAGGAAGGGTGGTCTGCCTACTCACCGTTATCAAACTCATCGGGGATCTGCAAAGAGAAAGAGAAGGTAGTATAATTCTTTCGACTCCACAGCATGTTTCAAGTCACAAGGCAAGAGCAGCGGGGAAACAGCCTGTGAGTGCGTCTATTCGCAGTTCATTTATTCTGACCAAGCATAAGTAAGGCTCAGCTACAGTTACTATTTTGCCTTTTATGTCTTAACACCCCCCCCCCCCAGCAGTTGTACCCACACCATTTTACAGTTTACGGGCTTCATCTATTGTTTACATTATTACATTTATATTCTGTTCTTCCCCCTGAAAAGGAGCCCAGGGAGGCAAACACATCAGCCTTAAAACACAATTAAAAAAACCACAGCAACATACCATACCTACCCTGAAAGCAAGCAAAGCTGGAGGAAGGATATTCATGCAAGTGTTTTCCTAATTTCAGCTTGTTTAGCCCTATGAAGCAAGAGCCCTGGCATTCCTATTTTATCAGCAGTAAAAGAAAATTGGACAGAGAAGTCCAACCAATTCAAGATTCTGGGAACACGCAGCTCCCTTTTGCCTTTGATGGGCACCAGAAAACCCTGAAGCTGGAAATGCATCTTTATAGACTTGTTTGGCCTAGATTCGTTTTATTCATTTAATTTATATACACCCCCCTTCAACTGAGGATCACAGGATGGTTTACAGTATAAAACTACAAAAATACATAGCACAGTAACAAACAAAACCACATCCCCCCCGTTTAAAAGGCCATAGATTGTTTAATTAGCCAAAGGCCTGGGAGAAGAGGAACGCTTTCACCTGGTGCCTGAATGTATGTAATGAAGGCCCAAGGCAAGCTTCCCTGGGGAAAGCATTCCACAAACAGGGAGCCACCACAGGAAAGGCCCGTTCCAGTGTTGCCACCTTCTGGACCCCTCGTGGAGGGGCCACATCAAGAGGGGCCTCAAATGATGATTGCAGGGTCTGGGGAGGTTCATATGGAGAGAGGTGGTCCTTGAGGTATTGCAGTGAGAAAGGCTTCTATCTCACCACAGATCAATATGTGGGTCAAGATAATCTTCAAGGGTGAAGACAGCCCAGGCTGGACATTCAGAAAGGCCACCCTCCTTGCTGCCTCCCCACTGTTAGCTTGATCTGGGGAGGCAATTCTTACACGCTAGAGCAGGGGTCAGCAAACTTTTTCAGCAGGGGGCCAGTCCACTGTCCCTCAAGACCTTGTGGGGGGGCCAGACTATATTTTGGGGGGAAGGAAAGAACGAATTCCTATGCCCCACAAATAACCCAGAGATGCATTTTAAATAAAAGCACACATTCTACTCATGTAAAAAACACGCTGATTCCTGGACCGTCCACAGGCCGGATTTAGAAGGCGAGTGGGCCGGATCTGGCCCCCAGGCCTTAGTTTGCCTACCCATGTGCTAGAGCTCTGTAGCAGAATGGATGTGTACGTTGCTCAGGTGTCTCCAACAAGCCAGCCAAATCTCACCAGTTAAAATGCTCTTGGAACGATGCTGCATAGCAGCGGCATGACTTCCTTCCTTCCTTCCATGTTTACAGAGCAGCAACTACCTCAGGGATGTGGCAGCTGTGGACAGTGGTTTTGCGCCGGCTGTTCCGCCAATGCAGACGGATCAGTGGAAAACAGGCAGGGTCAAAATGGGCAACAGGAAGGAAGAGTGGCATACACAGAAAACATGGGTTATTGTTGGTTTGTGTGTGTGTGTGGTGGGGGTGTATTTACTTCCCATAACCCACAGCACCCTTCCAGGAGCAGGGGCCTATTTTTAAAAAGGACAGGCAGGATACGGTAGAGACCCAGACACAGAGGAAGCTTAGCAAGACAACGCACACAAAGAGGAATTGACATGGCTTAGGGGGGCTGTGTTTGCTCTGCAGAGCTGGGGGAAGCCGCAAGATGGGTTCAGGAGTTGTCTTTGCTGCACCTACGCAAAGATGCCCTAGGGCAGCCTTCGCCATCCTTGCGTCCGCCAGCAGTCTGGACTTGCATCCTGGTGCTGATGCAAGCTGTAATCCAGAGGGCACCAGAGTTGGCGAAGGCAAGACTAGGAAGACAAGAAACAGGATTTTGAAGCAATGGAGGTTTGGTCACGGATTCCGGAGGCGGCATTGAGCAAGCGGCTCTGGAAGTCAGCTATCCATCGAACAGGACTATGCACTTCTTCTATTGTAGAAAGCTCTTACAAATTGTTTCGATCAATGGTATGAGCTTCCCTGAGCTATTGTGTAAAGCCTCTCAATTTATACGCCTCTTCCCAATGGAATCTCAACGGGGCCAATGGCATCAAATGAAATCAGTGTGAAAGGTACAGAAACAAATCAGACGCTCCTCGATCAGTCTCTTTCCTCTTCGTACTTGCTATCACTATTAGAAACATCCCTTAACTCTTTTCAGGCAGCAGTTGGTGAGTATTTGGTGATCTCAAGTAACAGGATAGTTGCCACACTGCAGATTTAAGGCCACATGTAGGGGTTAGAAGGTGGGCTAGGACCTGGGAGACCAGGGTTCAAATCCCCCCCACTCAGCCATGAAGTTCACTGGGTGACCATGGGCCAGTCACTCCCTCTCAACCTAACCTACCTCACAGGGTTGATGTGGGGATTAATTGAGGGGGAGAGCCATGCAAGCACCTTAAGCTCTTTGGAGGTAAGAGATAAATGCAAGAAATAAACAAACAATATTTTCTGGGTGTGTGTGTGTTTTAAATTGTGCCCTGGGCACTTCATTGGTCACACCACACACAAAAGCAGGACGGCTTTTAAATGAAAATGGTAAATGGCACTTTTGCCCAGCCGTGATGCAAAATGATGCGTTAAATGCCGTAGGGGAAAGGAAACTGCTCTGACCCATTTTTCTTCCTCCAGGTTACCACAGATTGTCCCTTGTCCAGGTTTGGCACATCCTGACGGACCCCATCAGTGACAGACACCTGAACAAGGGGAAGGAGAGGCACCTACAGTATAGCTATTAGGGAGAGCTCAGCCCACTGCCAAGAGACTACACTTACCATGTTGAAAGCAACAGTGAGCATGTCCAGAGTGCTTCTTTGCATTAACCACAACCAGCCATGACTGGGGGACGTATCCCCAGCACCTGACACCTCCGCTTTTAGGAGTTGGCTACCACGTTTGAGCTGGGGGGTTATTCCATTTTGTGCTTGACAAAGTAACTTGAGCTTTGGGGCTGCAGCCAAATGGCTCTCACACCTTTAAGCTGTGGCGCTGCATCAAGGGACAGAGCTGCGCTGTGCAATCAGCAACCTCCACACAGCATGTTTCTATAAACACTGCCATAATCGCCCTGACCCTCATGTGCCCCATGTTTAGATACTATAGGACCCCCAGCCCCCATTTCAATCACAGTTCTCAAGCTCACAGTGCCAACAGATTTTTCAAAGGGTAACTACAGCAGGGAGTTGTTTTAGTAATCTTGATTCCACACGAATCTCAAAAACTGCTTTTGCTTTGCCCAGCTCCCTTCCAGGTGTCTGACGGACCATGGGGAGAGACCCACAACTGAGAAAGCTCTGCCCTCAATAAGTTCTATGGGGCTGGTTTACTCCTTCATGCCCTCTTGCTGCAAGAATAAGGGAGCAGGGAGTGGGTATCTGTTCAAGCAACACAGATCCACACGTTGAACCTTTGTTACTGTTGAAGGCATGACTAGCATACGATTCTCTTCATCTCTTCTTTCCCAGAGTGCCTCTAAACTCTCCGCAGAAAACAAGACCACTTCCTCTTTGGAAAGGAGCCATTCAGACTTGCAAACATCAGATTAAGAGCCAAAGAAATGCAACCAGTTCTACATACAGGATATTTTTAGCAGCCCCACGACCATCACACGGGCACAGCCTGTGAAACAGTTTGTGGTACACCTGGGGGACGTGTGTGTGTGTCTGCTGTTATACATATTATATTTATTTATCTATCTATCTCCTATCATGTCTGCTCAAAGTCCTGTTTGCCTCTGAAGTAGCTTTCTGGTTCTGGCCCTTGGACCCTCGTACCTACGGGACCGCCTCTCCTGGTATGCCCCACGGAAGACCTTAAGGTCCATAAATAGCAACACCTTAGAGGTCCCGGGCCCTAAGGAGGTTAGATTAGCCTCAACCAGAGCCAGGGCTTTCTCAACACTGGCTCCGACCTGGTGGAATGCCCTGTCTCATGAGACCAGGGCCCTGCAGGATCTGATTTCTTTCCGCAGGGCCTGTAAGACAGAGCTGTTCCACTTGGCCTTTGGCTTGGAATCAACTTGATCCCCTCCCCCCCTTTTCCTTTTTTCCTCCTGAGATGGAACTTCTATTTGGGGACTTTCCTGGCATTTCCCCCCAAATAGTTTTGATTTGAGTTCTACTGAAATGAGGCTGCACTTTAATGTTGTTTTTAATTCTGTTTTTAAGCTGTATTTTAATCAACTGTTTTTATATTTGTTGTTAGCCGCCCTGAGCCCGGTCTTGGCTGGGGAGGGCGGGGTATAAATAAAAATTTATTATTATTATTATTATTGGATAATACTACAATATTGGTTTCTACTGTTTCTTTAAAATTCCAGGGATTTCCCCTCTGCATTTATGCCAGAACTACATCATTGCTTTATTTTCTCTATTAATCTGAACTTAGGAAGAAGTACTCTGTACTTCTGTACTCTAGCATGATGAGAACTGCTTCAAAGTTATCTGCCAACATCCAAATTCTGAACAGGATGCAAGTCTTCAGAGCGGTGGGGGAAGGGGGGGGGACTCAAGTGAGACTGTCTTCTTAAATGGGTCAAAGCTTTGCATGCATGGATTTGTCTGCCTGAAGGACTTTGCTTCCCAGGTTGCCAAAGTTCTGGGCTGGCTGAAATGAAGGCCCTGCAAAGTTGAATCATTTTTTACTGTACACTTGTAACAGATATTTTCATTGATGCACAGGGCAAAGACGACTCACTGGAAAAGGAGCCCAGAACAGCCCAGCCCAGTTTGAAAGGCTCTATAGCGATGCGCCAGCTGTTTTGAGTGCTGCAGAGTCCTTGAAAGCCACAACAGAATGGCTGCAAGCAAGATTTCATTGTTCGCAGACACAGGCGCAGGAGCCCAGCAGCTGCTGACCTCAAATGGGCAAGACCCCCCCCCTACGAAAACAATGGTCCATTCCTCTAGTCAAACAAGCTGCAGGGACTTGAAACGATCCCACAAAGTCTTCGGCACTGACCTGCTCTGGACAACGTCACGGCGGCTCTTGGTCTTGTGGATGCGTTGCAAAGGAACTACAGGTGAAACTCGAAAAATTAGAATATCATGGAAAGGGTCTTTTCTTTCAGTAATTCAACTTAAAAGGTGAAACTAATATATGAGATAGACTCATGACATGCAAAGCTAGATATGTCAAGCCTTTATTTGTTATAATTGTGATTATTATGGCATACAGCTGATGAGAACCCCAACTTAACAATTTCAACTTTGGGGTTTTCATCAGCTGTATGCCATAATCATCACAATTATAACAAACAAAGGCTTGACATATCTCTCTTTGCATGTCATGAGTCTATCTCATATATTAAACTCCAGTAGCTAATGTAAACAGTTGCTTACATAAATGGACTTTTCCATGATATTCTAATTTTTCGAGTTTTACCTGTATACCGGGACTGTACTTGTCAGAGCAGAGGCAGAATCAGGTCCAGAGAAAGGTACGAGTAAGCGCTCTTGGGTGAAACTAATTCAGTCAGTCACTGAACACACACACACACACACACACACACACACACACACACACACACACACACACAGTTTATGAATCACTTTGTTTTGCCTTTCCTCCGGTGTTTGGGATTATGTAAAATAACTGGGAAATGGCAAGGCGAAGGACTTTAAGGCACAGCAAGACTAATCCAGTGTCTAATCTCCCAACTCCCTTTTGTACAGGGCAGTGGAACATTGGCTTGGCAGGGCAGGAAACTGGAGCTGACAACTGGGCGCAAGAGGAGAACTGGCAGCTGACAGAGGTCCCCCAAGCCCCATTTTTCTTGTACTTAACCAAATGCAACCATTGCTACCAAGTCAGCCCAACTGGGCATGTAAATACTGAAGAGCATCCTGGCACTTGCTGGCCCAGGCCAAGCAGCTCCCCAATTCAGATGGCATCCCCAGGGGCACCAGTCTGCATTGTCTGGCTGGGTTTTAGAAGACAGATCTCTATACTGGTTTAAATCCAAGAAGACTCGAGGGATCATCTGAAGTCTGTTGAAGTCAACACACTTCAAACCCTGCACTTTCAGGGGAGCACATGCACCCTGACATTTCACAGAATATTCTGGCAAATGTTCTAGCGTGCAAAAACAGAGGACTGACCAGGGCTTTTGGCTGCAATGTTTCCCTGCATGAACTGTGAGCATATCCCACAAGGAAACCATCTCGAATGCCCTTCCCCAACCCAGTGCCCCTCCGATGTTTCGGACTACAACTCCCAGTGCTCGCTGGGGCTGACGGGAGTTGTCATCAAAAACATCTGGAGGGCGCTAAGTTGTGGGAAGGCCGTTTTTCTATAATATCTCTCCATGAGTGCCTGCTCACTGCAAGAGATAACGTGCAGGGGGCAGAGAAGCTGCCTTTCAAAACAGGCTCACACACTACACTACATCGAGGATCCCCATTTGCTTCTGAGAAACCTGTAGAGTGTTGGAGAACAAATATGTTAAAGAGTGATGCTCAAGTTGTTTAGCGCTAGTCATTTAGACTGGTGTTCCCCTAGTCGTCTGAATCCACTTTGCAGGACAGGGGTTCCAGGTTCCTTCAAAAGAAAACTAAGACAGAATGTAAAAAGTGCCTATGTGAGTATACAGGAGGCCAGATAAGCAAAGAAGAACAAGAAAGATAGCGCAGGATGCTATCCCACTGCAGCCTTCCAAGTTGATCCAGAGAAGAAGCAGACAGGGATGCCTGCATTACACGGACTGGGGTGCATAAGCTGGCAAAAAACATTCAGATCGGTATTTTGTTCCCTGGGTTAACCAGTCTCAGCAATTAGGTGAATCAGAATTTCAGCTCTCTGTGGATGTTTCTACAACCAGACACTTCCCACAGGAATCTCAAAACCAGTTCCGTTTGAAAGTTCAACAGTGCCACCTTGAGGGTTAGATCTGGAAAAGCACACACCACAGACACCAGGGTCAAATACACACCAGGACACTTACACGTGGTTAACAAAAACCCCTTTTTCCTACCTGAACTCATAAGATATCCTTGGAGAAGATGTTAATTTCTTAAACATCAGCTCCAAAATGTTTAGGAGCTGTTAGGACCAAGTAGCTCAAAACACTGTGAACAAACTAATCCAAGCCCCCTAGGTGCAAGTCTCAAACTTTTAAGCTGCCGAGAGCTAGGAAGTTCTTCTAGCCCTAACTAAGAGCAAAATTTAAAACAAACAAACAAGCAAACTGTTAGATGTGCAATTCTAGTATGCACAAACGTATGTTTTGACCAAGTTCTGATTTTTTTTCCAATTGTGCATCTTAGTGATAGGACACAACAGGAAGCTACTTTCAAATTCTCTCCATCTTCTTCCTTGCTGCATCTAAAATGTGCTATCTTCTAGCTCCCTCTTTTCTCTACTGTCACAAAGCTTCCCACCTTCCAGGGTTCATCTGGATCCATAAGCCTTTCCCCCCCCCAAGATATCTGTACTGAAATATTTTTGGAACTCACCAGAATGAACCTAGTTTTGCATTTTGTTTAAAACCAGAAGCTGGAAGATCAATGCGCACATGAAGCCTGAAGCGTGACAAAGGAAATTTGTAATAAAAAAAAAAGATCAAGAAACTGCATTCTGCAAATCCACACTTCCCAGAGAAGGAAGAAAAAGAACAGTGTGGGAAAGAGAGGCAGATCAAAGGCCAGCCCCATTTTACAGCCACTTAGGCAAAGATGTCCAGACAAATCAGGTCCCCCTGAAGATCCTCTTGCACCCAGGTGATGCCATGCGACTTGCAGGAAGCTGTGAAGTGTGCCAAGGCCTTTGGAGAAAACACATTTGCTCCAGCACAGGCAGCCCCGAGCCTCATGGCGGCCATTCGCATGAATGCGACAGGCAGCCTAAAAGGGGCTATTAACAAAACCAAAGGGCTTTTATTATGGCTCAAGAACAGCAGGTAAGGGGAAAGACACACAAGTACCTTTGAGAAAGGCGGGCGCACAACCACTTCAAAGCATGGCAATTCCCCAATATCGCCATAGAAATTTCAGCTGTGAAAACCCTCGACTCTGCATCCCCTGTATCAGCTTAAGGACATTCCTATAAAGGGGATATCTTTTGCTATAATCTTACAGCTGTGCACATTTCCAGCTTATTCTACTCCAGCAGCCAACGCCAACATTTTGCAGGAAGCCTGAGTTCAAGGAGAATGGAGCTGCCCTCTGGGGACTCTGGTGCTCAGAGGCACATTTCACTGAACATGAAAGGGCCATTCCATTGTCACGGGTGGGACACTTGGACCATGTTTTTTGGTATCCACACACGTGCAACAATGTAAATATACATAAAAATTAACAACCAAAATTTAAACTATGTTCTTAATAAGATACTATTTACTATTTTTAAAATTATTTTTATGGCTATTTTTGACAATTTTATTAAATGTTAAAGTATTGTCACGGGTGGGACAAAAAAAGGACATGGAGCTTGAGATAAGTTTGATTTATGGAAAAACTCTGTGAGTTGGGAGGTGAATCAATGATAAACTCAGCATATTTGTTTAAATCAATGTTTACTGGTTACAACTATGCAATCAGAAATTAAGTTTAAGAAATTTAACGATACAAAATTGAGGAAAAAATGCTGTCACGGGTGGGACAGTCATCAGAAAACCTTTAACTTGAACACTTCTGTGACGGCTACGTGGGTGGACTTTTGAAAAGAAGGTCCATAAACTAAACTTCTTTTGTCTTTAGCTTTAAAAAAAATGGTTAGACTGCACGTTTGGAATCTGTTTAGGTAATGAAACTATAAGTAAAATAAATATATTTTTAAAATATTTTTTTTCTTATCAGGCTCATTTTTCATGGAATGGCCCGAAAGGTAAAATTGGGTATCATGGCTAAGAGCCACAATGCAGATCTAACCCGCATGAAATGGCTTTCCCTTTTGAAAGCAATGATCCAAGTCCTCTGACAACATCATGCATGATGCTAGGAGCAAATGCAGCAACTCCTTTCCTTCACCCAGAAAGGGAAGAGGCAAGGCATAGGCAAAAGAGGCTTGCATTCTGAGACTCCCCCTACCCCACCCCAGCACACACACTTATGACACGCACCTCTGCAAAAGAGGGCAATTGTGCCCGGAAGGCCCTTGTTAGCACAAATGATCAAAAGCAGTAAGCTGGCATGTGCCAGCAATAAGCAGACCTGCTGCCTGCGAAGGTGAGAAGGAATTTGTGGAAGCATGAAAGGAGCGTGTTAGCACCGATTGAAGGAGGTAGGTGGAGGGAAGGGAAGAAAGAAGGGCCATTCACCTGGGACAACTCTTTGCAAAGGAATATTGCAGGCAACTTCCCCAAGACAATTTAGCTGCTGTTTACAGCCCAGTGAGAAGTGACAGCTTTGTCTTGAACATCAAAAGCTGCCCAGTTATAGAAAGGCAATAAGGAAGTCTTACCCACAGTTCAAAACAGTTAATTTGGGTATGTGACATGCAAGGCCACTAGCACTTCACACCTCCTTCCCTCAAGAGCACTCAAGGCTTGTGCTGCATATCAAAAGAGAGTAGACAGCCCTAATCAGCCTCCTTGAAAGGGTTACAGAAGGGCACTAGTGTAGAAAGCAGAGATATTTCCCTGCCCCACATGAAAAGCTATGGAGGGTGAACCACAATTTTTACAAAGCACCAATAATTAAGAAGTTTTGATTAAAAAAAAACCCCCACAAACTCTAACCAAACTTCCAAGCTTTGTAATACAACGTTAATTCAAAAAGCCCTGCCCTCTTATATAGGAGTAAGCGCCATTCTGAGCAAACATATGTAAGACTGAACAGTTAAAGTCATGTTAAAGGGGTGGGGGCTACAAAAAAGAGGCCCATGGAATGGGGTCCTTCAGACAGATATGCTGTAACCCTTAACCACCGTCTTAAGCAGGTACAGCTAAGGTAATTGCAGGACTTCTCTACAGTTGTGCGATAACCTTGCTTTGCTCCATGTGTACACCAACACTGTCTTATTTCAATAACAAGCAATTCAACCCAGTAATATACAGAAGATTGCAGAGAACCTTATACACTAAGATCTTCCCATCCAGACTCCTACAAGAGATGAAGGAAGCAGACCAGGAAAGAAGTGTTTTGCCTATGTTCCAGCTCCTCCCACCAGCAGCGAAATCTCAGAGGAGACCTGTAATAAACCCACAAATGGGCAGGAGGTTTTTCATCAATTAGCCCAATTAAGGCAATCGTTTCCAAAGGGATGCGTTAGGGAGCAAAGGGAGCCACTAAAAGCCACAGTTGAATATGCAGAGCTACCCAGCTCAAGCTCCCAGAACAACAGGGAGCACAAACTCCCACCAGCAAGGCCCATTCACACATCCATGGCAACATGTGCCTCCTGCTACAATAAGGCCCACAAAACATTTATGGGAACCTGGCTTCAGGCTTCTCCCCACAGCCTCTTGCTGGTCTCAGGGCTGAGTCATAGTGGAACAGGAAGCAGCCACCCACGTCTCTTTTTGGTGGCATAAAAGGGACTTGGGAAAGGTGGGGACTTGGCTCAGGCTAGCTTATATCCTGTGCTTAATGAAGAAACATATGTTCGCTTTGCTCAAAGTTATGCTTGCCTGGTTTGCTCATATAGTTTGTTCAGGATCAGAGTCGGCGCAAGTGAGAGAGTTTGGAGTGGCCAGAGACATTTCAGAATGGGTGGCAGGAAAGGTATGCTGCAGGGGGCAGATGGCAATACCAGGAAGGAGAGGGAAATAACTGGGAGTGCAGAAGCACTGGTGCAAAAAACTGTCTAGGAGGCTTGGGAATGTCTTTTATCAACCCGCTGCAACCCTTTGGATTAATGAAATGCATTATATCTGTTGGATATAAATATATAGAAGGATGTCATATAGAGGAGGGAGAAAGGTTGTTTTCTGCTGCTCCAGAGAAGCGGACACGGAGCAATGGATTCAAACTACAAGAAAGAAGATTCCACCTAAACATTAGGAAGAATTTCCTGACAGTAAGAGCTGTTCGACAGTGGCATTTGCTGCCAAGGAGTGTGGTGGAGTCTCCTTCTTTGGAGGTCTTTAAGCAGAGGCTTGACAGCCACCTGTCAGGAATGCTTTGATGGTGTTTCCTGCTTGGCAGGGGGTTGGACTGGATGGCCCTTGTGGTCTCTTCCAACTCTATGATTCTATGATTCTATGATCACCTCTGAAAGCAGTCTAGAAACCTCAACTGGTCAAGAGTAGAGCAACAAGTCTGTTAAGTGGAGCTGGTTGATATGGTATGATCAAATCACATCCAGTCCAGTTCTTTACCATCTACTTTGGCTTCCAATCCCTTTCCAGGCCCAGTTCAACATAGGAAGCTGCCTAAATCTGAGACAGATCAGCAGTGCGGTATTATCTACATGGACTGGAAGCAGCTGGGGGATCTTTCCCAGCCCTACCTGGGGACTGAACCTGCGATCGTCTGCATTCAAGGAATGTGTTCTACCTTTAAGCTATGACCCTTTTCACTATGCTAGCGGTATTAGCCTTTAAAACTCTAAACATCTTGGGGCTGGGTTACTTCATGGATTACCTCCTTCCATATATATAACTATCTTAATATCTTCTGAGGGCTTTGTTTGGGTGCCTTCATCAAATGAGGTTTAGTGGGCGACTACTAGAGATATAGAAGGGATGCGGGTGGCGCTGTGGGTTAAACCACAGAGCCTAGGGCTTGATCAGAAGGTTGGCGGTTCAAATCCCCGCGACGGGGTGAGCTCCCGTTGCTCGGTCCCTGCTCCTGCCCACCTAGCAGTTCAAAAGCACGTCAAAGTGCAAGTAGATAAATAGGTACCGCTCTGGTGGGAAGGTAAACGGCGTTTCCGTGCGCTGCTCAGGTTCGCCAGAAGCAGCTTAGTCATGCTGGCCACATGACCCGGAAGCTGTACGCTGGCTCTCGGCCAATAAAGCGAGATGAGCGCCGCAACCCCAGAGTGGACCTAACAGTCAGGGGTCCTCTTTACCTTACTAGAGATATGGCTATTTCAGCAAACACCACAGCAGCGATGGAATGCCCTCTCCATCTAGGTTGCAGCCTCATTTTCCCAGGCTTTTCAAGCTTGAGTTTGTGTGTGTGTGCTTTTAAGGTATTTTATATGGTTGCTATTCCACTGCAAGTTTTTAACCTTGATTTACTCTGCTTCTGGTTTTACTCTGTTTTAGAAGGATGTTTGCTGTAGTTTGTATAGTAAACCATCCTGGGAACTTGGCAGTATATAAATGCTGTAAATATTTAAAATTAATAATAATAATAATTTATTATTTGTACCCCGCCCATCTGGCCGGGTCCCCCCAGCCACTCTGGGCGGCTAAATACATCACTTCCTGGCAGACCTGCCCCCCAAGCAGTGTAATGAATTTTGAAAAGTTACGTGTTCAAGGCTGAGCCCTGCTTGTCAGCAACGAGTTTACTGGAGAGCTGGGGAGAACGAGGTGGAAGGCCTTCCAGGATGCCCTTAAGGGCTGCCAGTCCATGTCTTGCTCTACACCTCTCACTTGATTTCTGAGCTGAAAACTATGAGGGCCACCTGCCCCTCCTGATGGGTCCAGATTTGACCTTGGGGCCTCCAGTTGCTGATTTGTAGGCTGGAGGGTTCCTGCCATTTCACAGCATACTACAATGGTTAAAATGCTTCCAGAAACAAAGAAAGATGTGTGTATTTTGGCAAGCTTTTCTGGATGGATTAAAAGGTTTCTGCCTTGGATGCTCATTCTGTATTGCTTTTAAAACTTGTATTTAGTTGCTTTTCAGTACAGTTTTAAAACTATCTTTAGCTGTTTCTTTTGACAACATGGTCCCTTCCAACTCTACAATTCTTTGATTCTCTTTTTGTAAATTGCCTTAAACTCATAAAAAGGGTGAGCCATAAACATAAATAAATAAAGCTGGATATAGGCATGAAAGACCTGAGCCCATTGCACGGCATTGGAAAAGCAACTCTCAGCCTAATCTTCTATTATTATTATTATTATTATTATTATTATTATTATTATTATTAACCACCCTTGATCCACAGGATCTCAAAGAACGTGACAACCAGTGAATTCTTTGGATGCTGAGAAATGCTATAGAAATGCCAGTGCACTTTACTGCCACAACTCATGAAAACTGCACACAAACTACTCCCATCTTCCACACAAGGGGCAACCAGAATCATGCTACTGGCCTCCAATATTCTATAGCTTGCTTATTTACTCAGTTCTTAGCAGGCAATATGTTTAACGGTTGCCAAGTTTAACTTTCACTCTGTTGCAAGATTGATTATCGCATTTAGCAGTCAACTGCACAGCAAATTTCAAGCCCACAGTGACCCCTAGCGGCAGACACCTAACAAGTCAAAGACTCAGGAAAGAAGCAGCTTACCTTGGCACCGTGCTCATCCACCGAATTGCTACCTGCCACCAAAAAACAAAACAAAAACAGGTCACTTTGCATCATTTCACAGAATGGTGTGTTGCAATGTCCAAGAAGTAAATATAATACCAATTCAGTAAGAATAAGAGGGTGTTTGATATTTCAGTCTCAAGAGAACAGCTGATGATACTTTTAAAAAATATTGTAACCTTACTGGCAAGCAGAATAAGAGAGGAATAAGGTCCTTCATTTACCAGTCAGAGGAGAGAGATAACCATCTGAAAACATAGATCATATTTCAGGACATATCAGAGTGATTCCGTGGAGAATTCTCCACTGTTACCGAACTCTTATGTCAATTGTGATCCAATAAGGGCCCCCATGCTTTCTGCAAGAAATACTGATTTGCTTACAGCAGCTGGAGCTCCTCTGTTGCTGCCACTATTAGAGATCAACCCAAGATAAACAAGAGACTATCACAATTACTCCAATTACATTGGAGTAATTGCTTGGCAGGGGGTTGGACTGGATGGCCCTTGTGGTCTCTTCCAACTCTATGATTCTACATGTCAAACTATATCCATGCCAGCCGTTTTAAGAACGTTAAGCGTTTCTCAGAAATTGTTTGTTAGGCAACCATTTCTGTTGTTTTCTATAGGGAAATTCCCAGTATATTCCTGATAGCCTGGCATTTCCCTACCATGTATCTACACTGACAGGACCCCCTCTCTCTTATCCTGCCTCCGATCTTCCTCTGCCTCCGATCTATCCTACTGCCTTAATTGCTGCCAGTTTTGGAACCAGTCCCCACTCCCTCTCCCCTTGCATAAGAGGGCCAAGCTGAACAACATGCCGGAGCCTCCTCCTCCTCTGGTGCAGCTGCTGCTGCCTTCCTCCTCCTGCTCTTCCCCCTCCTCTGGTGCCAGGGACGTGGTCAAGGCCGAGAGAGAAGCCACCTCTGAGCCCTGAGCTGTCACTGCTGAGTGGAAACCGCCTGAGAGCATGTTGGAGCCAAGCCTGCAGAGCACCAGCCAGGCTGAAGAAAAGGGCAATCACTGCTGCTGGGGCTGAGTGAATGGATCTTGTCAGTGGAGTGGGTGCTGGAGGAGGTGGTGTTGCTGCTCCCAGTCCTAGCTTCAGCACCCCCCCCCATCTCCCTGATGAATCTGCAGAGTGTATAGCAAGGTGTAATTATTTATGTGCTGATATTTTCAGATAGCGGGACCTGCATGTATTGCATTGACCAGCACAGGCTTTCTGGCTGTTAAATCTGCCCCCACCCCACCCTTGAAGGTGTGGAATTACTGCTGGATCTTCCAACAGTAACTAGAATCAGATTTGGGGCATTTGCAGCAGAAATTGTAAACTGCATTTTGTCAATGCAAGCCCTCCCAGTGAGAAGTCTTCATTACCAGACAACCAGCTACTTATGCAGGCAGGGAAGACACAGCCAGGCCACAAGCTCTTCACAGCAGAGATCAATGCTCTCCTGGCAAGGCTATACACCCCCCCCCCCGCCCAACTTGAAATCCACAGAACCTCCAACCCACGCTGCATCACCGAAAGAACAGAAACATGAACCAGGAATTTCCACAATTCAGATCAGCTGGAAGACATCTGTCAAAGTGAGTAAGAGGTGGAATCCCCCCCCCCCATAGTACTGATAATAGGATTGGGGATGCAGTCTCAACACAACATATATATATGTAACATATATTCATTTATATAAGCAAGCACATTTAAAAGGTCGTAGATTGTATTTTTATTTATTTCTAGAGCATACCATAAAGCACAAACCCTTCCTTTCAGTGGATGAACGCAAACTCACCAAAGATGTAAATGATTGCTACGCCACTGCCAGCTCCCATGAGCCCTGCTATTCTGAGGACCATCTTCTTTGCATAGGCAGTATTTTCCTTCTGCTTCTTCTCTTTCTGCTCATCAGAACTTTTTCCACCTTCACCTGCTGACTAGAGAGAGAAACAAACACATATGGAAATAAATGGCCCTTTGCTTATGCAAAGAAAGATGAATCAGCTAAAACCCATGAAGTCAACTAAGATTTCATTAATGAAATGACAGGTCACAATTACGGTTACTGAAAAATTCCAGAGGATTGCCATGCTAAAGTCTGTTACAACAAACACAACTGAGTCTCAGAACATCTACCCTGCTGTCAAAATGAATTCTGGACCATGAAACCTCATCCCATATACAAACCAGTCAGCCTTAAGGTGTTTTACAGGACTCTCGTTATACTAATGAAGGGAGGTATGTAAATTTAACAAATAACAACAGGACCTGGGGGAGGGGAAGACTAGGGGGGTGATGGTGGAGCATGTGCTCTGCCTGCAGAAGGCTTTGGGTCGGAGCCCGGCATTTCCCAGTCAGAAGAACCAGGCCTTTGGGCTCATTAACATCCAATGGATGCCCTTTTAAAATGTGTTGGGAGGGGGTTACTGGGTTGTTCTCATTTTTATGTTGATTGTGCATTTCATGTTTTTGTATTGTGATTTTATCTTGTGAAACACCCTGAGACCTGTGGACTGTGAGTGGAGAGACTTTGTCAGGCAAGGCCTTCTTCCACCTGCCTTGCCCCACCCTCCAGTCTCTGCTTCTCAATTTGTGTTGTATTATTTTATGCACTGTGGCTTGCCGTTGTTTTACTGATTGTAGTTTAGAAATTAATTATTGTGATTGTTAAGAGTGGGATTCTGTTTAATTTTCATATGCTGATATTTAGTATTATTCTATACTATTCTCATGATGGTTGAATGTTACTTTATTTGATGTTTGGCTGCTTATTTTAAAGTTATGTTTTATTATCCCATTTTTGCATTGGATTGTTGCAAGGTGTACATTCTTTGTTGTCTATTCAGCTTGTAAACCGCCTTGGGTATTGTAAGATAGAAAGACGGTATACGAATTAAAAGTGGTGATGATGATAGGGCGGTATATAAATTTAATTAATAACAATGATAATAATCGGTTTGTTATTGGTATGAGCTTTCGTGTGCATGCACACTTCTTCAGATACACTGAAACTGAAGTCACCAGACCCTTCTATATAGTGAGAGGGTGGGGAGGGGTATTACTCAGAAGGATGGTGGGAGATGGGATTGACTCAATGGGTATGGTTAACCTGTTGATGACTGTTAATGACTGCAATTGGTCTTGCAGGAAAAAGCAAGGAGTGAGATGGCTAAAAATAGCTTTATCATGTATAATGAATCCAATATCTCTATACAGACCAGGTCTCTCCATGGTCTTAAGTTTGGGAATGAGTTGCAATTCAGCAACTTCTCTTTCCAGTCTATTTCTGAAATTCCTTTGCAATAAGACAGCTACTTTGAGATCTTGTCTAGAGTGTCCTGGGAGATTGAAGTGCTCTCCTACTGGTTTCTCTGTCTTGTGATTCCTGATGTCAGATTTATGTCCATTTATCCTTTGGCGTAGGGTTTGGCCTGTTTGTCCAATATAGAGAGCTGAAGGGCACTGTTGGCATTTGATGGCATACACTATGTTAGACGATGAGCAATTTAGCCATGTTCAAATATATAGAAGGATGTCATATAGAGGAGGGAGAAAGGTTGTTTTCTGCTGCTCCAGAGAAGCGGACACAGAGCAATGGATTCAAACTACAAGAAAGAAGATTCCACCTAAACATTAGGAAGAACTTCCTGACAGTAAGAGCTGTTTGACAGTGGAATTTGCTGCCAAGGAGTGTGGTGGAGTCTCCTTCTTTGGAGGTCTTTAAGCAGAGGCTTGACAGCCACCTGTCAGGAATGCTTGGATGGTGTTTCCTGCTTGGCAGGGGGTTGGACTGGATGGCCCTTGGGGTCTCTTCCAACTCTAGGATTCTATGATAATGAAGAACCGGCAGAAGGCGCACCGCTGACGTCACGAGACCCCCTCCTCCCTCATCCGGGGACCCTCCCTCGCCCCGCCCACTCGCCTCACCTGCTGCTGCTGCTTCAGGACGGCCTCCGTCAGCCCCACCCCGACCGGGGGCGCCTGAGGAGGGACCCCCGCGCTCAGGGCTCGCCCGGGCACCGCCCAGGCGCCTCGCCGCTTCCACCGCCGGCAGCACCGCCCGCCAGAGCCGCCGCCGCCGCCGCCGCCCTCCTGCAGCGCCCGCAGCCCGCCCGCCAGAGCCGCCGCGGACAAGGCGCGAGCGGCCGCCACAACCGCCGCCATCTTTCCTCGCGTTGCACTGAGCGGCGCATGCGCCCGGCTCGGCCAATCAGGCTAAAGGAATAGGAGAGGGCGAGGGGGGGAGAGGAGTGAGGACTAGGAAGCGCTCCAGCCAATCAGAGAGGTGAGAAAGGCAAGAAGCGGCGCCCAGCCACCTCCGTCTTACGTTTCCGCCTTGGTCCCACCCGGCGCTGGCCAATCCGCCGACGTTTCCCATCGTTTCCCGCCCACCTGTCGGCCCTCGGCCAATCACGCGTCCCACTAAGTTGCCGGGTGTTTTCTTTAAAAAAAAAAACTCTCCAGGGCGGGAACTCCGAGCGGACAGCGTGCCGTATTGCCCAATGGGAGGGGGAAACTGGGCGGGGCGAAGGTCAGAGCTCCTTCTTATTGGTTGGGAGGCGGAAGCGGGCTTTTCCTGTCGGTACAGTGATTGGCGCTCCGCAGAGGGGCCAGCTGCAGGCAGGAAACGGTGGCCGCCAAGGTTAAAGGGGCAGAGCACGTGCGCGGCCCCTGCCTTCATCCAAGCCCCAAATGGCCCTGCCTGCCTAGTCACCCGCCACGAGGACACAATTATTACTATATATAGTATAGTAATAATTTATAATTTATTTAAAAGAGGGTTAGACAAATTCATGGAGTTATTGATAGCTCTGCCCTGCTCCACCATTGGGAGGAAGCAGTGCTTCCCAAGGCCAGTTGCTGGAGCCCACAGGAGGCAGAGGACCCTTGGGCCGCTCTGGTCCTGGCTTGCAGGTTTCCCACAGGTATCTGGTTGGCAGCTGGGAACAGGATGCTGAGCTATATGGGCCAACGGCAGGCTCCTACCTGCACAACCAAATACCCAAGGATATGTCTGCCTAACAAAAGTTTATTGCAAATATTTGCACTGGCCATCCACTTAGCTTTTTGTACTGGCACCAACTCCTGTCACTTTTCTCTCTTTGCAAGGTTGTGTTGTAAGAATATCAAGGTCTTTTATACAGTTACAGGTAGATAGCTGTGTTGGTCTGTCATAGTCAAAACAAAAAAATAAATAAATAATTCCTTCCAGTAGCACCTTAGAGACCAACTAAGTTTGTTCTTGGTATGAGCTTTCGTGTGCATGCACACTTCTTCAGATACATGTGTCTGAAGAAGTGTGCATGCACACGAAAGCTCATACCAAGAACAAACTTAGTTGGTCTCTAAGGTGCTACTGGAAGGAATTTTTTTTATTTTGTAAGGTCTTTTATATAATATATATATATATATAATATTATATACATACACACACACACACACACACACACACACACACACACACACACACGTGTGCCAAGCAAAACAAGGTCACATGTCTGAAGCAGCACAGGAAGACAGGCGTGTCTCCATTTTGACTCCGAAACTGAAAAACTGTTTCTCTGCAAGGAAGGAGGGGGGATTGTCTCCGGAAAATAAAAGGATAATCCTGGCTTCCTGATACCTGAGTGCCAGACAAAAGGGTGTGATTAACTTGGCTGGGAAACAGGGAAATGTAAATATCTCTTTTGTTTTACTTGGTGGGTTTTTGGGTGGAGGGCAAGAGGAGGCATGGGGAGGGTCAAGGATGCTCAGATTACTGCTACCAGACCTCCCCTTTCATGATGTAGCTGTGATGTATCTGGGGGGTGGTCCTGGGTTACACCCCTTTTTGAGATGTATGTATGATGTATAGGGGGGTGGTCTTGAGCGGGAGGGGGGGAATTTCAAAAGTCTATATAGGAGCTGGCACACCATTGTTCTGGGTTCCTCCTCCCTCCTCCATTTTGGGAGTGAGGGCCTCTGTTGCAACAGATATAATAAAATTTTGCTTCTCAATTTTTCTCTGGTTGGCCTCTGTACAGTAAGTTTACTCCTACCGATGGAGAACCTGGGAAGGCTCTTGTGTACCCCATAAGGGAATAAGAGCAGATTTCTGCTTATTTCAGTTGCAAATGGCGACTGACCCATTGTCACCTAACGAGCTTCAATGCGAAATAGGCATATGGACCTTATCTCCTATGTTCACACATTCTAATCACTACACTAAACTGGAACCTACTCTAAAAGGTGTTGGCGTGCCCATGACTAAATTCACAGTAGAATCATAGAATTGTAGAGTTGGAAGGGACCCAGGAATAATATCTAGTCTAGACCCCTATAATGCAGGAATCACAACTGAAATATCCCTGACAGATGGCCATCCAACCTCTATTTAAAAAGCTCCAAGGAAGGAGAGTCCACATCCTCCCGAGGGAGACCGTTCCACTGTTGAACATATCTTATCCAGGGGTGTATCGGGGGGAGGGGGGGCCTACTGGGGCAAAACAGCAGTCAGCTCTTGCCCTTCCAGTTCACGCATGATATTGGAATACAGTAGAATCTGTGCAAGAGATACACCAAGACTTGTTCTTTTCATTCCTGTGAAATGTACTATGGAAAGTCTTTTACACCTCGATTACACCATTGAAGGTGGGAGCCAGAGAGCTGCTGTGGTGGCTAGCTCAGCCCATGATCAATAAATGCCGAAGACATGACTGGCACGAGGCCTACAGACACCATCAACTAAGAAAACCCCCACTGAGAAAACCTAGGCGGAAAACGGTCTTCTCAGCCCAACTGCAACATGAAACGTCACCTGCTCTGAACTCAGAAGGGTCTCTCCCCTTGTATTAAACATAAACAGCATTTAACACTCCAGGAGGGTTAAAAAGAAGACAACTGCAATCTGTTCTCTAGGAAACCTGGCTCCAGAAATAAGGCAGAAATAGCTTTAACAGAAGACGATACAAACTCATGGAGAATAAAAATATCAGTGGCTAGTAGCCATGCTTTGCCTCCACGGTCAGAAGCTGCAATGCTTCTGAATCCCAGTTGCTGGAAGCCACACGAGGGGAGAGCTACTCTTGCGCTCAGGTCCTGCTTGCTAGGTTCCCCACAGGTGTCTGGCTGGCCACTGCGAGACCAGGATGCTGGACTAAGTAGGCCACTGGCCTGATCCAGCAGGCTCTTATGTCAAGTCCTGAATGCGGCGGTTTCTCTACCAAGGTGAACACAGCACAGGCGTAAGTGGTGGATGAGACTATTTTATTATAACAAGCTACACACTGGATGGCAGCAGAGGGCCTAAGGTGCTACGAGAAAGAGAGAGAGAGGAGGGAATACGGCTGTGCTCCACCCACAGGCTTCTGTTGAAGTCACTTTATGCATATTTGCAAGACTATCCCCCAACCCCCCCCCCAAGAAAAAAGAAAACCGCTTGCTGAGCTGGGGAAAGAAGCAGCAACAGAAAGAAAAAGAACACGGAAAATAAAACTTTCTTTGGAGCAAAACTGCACAAGGACATGCTGTACCAGTCTGCAGGTGATATGCTAAAAAAGAAGAACGAAATAAAGCAGCCACCCACAGCACCCACACAAAAACGATTCTTCCTCTCTCTCTCTAGGCCTCCAGCAGCTTGCCAAGGAAGCGGAGGTTGAGGATCTTGAGCTGTTCATCCAAGTCCATGCAGACGATGCCATCCTCTCCGTCAATGTTCAACAGGACGCCGGTGGCCTCTCGGTCGTCTCCCAGGATGACCTTGACCTGCAGGATGGGGAGAAGCTCAGGGTCACTGATCCAAAAGCAGGAGCTACCCCCACCCTTCACTTCACCCCCCCCCCAAAAAAAACCCACCACACTGGCCCAAGTGTGCACAGATAGGGACCAATAGTAGGGACAATTAACAAATGCAACAACTGAAAACGACCGTGATTTAAACGAAACAAGCAGCAGCTGTGTACGGTCTCCACCAAATGGGGTTGGCTGGCAGAGCTCCCCTGGTCACCCTCATTGCTGCCAGTTTCTTAACCCTCTCCTAGTATTGTCTTTCCCTCTGTGATCTGTGACCAACCCCTGCAAATTCAGAAGGGGAGACCATCAACCACCACCAAGAATGAAAGATGGGGTTGAGCAAGAGCGCTCCTGTGTCAACCCTCTTCAGGAAAGGAGAGCACAGTAACTTGGTGCAATGTGGCAACCTGCTTCCCCCTTCCCTCCACTGTTTCGGACTATAAACTCTAATGGGAGTGGTAGCCCCAAACATCTTGGAAGGCATC
Source organism: Darevskia nairensis (assembly GCA_034642065.1). NCBI lineage: Eukaryota > Metazoa > Chordata > Lepidosauria > Squamata > Lacertidae > Darevskia > Darevskia nairensis. Next base: position 566,125 of record JAWWNI010000177.1, on the reverse strand, counting down.
AGGTTGCAGGAAGGCTGCCATACAATGTTTCTCCACTTTATCTTTATTTTTTATAAAGATCATCACAGCAGAAGGACTTGAGACGGGAGAAACATCTTGCACGTACCTTATTGTTCTTGGTTGGTATCACAGGCTCCAGGTGCTCACTCGAAATGCTGACTACCTTCTCGCTGTCCTTAAGGTAGACTGAGCACATCCCACCCTGTCGGGGCAGAGGAGGAAGGAGGGACAGAGACCAAGAGGGGAGGGAGGGGGAGACAATCAAGGTGACCAGTTGCAGGTGTCAGGGCAAGCAAGCATTCCTGATTCTGGATGGTTTTGGAGCTGGTTGCTGCTGCTTCTTGATGCTCAAAATATAGTAAATTTGGGGCTGTACTAGGACTGTAAGATACCATGTATGCTGGGAGGAGCAGATATGTTGGCTAAAAGGACTTTCCAACAACCTTGGTCTACAGCAGGGTGAATAAAAATCAATGTTTGTTTGTTTTTTATAAAAATAATAATAAAAATTGGATTTTTATTTTTTTAATTTAAATTGGATTTTTAAAATAAAATTCATTTGGAGGAAAAATCTTTCTAAATATAGTTTTCTATTTAAGTTACATCATAGTCCAAAGGCTACTCATCAGGAAATAAGGATTTGTTTTTCAGTCTAAGTCTTCTTCTTTTTTAACCGTTTAACCACATCAGTTAACAAACATATGCTATAATGTTACTGTTTTAGTTAAATAAATTGTTTGAATTGTTATTAAGGAAATGATTATTTTTCTCCTTCCAATAAAGTACAGCAGAAAAGTTGTCCAAATATAAACAGTTAACTTATTAAACCTCACCATAATTTCACAGTTCCAGTTACCAAGAACAAACTTAGTTGGTCTCTAAGGTGCTACTGTAAGGCATAATTTCATAATTATCTGCCTGTGTATTTCTAATAGTATAACCAAATCAGTAATTTTTAATATAACTGTAAAAACAACTCTGAAAATTTATTATTCCAAAAATGAAACCTTCATCTGCTTGTAAATATTAAGATTATATCAGCAAGTATGAGTCCTTCTGTAAAAACATGATTTAAATCAAGTCTTACTGACTTGTGATTTAAGCTCATTTCCACCCCTGAACAGGAGGTGGAATTGCAGGCTTCAGGACCCGATCACAAGTACAGAGGCTCAGCCCTGTACGATTGGTGGGTTTCCTGCCCGCATCACTTGCGGGTCGACCAATCAGGTCAACCGGGGGGCGTGTCTTGGTAACGGGCGCTCAGAATTGGGGCAGGGGAAGGAGTAGGGGCGAGAAAACTACACAGACTCCTCTGGAGTATAAAGAGCGCCTAAACAAATCCCTGGCTGTTTTTCACGCCTCACCCAAAACATTGGCTCCCAGTACGTTTCCGAGCACAATTCAAAGTGTTGGTGCTGACCTTTCAAGCCCTAAATGGCTTCGGTCCAGTATACCTGAAGGAGCGTCTCCACTCCCATTATTCAGCCCGGACACTGAGGTCCAGCTCCGAGGGCCTTCTGGCGGTTCCCTCCCTGCGAGAAGCCAAGTTACAGGGAACCAGCAGAGGGCCTTCTCGGTAGTGGCGCCCGCCCTGTGGAACACCCTCCCTTCAGATGTCAAAGAGAACAACAACTATCATACCTTTAGAAGACATCTGAAGGCAGCCCTGTTTAGGGAGGCTTTTAATGTTTAATAGATTATTGTATTTTAATGTTCTGTTGGAAGCCGCCCAGAGTGGCTGGGGAAACCCTGCCAGATGGGCGGGGTATAAATAATAAATTATTATTATTATTATTATTATTATTATTATTAATTATTAAACAGCTGTCAAGACATTTCATTAGACACAAGGGCCGCTGGTGAACAAGCCCAGACTAGGGCAGAATGTCCGAATGGCTCCTTTTTCTTGAGTCCAGGCCTTAGCTAGACACTATGCAGGACAAAAATGCCCTGCTCTGCTCCTATTGGGTTTGAGCAATGGGAAGCTCTGCTACTGAACCCTGTCCAACTCTTTTAATCTTTCCCCCACCCCCACCCCGGTTCCCCTCCATCTCCTGACCAACCCAGGCAAACAGCCATATCCATCCATCCATCCATCCATCCACTTACGGTAACACTGCGGATGACTCCGGTCTGCCCCACGACCTGGCTGTCCAAGTAGGTGTGACGAACTTTGACCTGGATGTCGGTGGTGACCCAGTCGCTGGAGCTCTGCTCGATCCCGGAACCAGGTGTGTGAGGGTTGTAAGCTCCTGGAGAGGGAGCCCCTGGAGTCATAGGGCTGTAGCCCACTGGGCTGGGGCTGGGACTAGCCTGGAGAGACAGAGAGACAGAAAATCAACGAGTTATCAGGGTTTGGTTGGCGTCAAACCGAAACACATCTCTGTAGATTGAACAGAATGTACTGTTGTGATTTTTGTCCAAGTCGAGTTGCTCACAGGACTGGTTTCACTTTGGCCTGTTTAACAGACCCGTGAGAAAGTTGCTTTATCATTTCCTGCCTGGAATGTTTTTGATTCACTGTACTGTTGTAATATGAGTCTTTGGGCTCTTATTCTCTCCTGGCTAGTCCTCAAGCTGGAAGGACGGCTAAATGGCAGCACCGTGTAAAACCAGGCTGGCAGCAGAGAATCTCTCTCTGCACAATTACTATGAATAAATTAGATTAGCCTAAATTAACGGCTTGTGTGTGTTGTTCTTCAATCTGGGAACAATCGCATATGACTGCGTCTCCAGACTCCCTGTAGCCGGGAATGTGCGCACACTGATGTGCTCTGGTTTGGGGCAGTCTCACAACCTGCCCCAGGCGGGGTATATCATAACATGTACAGCTAATTAGACATCTATAGGATTATGCTGCTGTAACACATGTTCCTTGGCTCCCAATAATATTTGGGAATTGGAGTCACATCCCCACCTTCTTTAGGGCTACTTAAAAAAGACCTGCATACTCTGAGCGAAGGCAGAAGGAAGCTCCAGAAGTTGGCCTGGGAATGTTTTTTACCATTTACCATTTATGAACCGCCCTGAGATCCATAGAAGATTTGGGCCTGCAAATCAATTGCAGAAATGCAAAGAGCTTAAGATCTTGCCATGTGCACAGTTACATGCACTGTAGCTCTTGCGCCACATATAAATCAACCTGTGCCTCTGTGTCTAAACACAGAAGCAGACAGTCAGTATTACTATTTATTACATTTTACACCTTCTATGATACAAGCGCACACGCTCTTTGTGGGAGAGAGAAAACCAGTCCGCCAGCCTTTAGCTGCTTTCAAGGACAGCAGCCTCAAAGCCATGCTTTGGGTTGCGTGTATTGATGAGACCCAAACCCTACCCAATCCCAGCCGTACCTGGTAAGCCATGGGCGACGGTGTCGGGTGGTAGCTGGCTGGAGAGTGGGTGTTTTGGTAGCCTACCGGGCTAGGCGCCACTTGATGGAAACTCTGCGGGCTTGGACTCGGCTGGTAGGAGCCCTGTGGGGATGGAACGGCGTAGGGAGAAAACTGGTCTGTGTTATACCTGCCAAGAGAGAGAGGGAGGGAGGGAAACACAATCAGTCTTCACTGCCCTCCCCCAGTTGCTCCCTCAGATTAAGCCAGGGGTAGGCAACCTAAGGCCCGGGGGCCAGATGCGGCCCAATCACCTTCTAAATCCGGCCAGCGGACGGTCCGGGAATCAGTGTGTTTTTACATGAGTAGAATGTGTCCTTTGATTTAAAATGCATCTCAGGGTTATTTGTGGAGCATAGGAATTCGTTCATCCCCCCCCCCTCAAAATATAGTCTGGCCCCCCACAAGGTGCTGACCTTTAAAGCCCTAAATGGCTTTGGTCCAGTATACCTGAAGGAGCGTCTCCACCCCCATCGTTCAGCCCGGACACAGAGGTCCAGTGCCGAGGGCCTTCTGGCGGTTCCCTCACTATGAGAAGCCAAGTTACAGGGAACCAGGCAGAGGGCCTTCTCGGTAGTGGCACCCGCCCTGTGGAACGCCCTCCCTTCAGATGTCAAAGAGAACAACTACCAGACCTTTAGAAGACATCTGAAGGCAGCCCTGTTTAGGGAGGCTTTTAATGTTTGATGGATTGTTGTATTTAATGTTCTGTTGGAAGCCGCCCAGAGTGGCTGGGGAAACCCAGCCAGATGGGCGGAGTATAAATAATAAATTGTTGTTGTTGTTGTTGTTGTTGTTGTTGTTGTTGTTGTTGTCTGGCCTTCATTTTACCTTCTTTGCCTGAATGTGCATTCACACATCAATAGATGGGAGTCTATTATTATAGACGCTCCTTCATGGTCTGAGGGACTGTGGACCAGCCCACGACTGAAAAAGGGTCTGGACCCCTGTATTAAGCTCTGGGGTATTACACTCAGAAAAATGACATCCTGAATTCTTTGGGTGAACAGCAGTTTACTCCACAGAAGAGGACTGTAAAACACTAAGAAATTCACCCACATCTCAGGCAAATAAAATCCTTGTTGTTTTGCTTTCTCCATTTGCAGAGATCAAGAGAGTTCTATGATTTCCAGGGGTAGGAGGGAGGAGGCAATACAAATCCTGCAAGAAGCAACAACCCCCCCCCTTCCAACTCCAGAGCACTTACATAGCTGGGGTCCCAGGCGTCTGAGGGTTGTACGGCGGGTTAACCTGTGGGGAAGAAGGGTCGGGATAGCCAGGAGTCTGGGGGTTGGGAGTTCCGCCGTAGCCTTGTGGAGAAGGGGTGGGCTCGTCGTCAAAACCATAGTCGAACTCTTCATCCGCCCTACAGGGTTGGAGGAGGCAAAAGCGGTCAGCTGGGCCCAGAGGGATTCTCGCCTCTCCATCCATCCCCTTGCCCTGAACCCCACCCTCCTCCTCCTCCGATGAGGAACACCAACCTGGAGGGAGTGTTGGGGTTGTTGGGGTCCCAAGCCCCACTCTGTGCGGGTGTCCGGCTGCCGTCGTGCAAGGGGGTTTGAGAGCCGTAGTGAGGAGTCCGGTTGCCTGAAAGATGGACGCATGTCATGAGATTAGCACCCAAGACCAGAGGGTGGAAAAGGCAGCATCTTTTACACCTATACCAGTGCTATCCTGGAAATCTCCTTTCTCTTGCTTAATTTATTCTGCTCCTTAAAATTAGTAAGAAGAAGAAGAGTTTGGATTTGATATCCGGCTTTATCACTACCCAAAGAAGTCTCAAAGCGGCTCACATTCTCCTTTCCCTTCCTCCCCCCACAACAAACACTCTGTGAGGTGAGTGGGGCTGAGAGACTTCAAAGAACTGTGACTAGCCCAAGGTCACCCAGCAGCTGCATGTGGAGGAGCGGGGACACGAACCCGGTTCACCAGATTACGAGTCTACCGCTCTTCACCACTACACCACCCTGGCTCTCAGTAACTTTATTGAGCTGCGGTTCGCTAACCAACAGGAAACCACACCCAACGGGTAAGACCTGACTGTTTTCCCCACCCCTGCCCCCAAGTGGGGTCCCCCCCCCATCCTCTACTCACCATCGTGCGATGGAGTCTGTGACCCATACATCGGCGTGCGGGACCCTGACCCGTACATAGGGGTCTGAGAACCATACATGGGTGTCCGTGCGTAAGTGGAGGTCATGCCACCCGGTCTCCTTGAACCGCTGCCAGAGGGGGAAAGGGAAATGCTGGTTAGATAATAACAGAATCTGGACACCCCCCCTTCACTTTCTAGAAAAGAACAGACCCCGCATTCCCCAGGCGTAAGGAGGAGCCATCCATGCATTCTCCATGTGGGCTGGGGCCAATGGGAGCCCGTCATCTAAACCCCACCCCACTCCACCCCTGCAGCCTGCACGGCCAATGAACGGCCGGGGATGCTGGGAGTTGTAGTCCAGCAATGCAAGGAAGGTTGCAGGCTCCCAAATCCCCTGGTGCTTTAAGATGATTTGCACTACCCATGTTTCCCCTATTTTAAGACACCGTCTTATTTTTTCCCCCTCAAGAAAACGCACTATGGCTTATTTTGAGGGGATGTCTTATTTTTATTACGTAAGCCCAGCCCAGCCTTTTCCTTGGCGCTCTCCAGAACTGCGCCTATCACTATGGCTTATTTTCGGGGTACGGCTTATATTTCGCAAATGCGAAAAAATCCTGCTATGGCTTATTTTATGACTACGTCTTAAAATAGGGGAAACAGGGTAAAAGCTGGGCCAGTCTTAGGTAGTGGCTCTGATCGGAAGGTCTGTGAGAGGTTCAAGTACCGGTAACTCAACCAGTTTGGTGGAATCATCTTTTACGTTGGGGTAACATAAAACCTCTGCTCTCTTCTTAAGGAACCGCCTCTCCCGGTATGCCCCGGGTAGGACCTTGAGGTCCTCAAATAATAACATCCTAGAGATCCCTGGCCATAAGGATGTCAGGCTGGCAGCTACTAGGGCCAGGGCTTTCTCGGTTCTGGCTCCGAGATGGTGGAATGATCTGCCGCAGGAAACGAGGGCCCTGCAGGAGTTGGTATCCTTCCGCAGGGCCTGTAAAATGGAGCTGTTTCGCCTGGCTCTTGGGTTGGGTTGAGTGTAATCCCTGACGTTTTTATTCCATTGGTTGTTGGTGAGCTATTTATAATGAGGTGGCTTTTAAACTTTTAAGTTTTAAATTGTTTTAATTTGTATTTTTAACTGTTTGTTTTGTGGTTGTGTGGTTTTATGATTGTTAGCCGCCCTGAGCCCGGTTTCGGCTGGGAAGGGCGGGGTACAAATAAAAGTTCTTCTTCTTCTTCTTCTCCTTCTTCTTCTTCTTCAGCGCATCCACGATCCCTTAATGCAGGGAGCTCTTTTGTGCCTCTGTGAATCCCAGGTAGAAGGGGATCCCCATCTAGTGTATATTACCAGTGCGGGTACAACAGGGGGAGGGAACTTGTGGGCACCAGACTACAACTTCCTCCATCCCTGACCAGTGGCCTGAGTCCAGCAACTTCTGGCAGACCCCATAGGTCCCTTCCCCTCTGCCCCACCAGGGCTTGCAGGAGTTCGGTGTCTAAAGTGTCTTCCCGTGCTGCCCCTCTGCACCCCTTATTCCATCCTGAACCCAAACACACGGCCCTGCCGGCTCTTACAAGGTCGTGAGACGCTGTCGGTCCACAGAGATGGTCTGGCAGGTGGAATGCAGCTCCACGCGGGCGGTGGATTCCGTGGCATCCTTGACCATGCCAATGTAGCCTGTGGGAGATCGGAACCAAGCTTGTTAACCTGCGACACCTAGGGGGCACTGCCAAACAAAGCCAACTGCCTCCACCACATGTCTGGGAAACGGAATCCCTCGTCTGTGGACGTCTACCACTGCAAAATCATTTTCATGTAACTGCGGATCACTTAAAATCCCAGGGCTTCATGGGGTGATAATCCTGGCAGGGGTGAGTTAAGAACGTAAGAAGAGCACTGCTGGATCAGACCAAAGGCCCATCTAGTCCAGCATCCTGTTCTCAGTGGTCAACCAGACACCCATTGTGGTAAACCTGCAAGCGCAACCTGAATCCATGCTCTATGAATCCGTCTAACAGTTGCATACCAAGGGACCTCTAACCCAGTGTTTCTCAACCCTGTGCCTCCAGATGTTTTTGGCCTACAACTCCCATCATCCCTGACCACTGGTCTTGCTAGCGAGGGATGATGGGAGTTGTAGGCCAAAAACATCTGGAGGCACAGGGTTGAGAAACACTGCTCTAACCTCATGCAGCTACCACCTCTAGCGAAGGTAACGACACTCAATTCAGCTGAAAATGGCTTTTCAGGAGTACTAGGAGTTCTTTCCAAACGCAGGTGGCACTGTGGTCTAAACCCCAGAGTCTAGGGCTTGCCGATCGGAAGGTCGGCGGTTCAAATCCCCACCACAGGGTGAGCTCCCGTTGCTCGGTCCCTGCTCCTGCCCACCTAGCAGTTCGAAAGCACGTCAAAAGTGCAAGTAGATCAATAGGTACCGCTCTGGCGGGAAGGTAAACGGCGTTTCCGTGCGCTGCTCTGGTTCGCCAGAAGCAGCTTAGTCATGCTGGCGACATGACCCGGAAGCTGTCTGCGGACAAACGCTGGCTCCCTCGGCCTACAGAGCGAGATGGGCGCCGCAGCCCCAGAATCGTCCGCGACTGGACTTAACTGTCAGGGGTACCTTTACCTTAGGAGTTCTTTCCAAACCATTTTTCCCAGTCCTGTCCTAATTAATGTGCTGCAGAACTAACGGGAGACAACCTGCAAACACTGCTGTTTTAATCACTAATATTGTATTTTTAACCTGTTCCAGGACCCGATAGTGAAAGGTGGGCAAGAAATCTTATAGTAGTAACAGCAACATCCCACAGCCTTCTATCCCTTAAGCCTCTATCAGTTGCTTTCCTCAATCAAGGGCAAGAACTTGGACTGAGCGAGGGGACACCTTACCTTTGTAGGGGCCTTGGGAAATCCGCACGGTCTGCCCAATGAGGTCGTTATCTCTGCGCCCGCGGCCTCGGCTCATCCCACCTCCTCCAAAGCCGCCGCGCTGCCCTGCGGAGTGGGAGGAGGAACATGGAGGTGTAGCACAGACACACAAACGCTCCCAATGAGCCCCCGAGTAGCGTTGCTTGTTGGAAACGTCATTGGTGCCAGCCCGGGAAGATCCAAAATGTGCATCTTCCCCCCTGCTGTAGTCGTGCAGCCTCCCCCACCAATCCCATCAATTAAATTTGTATACCACCCTACACCCATAGACCTCAGGGCACAACGTAAAAATTACAATACAGTGGTACCTTGGTTTTAGAACAGCTTAGTTTATGAACATGGGGACACAGGTGGTGCTGTGGGTTAAACCACAGAGCCTAGGGCTTGCCGATCAGAAGGTTGGCGGTTCGAATCCCTGTGACGGGGTGAGCTCCCGTTGCTCTGTCCCTGCTCCTGCCAACCTAGCAGTTCAAAAGCACACAGTGCACGTACAGTGGTACCTCAGGTTAAGTACGCTTCAGGTTGAGAACTCCGCTAAGTGTACTGCTCTGGTTCGCCAGAAGTGGCTTAGTCATGCTGGCCACATGACCCGGAAGCTGTACGCCGGCTCCCTTGGCCAGTAAAGCAAGATGAGTGCCACAACCCCAGAGTCGTCCGCAACTGGACCTAACGGTCAGGGGTTTCTTTACCTTTAGTTTATGAACAACTTGCATTAAGAATGCTGCAAACCCGGAAGTAGGTGTTTTGGTTTGTGAACTTTGCCTTGGAAGCAGAACATGTTCCACTTCCTGTTGAGTGTAAATTGAGTCCCCTGCTACTGTGGGAAAGCACGTCTTGGTTTAAGAACGGACTTCCAGAACGGATTAAGATTGTAAACCAAAGTACCACTGTATATAAAACCAGAAAATACATAACAAAAGCGAAGACAACCCAATAATTCCCCCTTGCACAACACATTTTTTAAAGGGCATCAGATGTCAATCAACCTTTCCCAATGGCAAAGAATAAGCAGGTGCGTGTCAGCGTCCAGTTTTGGAGGGATATGATATTTGTTTTAGTGCCCAGAATAATAGGCTCGCAGCTTATTCGGCCGCTCCCTTGTTCCTTCCAGTCTCCTCCTGCTGCTCATTTGCAGCAGTGCTTCTCCTTGCTGGGGGGGGGGGGGGAGGGGGAGGGCAGAATGGGGAAACGGGTGCAACTCAGTTCCCAGGACACAGCAGCATACGCACCTCCGGCGCTGGGATGCATGGGACTGTTGATGCGAGGACTCATGGGCTGGAAGCCGCCAATGGTGAAGTTTGTGACGTCTCGGGGCTGGGGAAGAAGAGAAATGGAAAGTTCAGAAAACACCAGTAACACCCCCCCCCAAAAAAAATCTGGGTCAATGCCTCGGAAAAGGAGTCAGTGAGGAGGAGGGGGATAGGGTGCCCTTGCTTTTGGGGGGGGTGGGGTGGGGGGGTCCCAGAGCCATCTTTTTCTTTCTCTAACACCAGAACTCGTGGGCATCTAACAATGCTGATGTTGGGAGATTCAGGATGGAAAAAAACCAAAGCACTTGTTAACACAGAGCATAGTTAAAACTATGGAAATGGCTGCCACAGGAGGCAGTGATGGCTACTAGACACCATGGCTCTACTTTGAGTCCCAGTTGCAGGAAGCTGCAGGGGGGGGAGGGCTGCTCTTGTGCTGGGGTCCTGCTTGCAAGCTCCCCATGGAGGCCCCTGGTTGGCCACTGTGAGAACAGGACTGTCTCGCCAGAGTGGTGCATGCTCTAGTTATCTCCTGCTTGGACTACTGCAAAGCGCTCTGCGTGGGGCTCCTTTTGAAGGTGACCCGGAAACTGCAATTAATCCAGAATGCGGCAGCTAGACTGGGGACTGGGAGTGGCCGTCGGGACCACATAACACCGGTCCTGAGAGATCTGCATTCGCTCCCAGGACGTTTCCAAGCACAATTCAAAGTGTTGGTGCTGACCTTTAAAGCCCTAAACGGCCACAAAGGCCCAGTAGACCTGAAGGAGCGTCTCCACCCCCATTGTTCAGCCTGGACACTGAGGTCCAGCTCCGAGAGACTTCTGGTGGTTCCCTCCCTGCGAGAAGTGAGGTTACAGAGAACCAGGCAGAGGGCCTTCTCGGTGGTGGCACCTGCCCTGTGGAACACCCTCCCATCAGATGTCAAGGAAATAAGCAGCTATCCTATTTTTAAAAGACATCTGAAGGCAGCCTTGTTTAGGGAAGTTTTTAATATTTAATGCTGTATTGTTTTTAACACTCGATTGGGAGCCGCCCAGAGTGGCTGGGGAAACTCAGCCAGATGGGCGGGGTGCAAATAATAATAATAACAATAATAATAATAATAATAATAATAATAATAATAATTACAGAATGCTGGACAAGATGGGCCAATGGCCTGACACAGCAGAATCTTATTATTTATTATTTGTTAAATTTGTAGACCACCCTATACCCTCAGGGCGGTTCAGAACATAAAATCACAATTTCTGTTTGGCCGCTATGGGAGGCCGGTTGCTGGACTAGAAAGGCTCTTCTTAGGACCTTGTGAAACCTGAAGGGCTACTCAATTTGACAGCTGCGACAGACCATTGTGGATGAGCGAAAACAACTTGCTTCGTGTGAACTTTACTGGTCCTTAGGGTTACCCCTCCAACCAACTTCTTTACATCACAAGGTTATCAAAGGTCTTAAGTCAGAGGGCAGCTAGTAGCAATGCTGGATCCCTGATGTCCTTCCTAAAAATGGTGGCGCTGAGATGTGTTCACCTGGAGGTGTGCATATTATCAACAACAACAGTAAGATTCTAAAGAAATAAAAAAAAACGTGTGGAATTCAACGAAGCGCTAAGCGGGTTTGTGCATGGAGAACGAGGTCTGCTCACACAATAGAACCCCCCCACCCACCCACCGGTTCCATGCAAGCAACAATGTAGTTGAATCCTAGCCTCTGCCCCAAATCTATTGCAAGCAATTGCTGGTTGGTCAGAGGGGTTGCAACCAAGACTAACGTGCCCCTCCTGAGAGGTGAACCACTTTCCCTTCTTACCTGAATCCTGTCAGGTTGAATCCTGAAAAGACAGAAGTACTGTTTTTGGGGGACAGGGGGCAGGTGGGTGTGGGGGACTCCCTGGTACTGAATGGCATAACTGTGCCCCTGAAGGACCAGGTACGCAGCCTGGGAGTCATTTAGGACTCACAGCTGTCCATGGAGGCACAGGTTAATTCTGTGTCCAGTGCGGCTGTCTACCAACTCCATCTGGTACGCAGGATGAGACCCTCCCTGCCCGCAGACTGTCTGGCCAGAGTGGTGCATGCTCTAGTTATCTCCCACTTGGACTACTGCAATGCACTCTATGTGGGGCTACCTTTGAAGGTGACCCAGAAACTACAACTAATCCAGAACACGGCAGCTAGACTGGGGCCTGGGAGTGGCCGCTGGGACCACATAACACCGGTCCTGAGAGATCTACATTGGCTCCCAGTTCGTTTCATAGCACAATTCAAAGTGTTGGTGCTGACCTTTAAAGCCCTAAACGGCCTCGGTCCTGTATACCTGAAGGAGCGTCTCCACCCCCATCGTTCTGCCCGGACACTGAGATCTAGCGCTGAGGGCCTTCTGGCGGTTCCCTCCCTGCGAGAAGCAAAGCTACAGGGAACCAGGCAGAGGGCCTTCTCGGTAGTGGCGCCCGCCCTGTGGAACACCCTCCCATCCCATGTCAAAGAGATAAATAACTACCTGACATTTAGAAAACACCTGAAGGCAGCCCTGTTTAGGGAAGTCTTTAATGTGTGATATTTTAATGTATTTTAGTGTTTGTTGGAAGCTGCCCAGAGTGGCTGGGGGGACCCGGCCAGATGGGCGGGGTACAAATAATAAATTATTATTATTATTATTACCTTTGAGCCTCCGGCCAGAACCAAATAGCGCGTCTTGCACACAAACATGCCCCCGTTTTCCACCAGCTTCTTGCAATGCAGGAAAGCGAAACTCCTGAAGAGGTGGCGGATCTCGCCCTCGCGACTCTGGAAGGAGAGGGAAGCAGCAAGGGGCGCTTTAGTACCAATGGCAGCGAGCACAGCCTGGGTTGTGCTGGAGGCCATGCCCTCCACACAACAGGCAGGCAGAGCTGTCAGATGCAATGGGCAGGATCCACGCCCAGCTGCGCAGCTCAGCACCCCTGGAGGCCAGCCCGCCCTGCTCCTCACCAGGTGGGGCCCGTCGATGACTTTCACGATGTCTTTGACGTGGATGTTGTTCTGCTCAGAGTCCAGCGCCACGGCAAAGCGGTTGTCCTTCTTCCGGTTCACAGCCTGGTGCCGGACTGTCACTACTTTGCCGTACATGTTGAGGACCTGGGGGGGGGGGCACGGAGAAAAGGCTCAGAGCCGCAGGGTTGGGAGATGTGGAAGGTGGGAAAACACAGCCTCAGCTCCCTGGGATTCTCTGATGAATGCTGTATCATGAGTGTCAGGGACGTGCCCTCCCCTGCCAGTCCAGCACTGAGTGGGTACCGGCAGCCTCAGCCTCTGTTGTCGACAGACACGTCTCCCAGTGAGTCTGCCGGATCCTCCCCGGGGGAGGAGGAGTTACTGGGACGGAATCAGGTGGGGAGGGGTCTCCAGGATGATGCAGAGAGACCTAGCACCGCTCAGTAGACCCACCCGGAGGGGGAGACGCTGTTTCCGGCGCCCGCTTTGTGCAGAAGGAGGAGGCACTTTAGGGTGCCGAGACTCTGGTGTTGGCGCCGTAACAGGAGGGGGGCACTTCCGGATTCCGCTAGCGACTAGACGGTCATGTTTAGGGTTAGCTCTGCACTGTACATACTTTGCACAACAAAATAGTTGAAAGACAAGACGGACTTGGTCTTTACTCATGAGCAATCGTTAAGCGAATCTGACAATGAGCGAGGCATGTTATGTCCTTGTGCACGCATGCATACACAAGGTCAGCTGAAGGTAAAAGGTAAAGGACCCCAGGACGGTTAAGTCCAGTCAAAGGCGACTATGGGGTTACGGCGCTCATCTCGCTTTCAGGCCGAGGGAGCCGCGTTTATCCACAGACAGCTTTCCGGGTCATGCGGCCAGCAGGACTAAACCGATTCTGGCACAACGGGACACCGTGACAGAAACCAGAGCGCATGGAAATGCCATTTACCTTCCCGCCACAGTGGTACCTATTTATCTACCTGCACTGGTATGCTTTCAAACTGCTAGGTTGGCAGGAGCTGGGACAGAGCAACGGGAGCTCACTCTGTCGCGGGGATTCGAACCATAGAATCATAGAGTTGGAAGAGACCACAAGGGCCATCCAGTCCAACCCCCTGCCAACCGCAGACCTTCTGATCGGCAAGCCCTAGGCTCTGTGGTTTAGACCACAGCGCCACCAGCTGAAAATGACTTATTGCGCCTTAACCATTAAGAGATCCCAAGTGAACATTCTTGCTTTATAATTTCTGAACAAACCACATTCGTCTGGATTTGATCCATTAAGGAAAACAAAGTAAAATAGCACCACGCAAAATGCAAGGCAGTCTCATCTCTGGTGGAAGGAATGGAAGGCAGCAACACCCATAACCCAACCAACCCGCAAAGGCAGCCCCCACCTACCTGGAAGGTCTCCCGCTCCAGGCGGACAATGACCCCCACTGTCTCGGGGTCCAGCTGCACCAGCTCCCCCCACTCGTGCTGGCCGCCAACATCCACCCCAGAGGCTGTCTCAGAGCAGAGCTGAAGGTCTCGGGGGAGGACTTTGAGCTGCAGGAGGGAAGGGAGTAATCTCAAAAAGGCACTTTGGATATTTTGACTTACATAACACAGCACAGATGCAGAAAGGAGAGGTAATTATGAGCTTGGTTCAAAGGCAGCAGGCTGGAGATGTGTGAGTGTTCTACACTGGTAAGATACACATCACCAAAGACTAACGAGACTCTCAAGACATCCCACCACCACCAAGACTGTTTTTCTCTGCCTGCCAGCCCCACTCACCTCGTGCATTGTGAGGTCGGAGAAGAGGATTACGAAGTTCTCCTCCACACGGACAATCAGTCCCGTGTCGCCCTCAAAGCGGCCGGCAATCACCTTCACATGGTCCCCCATTTTGAAGTATTTGCGCAACTCCTGGGCCGGGAATTCTAGCATGTCCTGGTGGGGGAGGAGGAGGGAGAACAAAGAATTGCTGGAAACCGCAGGAAGGGAGAGGGCTCTTGCGCTTGAATCCTGCTTGCGGTTTTTCCATAATAGGCATCTCGCTGACCACAGCGAGACCAGGATGCTGGGCTAGGTGGTCCTCTGGGCAGATCCAGCAGGCCCTTCTTATATTCCGTCACGATCAACGAAGCCAGCCAGTAAAAAAAAAAGCAGAGTGTGTCTCATGCAGGCATCTCATCTAGGATGCTGGACTAAATGGGTCTTAGGCCTGATCCAGCAGGACTCAAGGTGTCTGTGCCCATCCTTGCCGCAAGCAGGCACTCCCCCACCCGCCACAGCAACGAGGGCTCGCTTCCATGTCACATTTCAGCTTGCGGCTATAGATATCGCTTGGCAAACAGCCTACATTGGCTGTTCCCTGACTTTGGGGGCCATTGTCCCCTTGGCTCCGTAAATTAATCCCCAGTGCCTCCTGCCCTACAGAAAGCATTATTCAGAGCAGAGGTTCGCACGACCCGTGTAAGGAAAATGGTAACACAACACAATTCAGAACAGTGACCACGGATTGCACATCTATTCGAAACCCAATTAAAACTATTTAGGTTGAATTAATTCAATGAAGCTGATGAACTTGACCCAGGGATCTCAGTTTTCCAAAGCCGTTTACACCTCCAGGGGCCCCCTAGGTAATCCCACTGCCCACTTTGGGAACTACTGGCTGACATCATCATGCACTCAGAATGCCATATCGCCAGAGAGAGGAAGAGAGAAGACGGGGAGCCACTGTACCTTGAGGTCTTCGTGCTTCGGCATGATGGTGATCTTGTTCCCGTCCACGCTCAGGATCTTGCCCTGCAGGTTGATCAACTCCCCCTCACACACCTCCACGTTGTCGCCGGGCTGGAAGTTGTGCTCCCGCTCCTTCCCTGAAAGCCGGAAGGAGGCAAGTGAGGCGGCGCAACCTGGGCAACTTGCCACAGCCCCCTTCCTGAGAGAGGACAGAGTGCGGCGCGTTCCAACGGCCTTGGCCTCCCTGGAAGGCGCAATGTACCCGGGACCATTGGAGGCTGTGGGTCCTCTTGGCGAGGATCTGCGTGAGTCACGGAGGAGCACACCAGAGGCCATAGCCTTACCTGTGCTTTCCGTCACCACCTCCAAGTCAATGCCTTCCGGTTGGTCTTCGAATTTCTCCAGCTCGGACAGAGTGGGCTTCACTCCTTCTGTGATCTGACGATGCCCAGAAAACAGCACGGGTGGTTTGGAGGGGGAGAGAAAGCGAAAGGACACAAGAGCAGGCTGAGGGGGTGGGAAGGACAGAGGCAGCACCATCTATTCTAGACCAATACTGAACTTTTTCAAAGGCCTCTCCACTTTCCATCTCTCTCCTTGCTTCTGCCATGACTGATTTGCAGATCTCATGCCCCGGGGACGCTGATTGCATCGGGAGGGACTACCCAGGGCACATCAGCACCAGCAGATGCAAAGCAGACACTGGCAGGTGCCCGTCAGAGAACCCAGTCCTGGTCTTCCTGGACCAATGCCTTCTCACTAGGTTCAAGTCAGCCTCCAGTGCAGAATGTCAGCCACCTGCCATTTCCTCTTACACAACAAGGGTCTATACCGCAGGAGTCCTCCCTCCCTCCACCCACCCTGTTGCTCAGGGCCCCCCCAATCCTCACCACGGCAGACATAGCAAAGCTCTTGAAGAGGAAGCCCTTCCTGCTGTAACGGTTCCCCTCAAAAATGAGGAAATCCCCATCGGAGGCCACGTCGCCCCCCAAAGACCTGGAAATGAAGGGATGGAGAGGCTTAGCAGTTAGCTTAACCAGCAGCAGGAGAGCAGCTGCCGGGGGCGGGGGGGAGGACCCTTGGAGCCCCAGCTGCACCCAGGGCAGGAGGCAAGGCCATTACATTCCAGGAGCAGCATGCAGCCAGGCTGGAGATGGACAAACTGGGCCTGCATTGGTTCCCCAGGAATACAGAGCCTGCAGCTGCCATCACTCAGCCAACAGTCTTCCTGCCCTGGGCTCCCCCTCTCAGGCCTTCAGCACCCGCCTCCTCTCCAAATCTGGACCCCCCCCCCCGCCCTTCCGGACTCTCACCGGATCTTTTCGGCATCAAATAGGCGCTGCGGCGGACGCTTGAACTTCTTCCGTTTGGCAAACCAGTCTTTCTGAAATGGGAGAGGAAGAGGCAGGGTTTTGTGACGGGAGAAGCAACCCAGGAAGTGTGGTTTTAGAGAGAATTTAAAGGTATGAGTGGCTAATCCCCAGCTAGGGGCCTCACCTGCCTCTGCCCCCTGGGCAAGATCCCAAAATTTTGGAGGCACAGCCAAAAATAAAAAAATAAAATGAAGGAGACGATCATAAAGGAGAGGACTGGGTGTGTCCAGTGTGAGTGGCCATGCCCACTTCTGGCCATGCCCACTGATGACCAGAACACCCCAACTCATCCAATGGGCCAAAGATGAAGGCAGCTTACAGGGGAGAAAAGGTCCGTTTGCTCTTGTTTTAGGGAAACGCGTCTCTGAATTACACTGGAGCCAACGGACCTCCAGTCTCTGCAGACCCTGCTCCCAAGAGTGGCTGCTTCTGTTTTGACACCCCAAAGGGTTAAAATGAAGCACCTCTTTTCCCTTTCTCAGCCCACCAAACCTGGAGCAACCAGAGGCAGGAAACAGAGGCCCAGCGGAAGCACCCAAAAGGTGCCCTGGTGAAGGGAGGCTCCTGCAATGAGCCGAGCCAACGTACCAGGCTCATGCGCGCTTTGATGCGGTCGAAATCGATACGGGGAATCATCTTCAGGGAAATCTGGTTCTGGCTGGGCTCCACATAATCCACCTAAGGGGAAGGGAGGGAAAAGACGTTGGTCGGTTGAACGGATTACAAGCAAGACAGCTCAAGCACAAACTCCTTGCTCAAAGGCAGGGTTCTCTATCCTCTAACTTGTGCAAACCATAGGATTCTCCATGTAGCATGCACAAAACAGTTACGGTACTAACACAGAGAAGAGGAGGAGGAGTAGTAGTTTGGGTTTGATATCCCGCTTTATCACTACCCGAAGGAGTCTCAAAGTGGCCAACAATCCCCTTTCCCTTCCTCCCCCACAACAAACACTCTGTGAGGTGAGTGGGGCTGAGAGACTTCAGAGTAGTGTGACTAGCCCAAGGTCACCCAGCAGCTGCATGTGGAGGAGCAGAGACGCGAACCCGGTTCACCAGATTACGGGTCTACCGCTCTTAACCACTACACCACACTGGCACTGCACCACACAGAGCAAAATGGCTGACAAACACCAGCCTACGACCTCTCAGGTTGTTGCCACCTTCCGAGGTAAGATGAACAGCTATGAGGAGATTCCGACTAAACATCAGAAAGAATTCCTGACGGTAAGAGCCGTTCAACATTGGAACAGAATCCCTTAGAAGCTGGTGGGCTCTCCTTCATTGGATGTTTTGAAGAGAGGATGGATGGCCATCTGTCAGGGATACTTCAGTTGCGATTCCTGCATTATAGGGGTCTAGACTAGATATTATCCCTGGGTCCCTTGCAACTCTACAATCCTACGCAAGGCATCTGAGAAGTGGAAGTGGAAGCTGCTGCTTTTTTGAAAGCAGGTCAAAAGCTTTCAGGGCAGGCAGGACACCACTGTGATTCTGCATTGCAGGGGGGTGGACTAGATGACTCTTGAGGGACCTATCCCAACCCAACCATTCTGTGATGCCATGACTTGTCTATTCTTTTGCCTGTGTAACTTGGCAAAGCACCACACACACAGCAACTAGAAAAATAAGCTAAGCCCTGTTGAGCTCATACACACTCTCCCTAAGCCTCATAACCCAGGGGGAAGGAGACCATCTAAAGTGGAGCAAGGCGGCAAAGGGGATTGGTCCGAGCTGCTCTCAGAAATTAGAAGAGAGATAAAGGAAAGTGAGAAAAAAATGAGAATAAATTAACAGAGGTGCAGAAAACGATTGACCAGAAAATAGAAAGATCCGTAGCAGATCTGTCGGGACAAACTAAGGACTTAAAAGTCAAAACACAGGCCATGGAAGAACAAAATTTTAAAAAGTCAAAAAGAGCTGAAACCCGCCTTGCGAGTTGAACGTTTTGGCTCCAGAATGCTGCAAACCCGGAAGTGAGTGTTCCGGTTTACAAACGTTCTTTGGAACCCGCGCCTTGGCTTCGAATGTTTTGAAAGTCAAACGGACTTCCGGAATGGATTCTGTTCGACTACCGAGGTACCACTGTACAAAGAAAATACCCATCATGCCTCTTGTCAATTCCTCAGCTCTTCTGAAAGCCAGCCAAGGTCTCGCCTCACCTGCGCGATGTCGTCCTTGTAGATGCCCCTCTTGAGGCGCACCCACGACTTGGGCTTCAGGTTCGTCACCTCCTTCACCACCTTAAGCACGTCCGTCATCTCCTTGATGGGCACCATCTGCTGGTTCCAGTAGCCCATCCGGAGGTTGCCCACCCCTTCGATGGCCTGCTTGACGTGCGTCTGCTTGTAGGCCTCCACGTAGATGTAGCCTTTCACGTGCTCGGGGGCCACCACCGATTTGATCTGCAAGGGCTGCGGAGGAAGAAGAGGGGTGGGTTACGCACTAGGCAGGCTGGGGCATCGTTTGCGCAAAGTCTCCAAGCTCTCCATGCAGCTCTCTTGCATCTCTCGTTTATATGCTCCAGGCCAGCCACACTTTGCAATTAATCCAGAATGCGGCAGCTAGACTGGTGACTGGGAGCGGCCGCCGGGACCACATAACACCGGTCCTGAGAGATCTACATTGGCTCCCAGTACGTTTCCCAGCACAATTCAAAGTGTTGGTGCTGACCTTGAAAGCCCTAAACGGCCTCGGTCCTGGATACCTGAAGGAGTGTCTCCACCCCCACCGTTCAGCCCGGACACCGAGATCCAGCGCCGGGGGCCTTCTGGCGGTTCCCTCACTGTGAGAAGCAAAGCTACAGGGAACCAGGCAGAGGGCCTTCTCGGTAGTGGCGCCCGCCCTCTGGAACGCCCTCCCATCAGAGGTTAAAGGGATCAACAACTACATGACATTTAGGAAATACCTGAAGGCAGCCTTATTTAGGGAAGTTTTTAATCTGTGATGTGTTAATGTATTTTAATGTTTGCTGGAAGCCGCCCAGGGTGGCTGGGGAGACCCAGCCAGATGGGCGGGGTACAAATAATAAATTATTATTATTATTATTATTGCAGGAAAAGGACACGCCTGGCTGGAACTTGGCTGGACCAGGCAACCATAAAGCCCCTCACTGGCTCACTGGGGCAATCAGGCTGCCCAGCAATACACAGGCCCTCCCTCCCTTCCCTGAGCTCTCCCTTAGCACTGCAGTTTGGAGGAAGTCAAGAGAGCATCTCAAGGGACGAGGAAGGACTTCTGCAGCTTTTTTCTTTATCCAGATCCTTGGCGCAAATGAGGAAACATAAGAAGAGCCTTATGGGATGAGGCCAAGGGCCCATCTAGACCAGCATCCTGTTCTCACAGCGGCCAACCAGATGCTCCAATGGGAAGCCCACGGGCAGGATTCGAGCCCAAGACCACGCTCCACTCCTGTGCTTCCCAGCAACTGGTAATCAGAGGCATTACGTGGCAGAAGAGCGTAGCCATTGATCGCCTTTCCCTCCACAAGGTGAGATGTAGCCAATTGAGTAATTCTCAGAGCAGACCCAGAAAAATTCATGGGCCTGTCTACTCATTTCAATGGGTCTGCTCCGAGTCTCGCCAACCTTGGATCTTGCCCACTGCCTCCTCCAAGCTGTTGTGTCAAAGGTTCATGAGGAGAGGCAGGGAAGAGATTCTTATTTTCTCATACTTCACTGTGAAGGTAAGACACCCCCCCAACTCACTCCCCGGCCCTTTGCATCTGGCAGAGGATTCTGGGAAGGGGAAGGCCTAGTGGCAGCCATCTATGACGGCTAGCTGGTACATCAAGCCAACGTTTGTGGCAAGGAGCAGCAAGGGGAACAACCCCATGGCAACAGCAGCGCTGTAGGAAAAGTGACGCCCCAAGGTCTTCTTCCGTTCCCTGCTTTCCAGCCCACTTACTGTATCTGTGAACTGGTAGGCGATGAACTTCCTCATGAGCGCAATGGCTGTGGCCCGCTCCTCTCCAATCTGGGAGTGGGAGAGAGAAGGGTTGGAATGAAAAAGGATGCCAGGTGGCAGAGCCAGGCGAAAGCAACCTCCCTGAGCCTGCTGGGCTTACCTTGCATTTCACAGTCCAGAGGTTGGGGTCCCTGGATGTGGGGAGAACAAACACCGCAAGGTCAGTTTGCCATGGCCAAAGTAAGCATCGCCCGCTGCTTAACCCCAGGGCTGCAGCCTCTCAACTGGGGCGTCTCAGTCACTGTCCTGCTCTCACGTCCAGAGTCATTCCCACCCCCCAGCTTTCACCCAGCTAAGTCTCACAAGACCCAAGTCTTCTGCTCCTGCTCACAACAGAACAGTCCTTACTTGACTCCAGGCAGTAGCTGCTGCTGTGTGATGTCGTCAGAAAGCTCGTCGGAGCCACCGTACACCCTGGAGAAACGAAAAGAGGGGAGATCTGAGATGTCCGAGGGTGGGGGAACAAGGCCAAGAAGCTGGCCAGCATTTCAAAACAGGGAACTGCTGGCAGGATAAAAGCGGCATACTCACGTCTCGCGCACCGAAGACTGGGCATACTTCTTCATGTAATACTCGCCCAGTTCCTCCTCTCTTTGGTCCCTGTTTGGGGGGGGGGGGAGAGAAACATGAAGAGTGAAGTGAGAGGGGACATATTAGCCAGACCAAAGTACTTTGCACATGTTCTGGTGCAGCAGAAGGGCAAAGGCAGGAAGCCCAAAGCTCAACCGCCACCCCAGTCACCTGCAACAGCCAAATCACTTGACCCCTGAGGTGTATATTTTAGGAGCCGCCTTATTGCTGTGGTTGCAAATGGTTTTAATACTGCATTTTAATTCTTGTAATGTGCCCTGGGACCACAGGGTGAAGGGTGATTCTTGCAGGGCTTTACCAGAAAAAGAAATCAGTGAGTGACAGCCACCTGTCAGGAATGCTTTGATGGTGTTTCCTGTTTGGCAGGGGGTTGGACTGGATGGCCCTTAGGGTCTCTTCCTACTCTAGGATTCTATGACCAGCTTTGAACATCTGAAAACAGGGTTTAGGGGGGAATCTGTGACCCTCCAGACTACCAACTCCCTTCACCCCTGGTCACTAGCTGTGTTGCCTAGGGTCAAGGGGAGCTCAAATCCAACTCACAAACTCCCTTGCTTCTGCTCCAAAAGATCCCCAATTCTGTTATCTGACCTGAAGGAGCGTCTCCACCCCCACCGTTCAGCCTGGACACTGAGATCCAGCGCCGAGGGCCTTCTGGCGGTTCCCTCACTGCGAGAAGCAAAGTTACAGGGAACCAGGCAGAGGGCCTTCTCGGTGGTGGCGCCCGCCCTGTGGAACACCCTCCCAGCAGAGGTCAAAGCGATAAACAACTACCAGACTTTTAGAAAATACCTGAAGGCAGCCCTGTTTAGGGAAGTTTTTAATCTGTGATATTTTAATGTATTTTGATATTTGTTGGAAGCCGCCCAGAGTGGCTGGGGAGACCCGGCCAGATGGGTGGGGTACAAATAATAAATAAATAAATAAATAAATAAATAAATAAATAATAATAATAATAATAATTATGTTAAACGCTGGTTTGCTTGAAGACATGGAGTTTGGCCATGCAGAATTTGAGATTCAGGAAGAGGAAATGGGAGGCACACAGACAGCCATGCAGTTTCTTAATATAGTCGAACCAGGGAAGCCAAACGGAATCCATTCCGGAAGTCCATTCGACTTCCAAAACGTTTGGAAACCAAAGTGCGGCTTCTGATTGGCTGCAGGAAGCTCCTGCAGCCAATTGGAAGCTGCGGAAGCCCCGTCGGACGTTCAGCTTCCAAAAATAGTTCGCAAACCGGAACAGGCACTTCCGGGTTTGCGGCGTTTGGGAGCCAAAACGTTTGAGAACTAAGTTGTTCGAAAACCAAGGTACGACTGTACAATACAATCGCGTCTTACGTGAATTTAACTTGCATGTTTTTAACCATACATGACTGAAGGCAGGCTGGTTGAAATTCCACGTTAAAGGCAAGCAAGGCAGAGAGCTTCTAAGCCATCATCCCTTAGCTGCAGGACAGTTCCGAGAGTTTGAGTATATATGATTTTTGTGTGAATGCGGAACCCTTGAAACTGAACCCCCACATAAGATGCAATTGTACTGTGCTACAATTATTTCAGCAGAGCCAAACCAGGCAATTCTGATTTCAAAATAAACACACAAAGCCCTGCCAGAAGCCTGTGCCGCTCCAGTTCTGCGCTTCGCTCTATGTGCAATGCCATTTACCTCCACAAGTTTTGCAGCCTCCGTGCCCCAGAGCGATCCTCGTCCAGAACCACATTGTCGATGTTGGATGCTAGAAGAAGAAACAGACATTTGCAATGCTGAACAGCAGAGGCAGAGCAGAGGGTTTTTTGTTGGGCAGTGTACGGGCGAGAGCTACAGAGGCGGGGGAGACCTTTCAGAACTGCAAACAGCTTCTGGGCCTGGTCTGTTTGCAAGTTGGGACGTCTCCCAACGCTCTCTGACAATTCCACTGTGCTTGCCAAGAAAGACCAGAGAAGAGGAGGAAATGAGAAAGGAGGAAAAAGAGAGGACGACTTGTAAACGCTGCTAAGGGAGTCAAGGACCTGCCATTAAGGCTGAGATATCGCAGGACGGACCCTGCTATGCATGAGCAGCTACTAGCAGCCGTGGCCTGCTCCACCCTGTTTCTGGGTGAGGAGTCCATATGCCAAAAATGGGGAACCTGTGGTCCTCTCGTATGGCCAGTGGGCCAGGGATTAAGGCAACTGTGGTCCGCTGCAGGGTCACAGTTTCCCCATTCCTGTTCTATGCAGCGGTCTTCTGAAAAGGAAGACACATTCTTTTGGATGCAGATGGGAAATGTGTGCTATACAATTCTGGTGGGCACTTGGAAGAACGGCTCATAGAATCGTAAGGGACCTCAAGGGTCAACCAGTCCAAACCCCTGCAAAGCAGAAATCACAGCTAAGTAAGCCCTGGCAGGTGGCCACTCTTCCCCCAGGCTTATGCACCTTTAAACTGGGGGTGGGCAGCATGTTATTGTTTCTATTTGCTACTATGGTATGTATTTTTGTGTTCTATATTGCAAACCACCTTGTGATCCTCAGATGAAGAGTGGTATAGAAATTTTAATAGGTAACAATAAATAATTGTTCTTTTCCAGATTTTTAGATTCTGTACGCTTTACAGAGAGATGGATGCCCATCTGTCAGGGATGCTTTAGTGGAAATTCCACTTGAAAAAACAGTTGCTTTCTTTAGTTAAATATTGGACAAACCTTTAACCAACATATAGGATGCCTGTTGTAACAATTTTCTGTCTATAGTACGTTATCTGCACCTGTCGCCTTAGCTAGTGTTGCCCCCTTATATAGTACTCAGACTTTACCACGGTTTACCACGACTGAGAATCTATCACGAATACGATCCATGTAGCTATTATATACTGTAAAGGTTTGTACATTTATTATATCCTTGTATGTGTCTTTGGAATTTGTGCAGCTAATATATTAGAAAGTGTCTATGTTTATATGATTTAGAACTACGCACAGCTGATGAAGCCCCTTGGGGCGAAACAGGGGAATATCCAGGGATCCTTGTCTTGTCTACCTGTGACAGCATCTACCACTGCCAGGTTCTTATGTCTACCAACCTTATCATCTTCACTAGACACTTAGAAGACTACTTCATGGTACTCTTCTAAGGAATACGTCAGATAGAAAACTACAAGAGAAGATGAAGAAATCAGAAATGAATGTACTACGGGACTGACAAAATAGGAATTGCATTTTGTATATACTGGATTTGGTGGTCAACTGAATAAGCTACATTTTAATATGTCACAATGTTGATTTTGACATTATGAGAAGCTGTATCTAATTCTGAGAAGTAGTTTCTAGTAAATAACTTTACAATTGTTACTATACAGCCAGATGGGCGGGGTATAAATAATAAATTACTATTATTATTATTATTATTATTATTATTACTACTACTACTACTACTACTATTACTTTTTTTCAAGTGGATCTGCATAATATAGGCATTCTAGTGGTTTTGATTTTAGTTGGAAATTCCTGCATTGCAGGGAGTTGGACTAGATGACCCTCGGGGTCCCTTCCAGCTCTCTACAATTCTCTGATTCTATGTCTCAAGTGACTAATAAATTGCAACAGAAATCAATGGACACCTGCAGAGTGTTCTCCTGGGCAGGTCTGGGAAGGGAAGGGACAGTGCTTGAATTACTTGGGACCACTGGAACAGCATTCCTCCTCAGAAGACCACTGCGCTACCAGAGAACTCAGCTACAAGGGATCAAGTGGCAGGGGCTGCACAAGCCTGTTCCCTACGTGCCCACAGCAACTAGGCATTTGCTGACCATGCTCTCCTCCCCCTCATGCACAGAACCCCACCTGGCTGAAAGGAAGCAGAGAAGCAAGGCAGCTGGTGAAGAGGAAAGGAGCTGGAATGAAGAGGATAAAAACAAAAACCGTTCTTACCTTCAAATTCCTCTGCTCATGAAGAGGTGGTGGTGGTGGTGGTGGTGGGAGGGCGGACAGTATGAGCCAAATAATACCATCAAAACCAACCACAGGGTGAGGGTGAATGGGGAACAGAAAAGCGGAAGGAACAAAATTAAGATGCGGCACACAAACCAAGCAGAAGCGAATGAAATGCACGAGAACTCAAAAAAAGAGAGAAGCCACCAGGCCGGGGGGGGGGGGGAGGCAGAGGGAGCACTACCCACAGGCAGGGGCAGCCTCGGGGGGTGGGGTGGGGTGGGGACAACGGCCGGGAGCCAGGGGGTGCCACTGGTCCTAAGAAGCAGCTCTCCCTCCGTTGGCCGCTCTCTCGTTTCGCACCTCCACAACGGACAGCACTTTCGCAAATGTGACAACCCGCGGCCATCCGCAACTCTTGGAGAAAAGTCTGATCGGTTTAAGTGCTTTCCAGAAATGGTGAGAAACTCATATTAGAACAAATGAACATGGGAATTTTAAATGAAAAAGTGTTTCCAGCTCTGGCAGGAAATAAAAAAGAAAAGGAAATCCATTTTAAAAAAAAGAAAAAAAGAAATTCAGTTGCATTTCCAGTTTTAGGGATCTGACTTATAACCAGGAAAGGGAAAAACATTCCAAAAAATTAATTACGCTCAATAAAGCAGATGATGTTTTCTCAGGCTTCTTTAGGTTGCTTTAGGGTGATACAAGCATTCGAGAACTCGGCACCAAGGAGGAATTTCCAGCTTCCTCCTCAGGAGGAATTCTGCTGAAAGGTTCTGTGGGAAGTCAAAGCTTGAATGCTCCTACTTGTTTATCACTTGGCTAGCACTCCAGGTCCAAGATGATCTTCATGAAAAGAGGCTTGACAGCCACCTGTCAGGAATGCTTTGATGGTGTCCCTGCTTGGCAGGGGGTTGGACTGGATGGCCCTTGTGGTCTCTTCCAACTCTATGATTCTATGGTTCTCCTTACCTTTCTCCAGGATGTCTTCTGCACCATCCTCCCACTGGTCTTCATCTTCATACTCGTCATCCACATCTGGAAGAAAGAGAAAGGGAAGGGACGAGGTCCACATGATAAGCAAGAGCCGGGCCAAGGATGCCATCTCTCTTATGGTTGGGGCAGGGGGCAGAGGAGAAGAGCCTTTTTTTTGTTCTTTACCAGCTTCATCTAAAATAAATCCGCCATGTCTGGGTTTCTTCGCAGGCCGGTCATCATCGTCCTCTTCCTCCTCTTCGTCATATTCCTCCTCCTCCTCTTCCTCTTCCTCCACTTCTTCCTTCTCGCTGCCTACGACACTGACACGCTCCTCTTCAGCCTGCATGTTATGGAACGAGAACCTTTAACCTGTGACTCACAGGTGGTTCAACGCTGAAGCCCACAGAAAGCAGCTTTACTTAGGGGTGGGGGAAACGGCACCAAACAGCTTGGTTACATGGAAATGGAAACCACAGGACCCGATTCCTAGCCCCAACCTACTTTTGGACTTAGGAGGAGATTTCCGGGTCTCTAGAGAACGTCTGCCAAGCTCAGTCCTTGGATACTGTTTGAGAGCCAGACAGGCACAAGCCCCCCTGCGCTCCTTGTAGGATTGCGTACCCTCCGATGTGCGGGTGAACTCGGTTCAGTTTAAAGCACACCTTGGGTGCACACAGCTGGTTGGGGGAGTCTCTGAATGATGACGATGATTAATTACATTTTTAAGAACCCCAAGGTGGCTTACTTCATTCTGCTCCCTATTCTATCCTCGTAACAACCCTCTGAGTGACTGGTCCAATGTCACCCAGAAAGCTTCGTGGCTGAGTGGGGATGTGGACCCTAGTTTCCCTAGTCCCCCACTACACCACACTGGCCCTCTTGTTGTTCCTTACAGCTGCCTCCTCACGGTAAAGACAGAAGCTTTTCTCTAAGATGTATGCCAGGCAGAGGGCCTTCTAGGTAGTGGCGCCACCCTGTGGAACGCCCTCCCATCAGAGGTCAGAGCAATAAACAACTATCTGACATTCAGAAAATACCTCAAGGCAGCCCTATTTAGGGAAGTTTTTAATTTGTGATATTTTAATGTTTTTTGGTGTCTGTTGGAGGCCGCCCAGGGTGTCTGGGGGGACCCGGCCAGATGGGCGGGGTATAAATAAAAAAATTATTATTATTATGATTATTATTATTATGCGGAATGAAAAAAAAAGGCTAGAATAGATATTGCTGCATCCCAGGAGTTGGACGAGATGACCCTTAGGGTCCCTTCCAACTTTACAATCCTATGATTTACTCGATTGAAATTAACTGACTGGACTTAAGTCATTTCAGTGGGTCAACTCTGAGCAAGGCTAGTGCCGGATACAACCCAGAGTTTGCCCTGCTGACTCCCAAGATGAAATTGCTTACAGAGAATGTGCTCTGCCCCAGCCTCAAGTTCAAGAGAAGCCAAAACCCGAGAAGATATGTCAGGTGCAGGGTAAGAGAGCTTCTTCCTCTGTTCCAGGGTGGAAGATCCACACGTGGATCCCCTTACCTGCTGAGGCTGTGAACAGCTTTACATGTCTGCAAGATGCCTTGGTGACCTAAATGGTGGATAGGAACTAGGCTGCAAATCTGCCCAATAAATAAATAGCCTGCCTCCCCTCTCCACAACTCAGGCCAAAGATACACTTCCTTGAAGCAGGTACGAAACACCCGTTTGCCTGCATGCTCTCCTCCACCTCACCTCGTTCTCCACCTCTTCTGCCTCACTGCTGCGCTCGCTCTCATCTTCAGAGAAGTTGCTGTCCTCGCTGTCAGACATTGCGGCAATTATTTTCTATCCTGAAGAAAAAGCATAAGCCTCTTAGTCACCATAAGGGCTTGCAAAATCCATTTTTGTGTCCACCAGTTAATCCCCACGCGACAGGAATAAAGTTTAGCAGAACATGAACATCTGCAAATAGTAATAAGGATTCATCAATGATGTGAGGAACAACTTCGGACCAAAAAGAATGTATCTCTGGACAAGACCACATCATATGCCTCAAAGAGCATTTGCATGATGAGAATGGAAAGACAAAAATTAGCATTATGCAGATGTCACATAACTCGAATTCTCCTTTACATCTGTAGCTGTGTCAGAAACTCAGATATAAGCTAGGTGCCATATGGCTCCTTAAACCAAGGTCACAGTCACCAAAACGGAATGTTGAGTTGCCATATTTGGGCAAGACGGCTCTAAAGTCTTATTTTTCAAAGGACTGGGATTGATTATCAGTTAAATATCTGGCTGGTTGAGATGACAACCTTGAGCTAGCGTAAGAACTCTGAGAACTTAAAGAAGAAAAGTCACTTTATCTGGGACAGTCCACATATATATTGACTTATTCCTACCTCTTTTTCTTAATGGTGATACGAACCATTCATAACAAAGGGATATTCTTCACAACTGTGAGCAGGGAAGTGAAGACAAGCTACAACAGGGGTGGCCAACTTCTAAGAGACTGCAATCTACTCACAGAGTTAAAAACTGGCAGTGATCTACCCATCAAAGTTGTTGAGCTTTTGTTTAGGAAGGCTAGCCCTTTTTTGGGTTCACATAAAAGTTGTTGAGCTTCTGTAGGGAGGAGGAAAGTGACATTGAGCTTTTCTTAGGAAGGAAAGCCCTGTTTTTGGTGGTTCAGGTCATTTTAGGGGTGCAGGGTAAAGATGTTGAGTTTTTTTAGGGGAGCCAAAGTTTTTTAGCTTCTTTGAGGGGAGCCACTGATCTACCGGTGATCTACCACAGACGTCTGGTGATCTACCGGTAGATCACGATCTACCTGTTGGACATGCCTGAGCTACAACAATTAACTATAATGTTGGTCACTGCTCCTGCTCAGGCTGCACAATTCATTCTGACTGCGCAGACAACTGATAACTGCTTGAATTCTACAGGAAGTGGTATTAAGTGTGTGAAAAGAGTAACGATCCAATGATCCCCAGGCATGCACCTCCAGATGGTGGAGATGTCAGGCACCATCCAGACGCCCAGGGATCTTTACTTGGCCACAAGTGCCCAATAACCAGGTGCAAAATGCACCTGGCCAATTTGGAACACTGCTTAAGAATAAGCATGTACAGGGTCAGACAGCTAGCCAGTATTCTTCAGCTTCTTCAAAACTGGGGTGTCTTTATGGTGAATGTGTGCTTTAGGGAATTGGGGGAGGGGTTGCCTGAGAACTGTATATTGTATTTATTTATTGCATTGATACCCCACCTTTTATTCTCCAAGGAGCTCAAGGCAGTGCACAGTTTTCTCCCCCCCCCCCAATTTAATCTTCACAACAACCACCCTGAGCTGCGAGAGGTAGCAACTGCCCTCCCCAGATCACACCCACTGAGATTCCCTGTGGCTTAGTGGGGAGGATTTAAACCAGGGGTAGGCAACCTAAGGCCCATGGGCCAGATGCAGCCCAATCGTCTTCTCAATCCGGCCCATGGATGGTGTGGGAATCAGTGTATTTTCACATGAGTAGAATGTGTCCTTTTATTTAAAATGCATCTCTGGGTTATTTGTGGGGCCTGCCTGCTGTTTTTACACGAGTAGAATGTGTCCTTTTATTTACGCTGATTCCCAGACCGTTTGCGGGCTGGATTGAGAAGGCGATTGGGCCGGATTGGGCCCACGGGCCTTAGGTTGCCTACCCCTGGACCACTAGACCATGTGAAAAATGAAAATATTTTTGCTGCAGTTCATTCATTTTCAGCTTTGAATTCTTGTTGTATAAAAAAGTGCGCCTAGACATTCCGTTGCTGCACCCACAACCCAGGTTTAAGGTGCCATTTAGCGCCTAGCTTTCCTATCTCAGTTTCTAACACTGATATAACAACAACAACGGAGGAATAAAGGCAATAAAACAAAACAAGAAAGTCACAGAGAGCCACACAAAAGGTGTTAAAATGGATTTCTCCTTGACCCTCTGGTCAAAGGCCTTATGCTTTGACCAGTGATGGTCAGGCACTTCAAAGGGACCCTTCCCCTTCCAGGTACGACCCTATTATTAGAATAGAATAGAATAGAATAGAATAGAATATTTTATTGTCATTGTCCCCTTCGGGAACAACGAAATTACTTGGCTGATCCATCCACCCAGATAGGGCACTCCACGCAAAAACAAAACAACTACAAAAACACTGATTAAAACCATACAGTATGATAAAACATAACAGGTAAGATTAGATGACTTCAAAGTCCAGGCTTCCCATTCAAGGCCGAGATCGCTCTGGAGAAGAAGCTGTTCCTAAGACTGCTTGTTCTTGTTGTCATCGTCCTGTATCTCCGTCCCGATGGCAAGAGCTCAAAGAGACGGTGACCAGGATGCGATGGATCTTTCACTATGTCCAGTGCCTTTCTGTGGCACCTCATGGCATAAATCCGCTCTAAGGTGGAGAGCGAGCAGCCAACAATGCTCACTGCTGCCTTAACAACTCTGCGCAACCCCATCCTGTCCTTGGTAATGATTATTATTATTATTATTATTACTACTACTACTACTACAATTTGTATGCCCCCCTCCGCCCAACAATCTCAGGGTGATTCACAACTTTTTAAAACCCCACAAGCAAAACCCCCACATTGCACGGCATGGGGTTGGGCTAGATGACCCCTGGGGACCCCTCCCACCCCGACCATTCTGCGGTTCTACATGGCGGAAGCCACCACGGCCCAGGCCAAGAACACACCCCCTCCCCGCGCCAACGCACTTGGGCCCGTGAGGCCAGGCCTCCCTCAGGGCGAGCGCGGCCTACTCCGCCCTCAGGCCCCAGAGCCGGCCTTGCGAAGCCCTGCGGGGAGCAGAAGCAGCAGCAGCAGCAGCCGGGCCTCGCCCCCTCCCCCGCCGCCGCCACTCACCGCGCTTCTCCGGAGGCCTCCCGGTTCCCGCCGCTCCTGCCGCCGCCGCCGCCGCCTCAGGGCCTCTTCGGGAGGGGAAACCGGCGAGGGCGGCGGACGAGAACCGGAAAAACAAAAACAAAACCGAATCAAGCGTGTGCGCGCGCACGCGTACAAGGTGCGGGGTTGGGGGGGGGGATGAAAAAGAGAGGAAATCCCTGATCTCGAAACGAGATCCCGCCGACGCTCGCGAGAAGACGCCATGGAGGAAACTGAGCGGGGGGTTGCGATTGGGCCGCCCGGATCACGTGCCAGGGGAGGCAGGAAACGTGTTACGCGTCGCGTAGGGTCGGGCTGAGGAGGGAGGGTGGGGGAAAATGGCGGCGTGTCACGTGATCGCGCCCGGCCAATGGCGGCTCCTCCGCTTTCGAACCTGCGCAGCGCCGCTTCCTCTCCAGCCCTTGGTTGGTCCGGGGCGCAACTGGAGGGGATTGGCCCGCTGGGTGCGTGACGTAGCCGTTGGGGATAGGCCAATGGCAGCGCTGGGATGTGGGTCAAAGGTGGTTGGGAGCAGGAGGGGATCCCCAAAGGGGCAGCCTGGGCTGGTCTACTCGGAAGTAAGCCCTATGGCGTTGAATGGGGCTTACTCCCCAGTAGCTGCGCACGGGATGGAGGGCCTGCCAAGGATCCTCAGCCCATTCATTGCCCTAGAGGGCGCCCCGCTGAATTTAATTGGGCTTACTCGTGAGTAAATGACGTGCCTAGTGGGATCAGGCCGCAGGAACCATCCGTTTCATTCGACTATTGTTTGTTTATACACACACACGCACACACATATATATATATATACTGTATATATTATTTATTTATTTATTTTCCATTTAATATTATACATTCACACCATCATTGTCCACTATACCGCCTTGGCTCTTAGAGCCTATCGACGTCCTTCCCTCCCGCCTCATGGCTTTCAAAATTAACCTTTATAGCATTGCAATTTATACTTTTTTCCAATTCTAATTGCACTCATTGCAGAATATCCCGAAAATTTAAATAAAGATAGAAAATTTCTCATTACAAGTCTTCAGACAACCCTGCTAGTGATGTTAATTGCTTACAATGATAAGCAGTTTCAGATATCGTATGAATTTACTCCAGTCCTTTTGGGAATACTTGATCGTGCTGGTTTTGGATTTTTCCTGTCAGTTCGACAGTTCTGCAAAGCTCATCATCTTCGTCTGCCACTCTTCTTTCGTTGGTACTTCTTGTTGTTTCCATTTTTGGGCTAAAAGAAGTCTTGCCGCAGTTGTTGCAGACATGAACAGTCTTTTATCTCCCCTTGGTATCTCTTCGCCCACTATACCCAATAGAAAGGCTTCTGGCTTTTTAACAAAAGTATTTTAAAGAACTTTCTTTAACTCATTATATACCATTTCCCAAAAAGCCTATTCATTTGACTATTGTTTATTCATGTATTCATTTTGTGATATTCATACCCCCTCCTTTCCTCCAAGGGGCTCAAGACTGCATAGGTGGCTTTGTCTCCCCTCACAACAACCCTGCGAGGTAGGCTAGGCTGATGACATTCACAGAACCATAGAATTTCAGAGTTAGAAGGGGCCACAAGGGTCATCTAGTACAAGGGTCGACTTTTTGCCTAATGTAGGCCTTGATCCCACAATGCTGAGATGAAGAGTCTCATGCTCTACCGACTGAGCGCAAGATTGTAAATCACACAGCTGCTTTTGGTGCTTAGCAAAAAAAACCCACCAGAATATAATTGTGATAAACAAACCAGGGGCAGGGAACTTGTGGCGCTCCAGATGTTGCTGAACTACAACTCCTATCATCCCTGACCATTGGCCATGCTGACCAGAGCTGATGATAATTGTAGTCCTATTGATATCAGGCAGGCACCTGCCTTGTTCTCGGTGGCACTGAAGGCATTCTTATTGAGACAAGCCTATCCAGATGTTCAGAAAGTTTGTATGAGTTTTAGTATGCTTTACCTTTTTGTATGTTTTTAATTATGGTTGCTGTTTTTTTAGTGATAATGTTGTTTTATCTTTTTTTGTAAACTTCTTAGAAGTTTATTCTTCAGTCCAAAGCATATAAAGGTAAAGGGACCTTGACCATTAGGGGCAGTCATGACCGACTCTGGGGTTGCGGCGCTCATCTCGCATTATTGGCTGAGGAATCATAGAATCCTAGAGTTGGAAGAGACCAAAAGGGCCATCCAGTCCAACCTCCTGCCAAGCAGGAAACACCATCAAAGCATTCCTGACAGGTGGCTGTCAAGCCTCTGCTTAAAGACCTCCAAAGAAGGAGACTCCACCACCCTCCTTGGCAGCAAATCCCACTGTCAAACCAGCTCTTACTGTCAGGAAGTTCTTTCTAATGTTTAGATGGAATCTTCTTTCTTTCTAATCTTTAGGTGGAATCGCCAGAAGCCGGCGTACAGCTTCCGGGTCATGTGGCCAGCATGACTAAGCTGCTTCTGGCGAACCAGAGCAGCGCACGGAAACACCATTTATCTACTTGCACTTTGACGTGTTTTCGAACTGCTAGGTTGGCAGGAGCTGGGACCGAGCAATGGGAGCTCACCCCGTCGCGGGGATTCGAACTGCCGACCTTCTGATCGGCAAGCCCTAGGCTCAGTGGTTTAGGCCACAGCGCCACCTGCGTCATAAGTTTTATGAACTAAATAAAGGAATAGACCAGCAACATCTGGAGGGCTACTGTCAATGACGCTTCCCAACCAAAGGATTGCACATGGCAGATTGTTAAGCATTTATTGTCAGTTACAGTGGTACCTCGGGTTACGAACAGCCTAGCCAACAAACTTTTTGATTACAAACACTTCAAAACCGGTAATGAGTGCTCCACTTCTGGGTCGCTTTGCCGTGGAAGCGCCAATTGCAGGCAAACGGAATGGCAGGTGAGCCATCTTTGGGTTCCCTGGCTCCAGCTGCCCGCCTGCGCTGCTGCGCCCGCCCTGCTTTGGGAAGGAGGCAGGCGGGCGAAGCAGCTGCTCAGAGGGCCATCCTTGCTGGCACCGACCGCCGCTACAAGCCCCGCTGCTGGGGGGTGGAGGCGGCTCCTTCATTCACCGCCGCCGCCGGGCTGAGCTCCGCGCTCTCTCGCAGGTGATTTGCGCCAGGCAGGAGAAGGCGCACCTCTCGAGGCTGGGAGAGCGGAGTGCGCCATTTGCATGGGTCTTGTCTTGGCGTCTGCACATCCGGAGAAATGGGGGCTGGAGGGCACGGGCACACTTGCAGTCCCCAGGAGTCTCTCCTGCCTCCATCGCAGCCCGACGGGGGAGGGGAAGCCTGACTGGAGACAAGTGGAGAGGCGACCATGGGAGGCGCAGAAGGGCGTGGGCAGGATGCTGCCACCGCCGCTACAGTTTTTATACTGGGTAGTAGACTGCAGCCTGGTCTATTGCTTTCATTTTATGGATCAATGGCCTCGTTAGATAGTAAAATTCATGTTAAATTGCTGTTTTAGGGGGTTGTTTTTCATCTTCTAGAACGGATGAACCCATTTTGCATTACTTTCTATGGGAAAGCACTCCTTGGTTTAAGAACGGACTTCCGGAACGGATTAAGTTCGTAAACCAAGGTACCACTGTGCAGTCGCTTCTACAGCTCTGGTTTACCTAGGTAGCTATTCCCAGGGCTGCACTGTATGAAGCAGTTGGAGCAACGGGGGGGGGGTACTCCCCCTCCACCAATTTATGTAGCTTCCCTTGAAGAGCTGCATGCACACAGCTGGAGACTGCGCCTCTGTGCCAACTTCCTCTGCTCATCCCTTTTCAGCCCTCTCCTGGTTCAGGGAGAGGGTGGGGAAGTGCCCGTCCCTTCACTTCCCTGACCTGCCTCTTCTTCCTTTTCTTCTGACCCATCCTGTGCTCCACCCTCCAGCTCTGAAGCTTTCCCGGCCTCTGAATCTTGCCTCCTGGCTAGTACAAGTCCCCACAAACCACTACCCCCCCTCCCAAGTCGGACTCCAGCCCATGCTTCTCCGCATCCACAATCGTCAACCAGTCCCACACGTTCCCCACCCCTGAAATGAATGGATATCTTTACTTCTCAAGTGATTATTAAGGTTGAGGTCTTAGAGTTATTTACCAGACAGACAGCGCTACTGAATTCAATAGAACGCAACTGCCAAGAAAACTGATTTGGGACAAGGCTTTTAAGTTCCCACTTGGGGCAGGTGAACTGTCACCAACACAAGTGTGTTTAAGACAACGGCCAGTTTACAGTGGTACCTTGGTTCCCAAACGCCAAAACCCCGGAAGTAAGTGTTCCAGTTTTGGAACATTTTTCGGAAGCCAAACGTCCAATGCGACTGTCGGCTATTGTTTCCAGGGCGCCTACACCAATCAGAAGCCGTGCCTTGGTTTTCAAACATTTCGGAAGTCAAACGGACTTCTGGAATGGATTATATTCGAGAACCACGGTACCACTGTGTTTCGCATTTTGGTTTTTGCTATTTATTTTGTGCTTTTGTTTTTGAGGCTTTTCGGTTAATTTGTTTTTGGTGACTGTGTGGAACCCAGTTCAGCTACTGATTGATTGATTGATTGATTGAGTGACTGCGGAAATGGATAAAAGCCCCCCATCCAAACAATGACTATCATCAGTACAGGGAAGAAGAAAAAATAATTTTAATTTTTATCATCTGCAATGCTGTCTTATTTATTTTATAGTACTGTACATTCCCAGAGTCGTTTGCGACTGGACCTAACGGTCAGGGGTACCTTTACCTTTACATTGATTATTGCTTTCATTTTTTGGATCAATGGTCTCATTAGTTAGTAAAATTCATGTTAAATTGCTGTTTTAGGGGTTGTTTTTAAAAGTCTGGAACCGATTAATCCGTTTTACTTTCTATGGAAAAATATGCCAAAATACGCTGTATTTTGTATTGAAAGCAACGTGACAATGGAAGAAAAGACACTTATCAGTTTAAAAACGATCATGATCCATGCAGGTAAGATGAGATGAGGAAACAACAGCTTTGATACTGCCTTTTTTTGCCAAAGGACTCAAGGCGGCATGCAGGTCTATCCTCATAATGATTCTGTAAGGTAGTTTAGGCTGAGAGGAAGAGAGTGGCTTAAGGTGCAGGGATATCATTCCAGGTATCCCTGGTCTTCTTCCCACACACTAACCGCTACTCCACACTGCCTTTCTCGGTGATGTTTGCACTTCAGCTCTTTCCTCCCTCCGTACTCGCTGGTCTTTCGTTATTGCCTCCCCTGCTGTCAAAATTTAGACTGCGAGCTCTTGGGGCAAGGACCGGCCGTCCTTGTTATATTAATGCTTGTTTGTGTTGTTCTGTTTATACATCACTTACACTACATAAATCTTCCCGTATCTGCCGAGGGGGTGGATAGCTGGAATCCAAGAGATGGCTGTCTCAGTGATGACAGTCTCTTTCCAGCCCAGTGGGTCATATTTCATCTGGAGAAGCAAAGGAGAGAAAAACGGCGTACAGAGGCAGGAATAGAAATTGCCCTTAAAAAAAAATCAAAATCAAAATCCTCAAAGAGTAGAGATTTCTCCAGGGGATACAATTCTGAACAGTCCTGGCTGTGTTGTTTTGCTGATGAGGGAGAGATGGGCAAGAGCAGATGCAGATGGCAACGTCTCGTTTTATGAACCTTAAAAATCGCACTCTCGGGGGGACGTCCCCATTCTGGCTGTAGATTTTCTCAGGGGAAGGACCTGTCAGATGGGATTTGTCCACTCTGGAGAGAATTCAGCTCTGGAGGGAATCCACGCGAAGGGGAAATCCTGAAAAGGGAAGCAGAGCAGCTGTTTTTAACGAGGAACATCTGGCCGTTCTGTTTACTCGGCAACAGAGAAAAAAGTTCAGTGCCCCATCTCGGTCGATTCTGTGGAATTCTGAAATCATAAACAGGGTAAGGCCATCCAAGATCATGAAGTACATGCTTGGTAGTCCATCAACTGCTTAGTCGCATAGCATTTTAGGTCCCTGCTTAGTTTCCTGTTTTTGCCAGCTCTGTGCCATCATCTCAAGGCAGCTCAGAACTGGTGCAGAATGGCAAACGTGGTGCAGAATTCAGATTCTGTGGAGAACCTAGTGCTTCCCCCAGATGACCTGTTTATTCATCCTTATCTGCTTGCACAAAACTTATGTGGGCATCAGACTATGTCTGGTAGTAAGCATTTGTTTTACATTTGCAGAGTGGTAACACAATGAAGAAGGATGCGGGTGGCGCTGTGGGTTAAACCACAGAGCCCAGGGCTTGCCGATCAGAAGGTCGGCGGTTCGAATCCCCGCGACGGGGTGAGCTCCCGTTGCTCGGTCCCTGCTCCTGCCCACCTAGCAGTTCGAAAGCACTTCAAAGTGCAAGTAGATAAATAGGTACCACTCCGGTGGGAAGGTAAACTACATTTCCGTGAGCTGCTCTGGTTCACCAGAAGCGGCTTAGTCATGCTGGCCACATGACCCGGAAGCTGTACGCCGGCTCCCTCGGCCAATAAAGCGAGATGAGCGCCGCAACCCCAGAGTCGTCCGCGACTGGACCTAATGGTCAGGGGTCCCTTTACCTTTGCCTTTAACAAAATGAAGATCATTCATCCTGATTTGCCTGTGGCCTCTTCCTCCACACCTAGTGGAGGGCCAACCCCCTCCCTAGATTCTGCCACTGTGTTCCTCCCTCTGGGAGGCAGCCACATCCTGGAAGGGGGAAATACCCGCCTCTTTGAGCCTCTCTTCCCCGGTCTCAGCCCCCATAGCCCAATGTCATCCTCCTCTTCCCCCTGCCTGTCCGGCTCGGCCTGCCACTCTAGGGCCTCAGGACCAAGATACCGTGCCACGGTCACAGTGACTGCAAACTCAGGGTCCAAACAGATAAATGCTGCTTTATGTAAACCATTGTGCACTTGAAGATTTTAATGCTGTTTTATTGGTTAATTTTATTGCGTGCATCTGCTTTAACTGACTAACATGCGCTGGGGTTGCTTGGCTGCGCGGGGTAGAAATTCCATACTTTTTTAATTCTTTGGGGGCGAAGTTTACACAGCCCCCAGTTCAAGACATCTTCTGCATGGAAACCAAAGTCCAGAAACTCCTGGTAGCTGAATCTGGCCATTACCCGCCAATCAACCAGGACATTCACGGGAAACCAAAATGCTTGTTTACAAAGCTATTGTACCACCAACCTTACTGTATGCTTGTGAAACATGGACCACTTACAAATGCCATCTCCAACTCCTTGAAAGGTTCCATCAACGGGGTCTCTGGAAAATTGTACACATCACTTGGGAAGACAGGTGAACTAATGCCAGTGTACTGGAAGAAGCAAAGATCACCAGTGTGGAAGCAATGATTCTTCAACATCAACTTCGTTGGACTGGTCATGTTGTGCGGATGCCTGATGATCGTCTTCCAAAGCAACTACTCTACTCTGAACTTAAGAATGGGAAGCGTAATGTTGGTGGTCAACAAAAGAGGTTTAAAGACACTCTCAAGGCAAATCTTAAAAAAAAATGGAGTATAAGCACTGACAACTGGGAAACACTGGCCTGAGAGTGCTCCAGTTGGAGAACAGCCTTGACCAAAGGTGTCATGGGCTTTGAAGACACTCGAACTCAGGACACAAGGGAGAAACGTGCTAAGAGGAAGGCACACTTGGCAAATCCACACCGTGATCAGCTCCTGCGCAGAAACCAATGTCCCCACTGTGGAAGGAAGGGTGGATCTAGAATTGGCCTCCACAGTCACTTACGGACTCACTGTTAAGACCATGTTCATGGAAGACAATCTTATTCAACTAGGCGGGATCGCCAATGAAGACTCTTGGGGACTAGCCTTAAAAGTAGTCTGTCCCAGTTTTGGTGTTACAAATCTGAACGACCCATCTCTTGAGTCGCACATCTCTGTATAACTAGCTGGGGTTTGCAGCTCACTGTCTTCGCAGTTAAGAAAAGAAATGATGTCACTCCAGGTTGTTGAGAACGAGGGCTTATCCACACTTACGTTTTGGTCCACTCTTTCCGGCCAGAAGTTTGCACTTTAACGCTCCATTTCTGAAAACCTGTTCTTTAAAGCTGAATTGCAGCAAATGTTATTTTGGACTTTCCGCAGATCCACATTTGCTCTGATTGAGCTTTAAAGAGCAAGATGGTCGAGGGGGTGGAGCCACTAGGACTTTTTAGTTTAGAGAAAAGGCAAGTAAGAGGCGACATGATAGAGGTTTATACAATTGTGCTTGGCACGGAGAAAGTGGATCAAGAAAAGTTCTCCCTCCTAACACTAGAACTGAAGCTGAATGTTGGAAGATTCAGGACAGATAAAATAAAGACCCTCTTCACACAGGACAGAGTTAAACTGTGGAACTCCCTCCCGCAGGAGGCAGGAATGGCCACCAACCTTGATGGCTTTAAAAGAGGGTTAGACAAATTCATGGAGGGGCAAAGGGCTATTAATGGCTACTAGTGGCTCTGTGGTCTACACCACTGAGCCTAGGGCTTGCCGATCAGAAGGTCAGCGGTTCAAATCCCCGCGACGGGGTGAGTTCCCGTTGCTTGGTTCCAGCTCTTGCCCACCTAGCAGTTTGAAAGCATGTCAAAGTGCAAGTAGATAAATAGGTACCACTCCGGCGGGAAGGTGAACGGCATTTCCGTGCGCTGCTCTGGTTCGCCAGAAGCGGCTTAGTCATGCTGGTCACATGACCCGGAAGCTGTCTGCAGACAAACGCCAGCTCCCTTGGCCTATAGAGCGAGATGAGCACGCAACCCCAGAGTCGTCCGTGACTGGACTTAACGGTCAGGGGTCCCATTACCTTTAGCCATGAAGGCTATGGTCTGCCCCCATTGTCAGAGGCAACAATGCTTCTGAATATCAGTTACTGGAAACCACACCAGGGGAGAGGGCTCTTGTGCTCTAATCCTGCTTGCAGCTTTCCCACAGGCATCTGGTTGGCCAGTGTGAGAACAGGAGGCTGGACTAGGTGGCCCTTGGCCTGATCCAGCAGCCTCTTACGTTATTGGAAACCTGCCCTTGGCATTTGTGTTTTCCCCCAAGCAGCAAGTCCTCAATTGGTGTCAGGATCTGGGTGGCCAGCTCCTTAATTTGCATCACTGACAGAAGGCTGCTTAACTGATGTAGATAAAGCCACCCCACCCTCAGGCCATGGAGCTTAGTATGAATCTGTTCTTCATTAAGCAATAAAAGATCTTTCTGCCTCCGCTCATTTTCATGCAAACAACTTCCACTGCGGGGACAACATCTCCTACCATTTCTGAAATTTATTGGATGGTGCCGGATGCCGACAGCGTGAGTTATTCTTCCTTCCTCTCTCTCAAGAGTGTTTGTTGACGAGAATTAATATCCCTGCCTTTTCAAGTTGGGGAAGCTGGCCAGGCGACAGCAAAAGGGCTAGTTTGAAAAAGCCAATTGGTCAAGAGCAAAGGATCAGCTAGAAGGACCTGAGAGGCCAAACTGTGGCTTGAGCCAAGAAGGACTGAAAATCCACAAGATTGAAAAGAGACAGAGGGCATCCAGGTCGGCCGCGGGCAAATGGCGGACGATAGGGACTCCTCCTGAGTGGCCCAAAGCTTTGAGGCCTCGTAGAGACCATCCTTCGACACTGGTGGACTCTTCGGAATCTCAACTTTTCCTTTCGGGCTTTTTGGAGAAGGTGCTTTGCTCATGCTCCCTTCCTGCCACCTCACAGCTATTGGGCCGCTCAGGACGAGCCGTCTCCATTGTCCCGGAAGTCCTCTGCCTTGTTTCTTGTTTGGCATACAATAAAGTTGGTAGTAGGGACGCGGGTGGCGCTGTGCGTTAAACCACAGAGCCTAGGGCAGTGATGGCTAACCTTGACACCCCAGATGTTTTGGAACTACAACTCCCATCATCCCTAGCTAACAGGATCAGTGGTCAGGGATGATGGGAGTTGTAGTCCCAAAACATCTGGAGTGCCAAGGTTAGCCATCACTGGCCTAGGGCTTGCCGATCAGAAGGTCGGCGGTTCGAATCCCCGCGACCGAGTGAGCTCCCGTTGCCTGGTCCCAGTTCCTGCCCACCTAGCAGTTCAAAAGCACGTCAAAGTGCAAGTAGATCAATAGGTACCACTCCGGCGGGAAGGTAAACGGCGTTTCCATGCGCTGCTCTGGTTCGCCAGAAACGGCTTAGTCCTGCTGGCCACATGACCTGGAAGCTGTACGCCGGCTCCCTCGGCCAGTAAAGCGAGATGAGCTCCGCAACCCCAGAGTTGGTCACGACTGGACCTAACGGTCAAGGGTCCCTTTTCCTTTTAAGGTTGGTAGTGCAATAGCTTTGTAAAGAAGCATTTTGGGTTCCCTGAGAATGTCCCGGCCCTCAAACACTCTGCGCTTCAACCAGGAGAAAGCTGCACTCGTAGAGCTCAGTTGATGCTGGATTTAGGCACCAGTGTCGGCCCTTGTGGAAAGATAACTGCCCAGGTAGGAGAAACAAAATAAAAAAATTCCTTCCAGTAGCACCTTAGAGACCAACTAAGTTTGTTATTGGTATGAGCTTTCGTGTGCATGCATGCTTCTTCAGATACCACCAGGTAGGAGAAGTGATTGACATTTTCCAACGTTACACCACTGAGTTGGATTTGTGGCACTGCAGAGGGGTTATTTTGTACTTGTTGGTGCAGCACTTTGGTTTTTTGGATGTTGAGCGACAGGCCAAGCTTTTGTAAGATGTACACACACACTGTTTAGATGTGTTCATATATTACTTGTAATAAAAGATTTTAAAAAGATTTTTTTTTAAGACGGAACGGAGGCAGGAACAATAAACAGAAAAGGCAGCCAGTTAATCAGTTATTTCGCCCCTACAGCAGCAGAACTCCGGAGCCAAGAATCCAAGCCTGCTTATTTGCTAGGCAGCTGGGGACCATGGACAGAACAGAGGAAGAGGAGACGGTACCCTGTTCAGAACTGTGTCAGGGAAGGGATGGGGAGAGATTCTAATCACTTTGCTTTTGAAGACAAATCTACCCAATTTGCATTTTCTGAAATGACATGAGAACTGCAGTCCCACGCAGTTCACACTTATCTGAATTTTGCCATGCAGCTCTCGCAACTGGCGTTTACAAAGCTACATATAATCAGTAAAAGCGTGAACAAAAATGAATATTGTCATTGTTGTTGTTAATCCGCCCTTGACGTTAAAGTTCCAGGGTGGGTTAAAACAAATTAAAGCACAATATTGAAAAGAGCTTAAAACAACTTGCAGCCACAGAAAGAGCCTAGGGCTTGCTGATCAGAAGGTCGGTGGTTCGAATCCCCGCAACGGGGTGGGCTCCCGTTGCTCGATCCCTGCTCCTGCCAACCTAGCAGTTTGAAAGCACGTCAAAGTGCAAGTAGATAAATAGGAACCACTCTGGCGGGAAGGTAAACGGTGTTTCCGTGCGCTGCTCTGGTTCGCCAGATGTGGCTTAGTCATGGTGGCCACATGACCGGGAAGCTGTACGCCAGCTCCCTTGGCCAATAATGCAAGATGAGCGCTGCAACCCCAGAGCCGTCCGCAGCTGGACCTAATGGTTAGGGGTCCCTTTAGCTTTTAAACAGCATGCCTCAAGTGTCAAAAGCCAAACAGTGTTGTTAGTGAAAAGCAACATGCAAGAATACATTATATTAGGGGGAACTGCTTGCAAAAAATGTGCACTTTAGTCAAAAACAGTGTTCATGGGGAAAAGTCACACTAAAATGCTGAATAACTTTGAAGATGACTTTTAATTATATATATATATATATATATATATATATATATATATATATATATATATATATATATATATATATCACCAATTGCTGTGAAAATGCGAAAAACTAAATTTTAGATAGAAACAATCAGAATTTGAGGGAGTTGAACAAGACAAACCTTTCCGCCCCCCCCCCAAGGGCTATGCCCAAGTAAATGGGCATTTGAAAACTCACCAATTCTTGTGGTTTGAAGGCCAAGCCCTCCTGCCTTCTCAGCTGCAAGAAGTGAAGCTCTTCGTGGTGACATCGTCAGAGCTCCTCTGAGATTCTCCGAGGAAAGGAACACCTAGTTTTCATGAAGACACCACAATAACAATGAGATGGGTAATTCGCAAGGAACCCTGCCTTGGGTTATGGGACTGGTCTGTATCAGGATACGCTTGCCAGTACATTTCCGAGCACAATTCAAAGTGTTGGTGCTGACCTT
Source organism: Darevskia nairensis (assembly GCA_034642065.1). Lineage (NCBI taxonomy): Eukaryota > Metazoa > Chordata > Lepidosauria > Squamata > Lacertidae > Darevskia > Darevskia nairensis. The sequence goes on along the minus strand of JAWWNI010000177.1, from coordinate 522,880 downwards.
TAAAGCCCTAAATGGCCTCGGCCCAGTATCCCTGAAGGAGCGTCTCCACCCCCATCGTTCTGCCCGGACACTGAGGTCCAGCTCCGAGGGTCTTCCTGTGGTTCCCTCACTACGAGAAGCCAAGTTACAGGGAACCAGACAGAGGGCCTTCTTGGTGGTGGCACCCGCCCTGTGGAACACCCTCCCACCAGAGGTCAAAGAGAACAACAACTACCAGACTATTAGAAGACATCTGAAGGCAGCCCTGTTTAGGGAAGCTTTTAATGTTTGATTGATTATTGTATTTTAGTGTTTTGTTGGAAGCCTCCCAGAGTGGCTGGGGAAACCCAGCCAGATGGGTGGGGTATTATTATTATTATTATTATTATTATTATTATTATTAGATAATAGATAGATAATTTATTTATTTATTGTCATTGCACAAGTACAAGCACAACGCTATATACAAGTGCAACGAAATTGCATGCCATCCCATAAAAGAAAAAAGCACAAAACACACACCAAAAAGGCCACACACACACACACACACACACACCCCACAGCTCTCCAAAGTCATATTATCTGGTTACAGCATTTAAAATGGTTATAGCTCTTGGGTAGAAACTGTTCTTCAGTCTATTTGTTCTTGATCTAATTGTTCTATATCTTCTACCTGAAGGCAGTGGTGCAAAGAGACTATATCCTGGATGAGATGGATCCTTTAAAATATTGTTAACCTTATTATTATTATTATTGCTTGGATAGTCATAAGTGGGCACCAAGGACATTGATCTCACCATACCTGGATACAAACATTGGTCTCCACCATGTTTATGCTTCTCTAAGTGGTTTTTAATCTGTCCTGAATCTTCCAACAGTCAGCTTTGTTGGATTTCCACGAGTTCATGGAAGGTGTTCTCATTTAATCACCAGAACAACTCTTTGAGATCAGTGAGAAGCTCCCCACCAGCTGAGCTTCATGGCTGGGTGGGGATTTGAACCCAGGTCTCCCAGGTCATAGTCCAGCACTCTAACCACTATGCCCCACTGACTCTTTCAAGTAGCCTGGTATCAACTAGACCTGGTAGAAGGGAGCTTCCCAGGTTCCTATCTTAACAACAGATAAAGTGAGGGAAGGGACACTTACTGGTTGTTGCCAGGATGATCGGGGTCTGCTGGGGCTAGGAAGAGATGCGTGTCCTCCTGCTTACATTTGTGTAGTAGGAAGGCTGACCATTCTCTCTTCCAGCCCTGCTTTGGGTCTTGCAACTCGGAGAGACAACGAAGATCAGCTGCCAAAACAGCAGGAGCACTTTCATCCACAACTTGCAACTTGCACCATTACTGGTGTGTCTAGTCCAGAATGTTTGGTCAACATCCACTCACCAGGACAGCAACTGCTGCCACCTCACCAGCACTGCCTGTATCTGTCATCCACAGGACCTTCTCCATAACACAACGGACGTAGCCCAGGGTCTCTGAGGGCACTGATCATGCAAGAGATGCCCTCCAGCAGAGGAACCCACGAATCGCCAACACAAACTGGACGTGCTCTCCCAGAGCCAAGGGAGGTAGAATAAAATCGTTGAGTTGGAAGGGACTCAAGGACCATCGAGTGCAACCCCTCGCAACGCTGGAATTGCAGCGAAAGCATCCATGACAGATGGTCATCCAACCTCTGCTTAGAAACCTCCAAGGAAGGAGAATCCATCGCCTCCCGAAGGAGCCCATTCCACTGTTGAACAGTTCCAACAGCCTGGAAGTCCTTCCCTGCGTTTCGTTACAATCTCATTTCTCGCGGTTCGAATCCGTTGCCTCGGGTCCTACCCTGTGAAGCACCAAGAAGCAAGCTTGCCCCTCCATCCATGGGACAGCCCTTCAGATATTCGAAGATGGGTATCATAGAATAGAATCATAGAATCCTAGAGTTGGAAGAGACCCCAAGGGCCATCCAGTCCAACCCCCTGCCAAGCAGGAAACACCATCAAAGCATTCCTGACAGGTGGCTGTCAAGCCTCTGCTTAAAGACCTCCAAAGAAGGAGACTCCACCACACTCCTTGGCAGCAAATTCCACTGTCGAACAGCTCTTACTGTCAGGAAGTTCTTCCTAATGTTTAGGTGGAATCTTCTTTCTTGTAGTTTGAATCCATTGCTCCGTGTCCGCTTCTTTGGAGCAGCAGAAAGCAACCTTTCTCCCTCCTCTATATGACATCCTTTTATATATTTGAACATGGCTATCATATCACCCCTTAACCTTCTCTTCTCCAGGCTAAACATACCCAGCTCCCTAAGCCGCTCCTCATAAGGCATCGTTTCCAGGCCTTTGACCATTTTGGTTGCCCTCCTCTGGACACGTTCCAGCTTGTCAGTATCCTTCTTGAACTGTGGTACCCAGAACTGGACACAGTATTCCAGGTGAGGTCTGACCAGAGCCTCTCGGTCCTCTCTTCTCCAGGCTGAACATACTCAGCTCCTTCAACCACTCCTCATCAGGCTTAGTTTCCAGGCCCTCCATCCTCTTGGTCTCCCTCCTCTGCACACCTTCCAGCTTGACCATCTCCTTCTTTAACCGTGGTGGCCGACTGGCAAGGCTCCTCTTCACGGAGCGGGGGGTGGGCAGTACTTTTTCCCTAGGCTGACCATCTGATTCCTGCAGTTCCACTGGTACAGCTCCAGCAGCCTGTTCAGGAAAACCAGCACAGGCTGTTTGGGGTGGTAGCGGCAGAGCTGGCATGTGGGGCAGTGGCTCTGATTCTGGCTCCTTCTGCGTAGCTTCACCTGCAGCTGGTTCAGGCGGGTGACGAGCCGGGAGAGGAGGCGCTGTGTCTCCCCTTCCTGCGTCTGCCGAACCACTTGAAGCTCCTGGTAGAAGCAGCTCAGGTTGTCAGCAAAGCAGACCTACTGGGACAAAGGAAGGAAGGAGAAAATGCCAGGCAGAATGGTTTTTTTATATTTTAATTGACTTTGCTTGTATTATATTACATAGCAAGACAAAAAAAACCTGCGTGTTGCGCTCTTCAAGCAGAAAACCAAAAATAAGCAACACAACGGCCAATGATGGTTTGAAAGTGATATATATATATTTATATTACTGTATTGTATTGTTTTCATGGATTATTGAGGTGCATATCCATGCAGGTGTTTAGTTGTTTTTCTGTTTATTTCTTACAGTTGTTATATGCTGATGAAGACACTAACGAAACAGTGGCAATACCGGAACACTGTCCGTTGCCTTTTTGTTATTTCATAAGAAAAAATATATATCACTTTCAAACCATCATTGGCCGTTGTGTTGCTTATTTTTGGTTTTCTGCATTATATTACAGGCACCATATCATTCCTGTTCTGCATTTGCAAAAAACTCACTCTTTTAGCGTTGTGGCACCTACACTTTGGAACTGCCTGCCTTTTGACACCAGGCTGTACACTTTGCTGTACTCTTTTCAGCGCTTGCTAAAAACGTTTTGTGGAATTGCAGAGTTGGAAGAGACCACGAGGGGCATCCAGTCTGACCCCCCTGCAATGCAGGAATCTTTCTTTCTGTTTTTACGGGGGGGCATGCAATTTCGTTGCACTTGTATAGCGTTGTGCTTGTACTTGTGCAATGACAATAAATTATCTTATCTTATCTTATCTTTTGCTCAGTGTGGGGCTCAAACCCACGACCCTGAGATTAAGAGTCACGTGCTCTTCCAACGGAGCTGTATTTCTCTTTAGACAAGCCTACCTAGAATGCTGTTGTGGTGGTTTCGGGGTGGACTGCTGGTTTTCATGTTTGGAATGTTTTAAATACAGTGGGGCCTTGGTTCTCGAACTCAATCCGTTCTGGAAGTCTGTTCGACTTCCAAAACGTTCGGAAACCGAGGCACGGCTGCTGATTGGCCCCGGAAGCAATGCTGACAGCCGAAACGGACGTTCGGCTTCCAAAAGAAAATTCACAAACCGGAACAATTACTTCCGGGTTTGCTGTGTTTGGGAGCCAATTTGTTCATCAACTAACCCGTTTGGGAACCAAGGTACCACTGTAGTTATTTTAATTGCTTTTACTAATAATTCCACTCAACTGCTTTGAGTGTTGCTGGTTCTCTCTCTCTCTCTCTCTCTCTCTCTCTCTCTCTCTCTCTCTCTCTCAACAATCAAGAGGTATATCATGGAATTGTAGAGTTGGAAAGTACCCCAAGGGTCATCTAGTCCAACCCTCAAAAGGTAAAGGGACCCCTGACCATTAGGTCCAGTCGCGGACGACTCTAGGGTTGCGGCGCTCATCTTGCTTTACTGGCCGAGGGAGCCGGCATACAGCTTCTGGGTCATGTAGCCAGCAGGACTAAGCCACTTCTGGCGAACCAGAGCAGCGCACGAAAACGCCGTTTACCTTCCCGCCGGAGCGGTACCTATTTATCTACTTGCACTTCGTGCTTTCGAACTGCTAGGTGAGCAGGAGCTGGGACCGAGCAATGGGAGCTCACCCCGTCGCGGGGATTCGAACCGCTGACCTTCTGATCGGCAAGCCTTAGGCTCAGTGGTTTAACCCACAGCGCCACCTGCGTCCCTAGTCCAACCCCCTACAATGCATAAATCGTATCAGTTTAATGAAATAAACTAAGATGAAACTATCCCACTTTTATTTCTTTCAACACAACACAGAGATGGCTGGGCCAACCAACTGTGCCTTGCTTGCCCTCAGCATTTTGGTGGTCACTCTCAGGCGGGCACAGGGCCCTGAGACGGGTGGACCATTGGTCTTACCCAACATGGGCATCATCCTTAAAAGAGGAGTTTTGGGCACGATAGTTTTCACGCTAACTTTTGGTGGCTGGGTCTTTTTCTAATGCCTGCTGGGTGTTTTGGGTTTTTTTACCTGCTGCGTTTACATTTCGCCCTTCTCGCAACACAGCTGCCTTTTTAATTGCTTTTCTTCTGTTTATAAGCCATTGGTTTTGGGAAATGCTTAAACGAAGAAGCACATGCACAGCTGGAGGCGCCTGTTTCAGCCCAGCACAGATAAGCGACCACAGGCTGTTTGCGAGCAAGAAGATTTGGCCGACTCCCACCCCACCCTGCTCTCGCCATACATACTGTCTGCAGGAGATACGCACGGTGATATTGTCTGGGGTGAACAGGGTCCCGTTGCTGGAGTTGCCCTGGAGGAAGACATCAACAGGCAGTTAGAGGAAATGAGGCTCCAACCTTCCTCAGAGGTTTTTGGACATAATAATAATATTATAATAATTTATTATTTATACCCAGCCACTCTGGGCGGCTTCCAGCAAAAGACTGAAATACAACAATTCATCAAATATGAAAAGCTTCCCTAAACAGGGCTGCCTTCAGATGTCTTCTAAAAGTCAGATAGTTGTTTATTTCCTTGACATCTGCTGGAAGGGCGTTCCTCAGGGCGGGCGCCACCACTGAGAAGGCCCTCTGCCTGGTTCCCTGTAACCTCACTACTCGCAGGGAGGGAACCGCCAGAAGGCCCTCAGCGCTGGATCTCAGTGTCCGGGTTGAACGGTGGGGGTGGAGACGCTCCTTCAGGTATACTGGACCGAGGCCGTTTAGGGCTTTAAAGGTCAGCACCAACACTTTGAATTGTGCTCGGAAACGTCCTGGGAGCCAATGTAGATTTCTCAGGACCGGTGTTATGTGGTCCCAGCCGCCGCTCCCAGTCCCTAGTCTAGCTGCCACATTCTGGATTAATTGCAGTTTCCGGGTCACCTTCCAAGGTAGCCCCACGTAGAGAGCATTGCAGTAGTCCAAGCGGGAGATAACCAGAGCATGCACCACTCTGGCGAGACAGTCTGTGGGCAGGGAGGGTCTAAATGGAACTCCACCTAGTAATCTGGGTGCTGTGTTCTGGAGCAATGAAAGTTTCCAAGTTTTTTAAGGACATCCTGACATAAAAACACCCAATGAAGGAATAGTTCATTGGATAAAAACATCCTTATTAGGAAGGGTTGAAGGAGCTGGGTACGTTTAGCCTGGAGAAGAGGAGACTGAGAGGAGATAGGGTGGCCATCTTCAAACATCTTAGGGCCTTAGGTTGCTGACCCCAGTATACAGCTTCCAGAGGATGCTGAAGGCACACCTCTTTCCCCCAGCGTATGGCATTTGAGAGCTATATATCCATATTCATACTCATGTTTCCCCTATTTTAAGACACCGTCTTATATATTTTTTTCCCTCAAGAAAACGCACTATGGCTTATTTTGAGGGGTTGTCTTATTTTTATTACGTAAGCCCAGCCCCACGTTTTCCTTGGCGCCCTCCAGAACTGCGCCTATCACTATGGCTTATTTTCGGGGTACGGCTTATATTTCGCAAATGCGAAAAAAATCCTGCTATGGCTTGTTTTATGACTACGTCTTAAAATAGGGGAAACAGGGTATTTATCCCCAGCCACTCTGGGTGGCTCCCAGCACATATAAAAACATAACAAAACGTCAAACATTAAAAACTTCCCAATATTTTTATGACCCAGCTTATTTTTGTGACTGTAAATTGTTTTAAACTGTTTTTTAATATTGTGCTATAATGTTGTAACCCACCCTGGGACCTTCGGGTAAAGGGCAGGTTGTTGTAGTACCGGTAAAGGTAAAGGTAAGGTAAAGGGACCCCTGACCATTAGGTCCAGTCGTGTCCGACTCTGGGGTTGCAGCGCTCATGTCGCTTTACTGGCCGAGGGAGCCGGCGTACAGCTTCTGGGTCATGTGGCCAGCAGGACTAAGCCGCTTCTGGCGAACCAGAGCAGCGCACGGAAACGCCGTTTACCTTCCCACCGGAGTGGTACCTATTTATCTACTTGCACTTTGATGTGCTTTCAAACTGCTAGGTAGGCAGAAGCAGGGACCGAGCAACGGGAGCTCACCCCATCGCAGGGATTCGAACCGCCGACCTTCTGATCAGCAAGCCCTAGGCTCTGTAGTTTAACCCACAGCGCCACCTGGGTCCCTGTAGTACCAGTAGTAGTTGTTAATTTCTATGTACACATTCCCCTAATATATGCATTTTTGTAAATACTGTTTGGCTGGAGAACTGCGTTGCAAAATTCGGGCGGGTTTTGAAGGCAGGCTGCCGCGTTCCCATGGCCGTATGGTTCAAAAAGTGCAGGTTAGGTCGTTTCTCGTTAAAATGAAAAAGGAATCTGATTTCCTTCCCCATCGCTAGTCAGAAGCAATTTCTTGATGTAAGGCAGCCTCAGACTCCTAAGCTCCCCTAGGAAATGAGCAAGGAAAGTTGGGAGGCGATCAGCATCAAACAAAACAAGGAATCGAGGGTTGGCAGCGCCACTGCTTCCATGTTTGCTTATCACATCACATCAGATCTATCAGCGCATGCTAATCATGATCTCAATTCTCTGGGTGTCGGCCCTTCTATAGCCAAAACAGCTCCACCCGCGCGGAAGAGGGTGGCGTTAGCAAACTTGGAGGAACTCTGGGGTTTTGCAGAAATTCTTAGAAAAACAGACCAGTGAAAACTTTGCATGAGAAGTGGGGGTGAGGTGGGGGGTCAGCAGGAGAGAGATAAGGGCAGCTGAGGTGAGTCATGGCTTCCCCACACAAAAGACTCCTGGGAGCTGTAGTTTGCTAAGGAGGCAGCCCCCCACAGCACTATAATTCTCAGCACCCTTTCAAAAAAACAACAACAACCCCACAGTTCCCAGGATTATCAGGTAGCAAGCCAGGACAAAGAGGGAAATAAGTGCTTTAAATGGGTGTATATAGGACAGTGATGGCGAACCTTTTAGAGACCTAGTGCCCAAACTGCAACCCGAAACCCACCTATTTATCGCAAAGTGCCAACACGTCAATTTAATGTGGGATAATAATGAGTGTGGGACACGGGTGGCGCTGTGGTCTAAACCACAGAGCCTAGGGCTTGCCGATCAGAAGGTCGGTGGTTCGAATCCCTGCGACGGGGTGAGCTCCCGTTGCTCAGTCCCAGCTCCTGCCAACCTAGCAGTTTGAAAGCACGTCAAAGTGCAAGTAGATCAATAGGAACCGCTCCAGCGGGAAGGTAAACGGTGTTTCCATGCGCTGCTCTGGTTCGCCAGAAGCGGCTTTGTAATGCTGGCCACATGACCTGGAAGCTGTACGCTGGCTCCCTCGGCCAGTAAAGCGAGATGAGCGCCGCAACCCCAGAGTCGGACACGACTGGACCTAATGGTCAGGGGTCATAGTTTGACACTGTAACTGCTCTGCCACAAATGGCTTCGACCCCTTCCCCACTGTGAGGATAGAGCAATAGAAATATTCAAACCTATTTGGCAGGTATGTAGCTTTTACAGAGTGCCATGAATCATTTATTTCCCTCCTCGTAACATTAAAAAGTCCTTCTTGGCTATTTTATCTGTCCTACTTAACTGGCTGAATCAAACCAGAGGGGAAACAGCTGTTAGCTTCCTCCTTCCTGCCCCAAAGACCTGCGAAGGGATTTTGTTATAGAGTAATTGCATCTTGGTTCGCTACCGTTCCGAGTTTATATAATCACCATAGATTTTAACTCTGTGTCTGCTAGGTACAGTATGATTTGGGTGTTTCAATTAGTTTTTAACGGAGCCGCGACTCGCGCGTACATTTTGTGCTAGCACTTCGTTGCAGGTTAAAACTTGGCTCTCCTCCGATGATCGGTTACACCTGAGGAAATGAGAGGTGGGCGGAAAGGGCAAGATAATAGGAAGGAGAGAGAAGACGAGTGGAGGGGGAAAGCAGATAATAGGAACTATTGTTCAAATGGTGATACAAGCATTGACATCCTCAGACTCGGGTTTGAGGTTATTCTTTCTCCAGCTAAGCAGTGAAACTCTAACCCAGCGGTTCCCAAACTTTTGGGGGGCCGCTCCCTTCCCTTGGTTCCACAAACTCATCCCCAGTGCCCCTTACCCTATAAAAAACAGGGTAGTGCTTTGCATGATAACCCAATAAAAAAACCACAGAGCCTAGGGCTTGCTGATCATAGAATCATAGAATCCTAGAGTTGGAAGAGACCCCAAGGGCCATCCAGTCCAACCCCCTGCCAAGCAGGAAACACCATCAAAGCATTCCTGACGGGTGGCTGTCAAGCCTCTGCTTAAAGACCTCCAAAGAAGGAGACTCCACCACACTCCTTGGCAGCAAATCCCACTGTCGAACAGCTCTTACTGTCAGGAAGTTCTTCCTAATGTTTAGGTGGAATCTTCTTTCTTGTAGTTTGAATCCATTGCTCCGTGTCCGCTTCTCTGGAGCAGCAGAAAACAACCTTTCTCCCTCCTCTATATGACATCCTTTTATATATTTGAACATGGCTATCATATCACCCCTTAACCTTCGCTTCTCCAGGCTAAACATACCCAGCTCCCTAAGCCGTTCCTCATAAGGCATCGTTTCCAAGCCTTTGACCATTTTGGTTGCCCTCTTCTGGACACGTTCCAGCTTGTCAGTATCCTTCTTGAACTGTGGTGCCCAGAAGGTCGGCGGTTCGAATCCCTGCGATGGGGTGAGCTCCCATTGCTCGGTCCCAGCTCCTGCCCACCTAGCAGTTCGAAAGCACGTCAAAGTGCAAGTAGATAAATAGGTACCACTCTGGCAGGAAGGTAAACGGCGTTTCCGTGCGCTGCTCTGGTTCGCCAGAAGCGGCTTTGTCATGCTGGCCACATGACCCGCAAGTTGTACGCCGGCTCTCGGCCAATAAAGCGAGATGAGCGCCGCAACCCCAGAGTCGGACACGACTGGACCTAATGGTCAGGGGTCCCTTTACCTTTACCTAGTGCTTTTCATGATAACCCAATAATAATTTAAAAAATAACAACTGATTACACCCCCCCCCCAAAATCTAATTCATACAATCATAGAATTGTAGACTTGGAAGGATCCTTGAGAATCATCTGGGTCCAACTTCGGCGATGCAGGAATATGATACAGTACAAAACTATTCAGCTTAATCAATTCGACAAAAATTGATGAAGTTGATTTAGTGATGCCAGGTTTTCATAGTCAGATGGTCATTTACACCTCACCATCCCCTCTCATCACCTTGCCGACAAAGGTCCGTATAGTTAAAGCCATGGTTTTCCCAGTAGTGATGTATGGAAGTGAGAGCCGGACCATAAAGAAGGCTGATCGCCGAAGAATGGATGCTTTTGAATTCTGGTGCTGGAGGAGACTCTTGAGAGTCCCATGGACTGCAAGAAGATCAATCCTATCCATCCTTAAGGAAATCAGCCCTGAGTGCTCACTGGAAGGACAGATCCTGAAGCTGAGGCTCCAAGACTTTGGCCACCTCATGAGAAGAGAAGACTCTCTGGAAAAGACCCTGATGTTGGGAAAGATGGAGGGCACAAGGAGAAGGGGATGACAGAGGATGAGATGGTTGGACAGTGTTCTCGAAGCTACCAACATGAGTCTGACCAAACTGCGGGAGGCAGTGGAAGACAGGAGTGCCTGGCGTGCTCTGGTCCATGGGGTCACGAAGAGGCGGACATGACTAAACGACTAAACAACAACAACAATCCTCTCTCGCATCTTTGCACCGTAGAATAAACGGCCTCAAAGGCCCAGTATACCTGATCCAACTGTGGGATTGGATCCAATTCAGGGATCCAACTGTGAACTGATGATGCTGTGATGATGTTGTGAGTAAACTTCTTTTATTGGCTTTAAATAAGATTGTGGTGTGTTTATTCTTTTAGGAGGGATATAAGGGGACTCACCAGGAATCTTATAGTGAGAGGCTTAAACAAGCCTGCAACCAGCTATCTGCTGTGCGTTTAAAAGGGGAATGTGAAACTCTGCTAAGTAAAGGAACTTGCTAGCACAAGTTAGGAAGGATATTAATAAACTATATATCTTCACCTGCCTCCCTGAACATTCCCACATGGGAATCGCATCCCTAAACATCTGGAGGGCACCGGGGCTGGGAAACTCTGATTGAGAACACCCTACATCCGCCCCCTCCATCCAAAACATCTGGCAATTTCAGCAAGCCTAATTCGCGCACCAACTCTTCCCATCACTTGGTCACTCTTTACTCACCATGCGCTGGATGATGCTTTGTAGAAGCCCAACGGACTCATTCTGACACGAGTGCTGCCTGGCTGCAGGGAGGCCCAGGAGCAGCATAGCCAGGAGGAAGCTGTAGAGGTTGTGCAAGGCTGAAGGATGTGGGACTGCTCCGATCTCGGGCATCACGCCACACTGGGAGAACATGTACAGCCGCATTGTTAGATGCTTCTGGAGTATCCTGAAATAAGCAGAAATTGCCACCAACCCCCCCCCCCCCGCCCGACCGCAGTCCTTATCACCAAATAACTGGAGTAGGTGGTCTATTCCCAAGGCCATTCCTGCTGGATCAGGCCAATGACCTATCGAGCCCAGCATCCTGTTCTCACAGTGGCCAACCAGATGCCCCAATGGCAAACCTGCAAGCAGGACAGGAGGATGCCAGGACCTTGGAGAGCTCCATGAGAAGACACCTTTTTCTACTATTTCTAATATTTTATTGTTAAACTAGCTGACCCGGCCACGCCTTGCTGTGGCTATGTGTGTGAATGCTGTGGTGTTGATGGCTGCATCTGTGGGAGGTGGTAGGAGAGGAGAGGGCCGGCAGCGGCTGTGGGGATGGTGTCCGGCATGCCTTTCATGGCAGCTGCGGTGGGGAAGTGGGCAGCGGGCGGCCCAGGCTGGCTCTGGCGGCGGCGGCGGCGTGAGCAGCTGTGGAGAAGGGCCGGGGCCTGCCTTTCATGGTGGTGGGGTGGCTAAGGGGCCTGGGCGGCGGTTGGGCTGGGCCTGCATTTGATGGTGTTAACGGCGGCGACCCAGGCTGTGGTGACAGTGCCGGCCTAACTTTCATGGCTTTGTGAAACTGAAGAAGTTCCCCTGTTCAACTTCCGTCTGCCCCATCTCTGTCCCCACCCCCGTTTTCAATTACCAGTTTGCGAGCTTGCAAATGGCCGATGGAGCTCTGAGGTTTTGCTGTGATGTATAAAAGCTGCCCCATTGTTTTGCTTTTGTAGCTGTAGTACCAGTATAGCCGTCGCTAGAGGGCGCTGTTTTGCTGATGACATCTAATGCCTGCGACGGTTTTGTGTGTGTGTGTGTGTGTGTTTAAACTTTATTTTAGGTATGACAGGTGTGGTTTTTATGAATTTTTATTATGCCAGATTAGTATGCCATGGTAATGGAACGCTGTGTCCTAATTTGATGCTATTTGGTCCAGCAGTTACGCAGCAAGGGTGTTTCGGACAAACGCGCAATGGGAACATTTATATATATATAGATAAGTAGTTAAGTTAAGCAACAAGTTTATAAAAATGAAAGGAATGGGGGAAAGGATTTAAGGGGTTAATCCTGTAATTAGTCTGGCTGGCAGCAGACTCAGCTTGGCTGGAGGTTTTAGCCCAATGACTCCCAAACTTTTTCAGGGTACATCCCACTCCGTTCCATAATCTCACCCCAGTGACAGCTTCTCTACCCAGTAAAAGCATTATACAGAGCAGTGCTTTGCACTAAGGAAAATAAGAAGACAATTATGTTATAGGGGTTTTTTTGGGGGGAGAACCCCCCCAAACCCTAGAAATTAATAAATGGTAGGATTTTGATTAATCGGGATATGGACGGAAGCTCAAGCTGCAGAGCTGTACCAGAGAGGGAATCCCTGGGTTGGCTTATGCAAACCAGCCTGGCTGGCCCAGCAAAGAGCAAATCTGTTAATATGACAAAGGGGGCTTATGGGCCATCCAAAAGGAATCCTTTGGCCTGGGGAGACGGATGTTGACAAGGTGGTGGGGTATGTGTTTGAGGTGACAGGAAAGGAGATTTTGAGCTGGGAAGGGTGCTGGGAAGAAGAAGGAAGAAGGAAAATTGGGATCCATCTTGGGCAGGCTGGCTGAAGGCTGGCTGCACTGCTGTGGGGGACAAGCTCCTCTTGAAATGACCGCGCTGTGAGGTCTGGATTCCTTTCATGCATACTTAAAGTATAAATAGGTGAATAAACCATATTTCTTAAAGCTATGACACGGACCCTGGGTGAGTGCCTGGAACCCCCTGGAATCTTCAATAGGATCAATAGGAGTATAGCATCTAGATCAAGGGAAGTAATAGTACCACTGTATTCCGCTCTGGTCAGACCCCACCTGGAATACTGTGTCCAGTTCTGGGCACCGCAGTTCAAGAAGGATACTGACAAGCTGGAACGGGTCCAGAAGAGGGCAACCAAAATGGTCAAAGGCTTGGAAACGATGCCTTATGAGGAACGGCTTAGGGAGCTGGGTATGTTTAGCCTGGAGAAGAGAAGGTTAAGGGGTGATATGATAGCCATGTTCAACTATATAGAAGGATGTCATATAGAGGAGGGAGAAAGGTTGTTTTCTGCTCCTCCAGAGAAGCGGACACGGAGCAACGGATTCAAACTACAAGAAAGAAGATTCCACCTCAACATTAGGAAGAACTTCCTGACAGTAAGAGCTGTTTGACAGTGGAATGTGCTGCCAAGGAGTGTGGTGGAGTCTCCTTCTTTGGAGGTCTTTAAGCAGAGGCTTGACAGCCACCTGTCAGGAATGCTTTGATGGTGTTTCCTGCTTGGCAGGGGGTTGGACTGGATGGCCCTTGGGGTCTCTTCCAACTCTAGGATTCTATGACTCTTGCAGGGAGTTACGACTTTTGTAACAATAAGATCCAAAAAGGAACAATGAATTGCACATTTGTTCAAGATTCAGTTTAAACTATCTGGTTTAGTTAATTCAACAAAGCTGATGAACTTGGCCAGTGAGGAAGATGGCTGAGATTTGACAATTGAAAGGGAAGGATTTTGATCTCCGTATGTGTGGTTGAAAGTCCCCCTGTTCTCAACTGGGCTGTCAGTAAGATTCTCCTCAAGTTATATACTGCTCTTGTTCAGCTTGTTATCAGTAAAGTGCTATCAGTTTCTTTTCCCTTTGGGCTCGATCTGCTTTGTTCCAGTCTCTCTGCTAACAGCTGTAACGTAGAACATCTGGAGCGAGCCAACTTGGCGGAGGCTGATGTGGGCCACAGACCTCATGAGGTTTGCTCTTCAAGCCGGTTCTTCACAACTTTTCTTCAGAATCCGTACCCAACTTTATGATTCACTTAGACAGCATCTACTCAAACATCTGGCAACAGGCTTCAAGCACATCTAAGTGGTTACTTGACAAGTCTCCTGATTCATTGCTTCCAATCTCAGCTTCTAACAGAAGCAGGCGCCCAGAGCTTCTCTGCATGTCTAGAGTGTTTTTCCCACATTGAAAGCACCTCTTGACCCATTGTAGGGCTGGAAAGTTGAAGAATGTCTAACTAACTGAGCCACATGTTGTCTGAAGAAGTGTGCATGCACACAAAAGCTCATACCAAGAACAAACTTAGTTGGTTTCTAAGGTGCTACCGGAAGGAATTTTGTTATTTTGTTTTGACTACGGCAGACCAACATGGCTACCTACCTATAACTAGAATTTAGGATTTATGGTTTATTTACACATCTGAGCAATCGGAGTCTGTGATGGAGGGGCTCACAGCATCAGTTCTCCAAAAGGGTCTTGTTTCTCCCATAGCCACAACATTGGATTCAAACACAAACCAAACTTAGCTTCATAGAATCATAGAGTTGGAAGAGACCCCAAGGGCCATCCAGTCCAACCCCCTGCCAAGCAGGAAACACCATCAAAGCATTCCTGACAGGTGGCTGTCAAGCCTCTGCTTAAAGACCTCCAAAGAAGGAGACTCCACCACACTCCTTGGCAGCAAATTCCACTGTCGAACAGCTCTTACTGTCAGGAAGTTCTTCCTAAGGTTTAGGTGGAATCTTCTTTCTTGTAGTTTGAATCCATTGCTCCGTGTCCGCTTCTCTGGAGCAGCAGAAAACAACCTTTCTCCCTCCTCTATATGACATCCTTTTATATATTTGAACATGGCTATCATATCACCCCTGAACCTTCTCTTCTCCAGGCTAAACATACCCAGCTCCCTAAGCCGTTCCTCATAAGGCATCGTTTCCAATCCTTTGACCATTTTGGTTGCCCTCTTCTGGACACGTTCCAGCTTGTCAGTATCCTTCTTGAACTGTGGTGCCCAGAACTGGACACAGTATTCCAGGTGAGGTCTGACCAGAGTGGAATACAGTGGTACTATTACTTACCTTGATCTAGATGCTATACTCCTATTGATGCAGCCCAGAATTGCATGGGCTTTTTTAGCTGCTGCATCACACTGTTGACCCTCTCTCATGGATGCTTTAGCTGAGATTCCTGCATTGCCGGGGGTTGGACTAGATGACCCTCAGGAACCCTTCCAGCTCTACGATTCTACTAGGAGTCCTGTCGCATTCGTGGGAACCATTGTGTGGCTTTCCATGAGTGGGACTCATCCATTGTACCCCGCCCAGATTTTTTCAACCGAAACATATTAATGGCAAGCTTTTCAGCATTTGCTTTTGCATCTAAAGCCTTCCCTAACCTAAGGAGCTCGCTCGCAAGCACGGCACTCCCTTTCCCTGGGGGGCTTTCGTCCGCAAGCCTCCCTTCCTAAGCCAAACCCTCGCAACAGTTGAGTAACTGTGCATCTCTTGGGTATCTTGACTGTTTGGCAGTGGTGACCGGCTGATCTTTCTGAACTAACAGGAGATGCTTGCTCAACAGAGTTCCCAGCCTGAACTATGCCCGTTGGACAAGACACATGCAGCTCACGTTTCCTGGAGCTACGGGAAGCGTGGAAGAGGCAGGATTTGCAGCTGGCTGCCAGGGGTCTCCTGTGGGCTCCAAGTGGGTCCTGTTTGCTACTGTGGGAGGGGGAGAGATTGCCATGGATTTGCACATGTTCCGCACATGGAGTACTGCAATGCGCTCTACGTGGGGCTACCTTTGAAGGTGACCCGGAAACTGCAACTAATCCAGAACACGGCAGCTAGACTGGGGACTGGGAGCGGCCGCCGGGACCACATAACACCAGTCCTGAGAGATCTACATTGGCTCCCAGTACATTTCCGAGCACAATTCAAAGTGTTGGTGCTGACCTTGAAAGCCCTAAACGGCCTCGGTCCTGTATACCTGAAGGAGCGTCTCCACCCCCATCGTTCAGCCCGGGCACTGAGGTCCAGCGCCGAGGGCCTTCTGGTGGTTCCCTCACTGCGAGAAGCAAAGCTACAGGGAACCAGGCAGAGGGCCTTCTCGGTAGTGGCGCCCGCCCTGTGGAACGCCCTTCCAGCGGATGTCAAGGAAATAAGCAGCTATCCTATTTTTAAAAGACATCTGAAGGCAGCCCTGTTTAGGGAAGTTTTTAATATTTAATGCTGTATTGTTTTAATATTTGACTGGAAGCCGCCCAGAGTGGTTGAGGTAACTCGGGCAGATGGGCGGGGTAAAAATAATAAATTATTATTATTTCTGTGCCTAAATGAGGAGGCATCTCATGCCGGAATCCTACAGCTCTTTCCCATCCAACCGACAGCTCAAATCCTGCAGGGTTTCGTGCTTCCGGAATAGCTCAGACTCCCATTGCTGCCGCCTGCAAAGGTAAACCTCTTCGTTCTGGCGAGAAGCTGCTGTTCCACCTACCTGTTTCCGGCTCGGATGCGCTTGGTTCGCAGGGCAGCTCCAGAGCTGTAGTTCTTGGGGTTGCGGAGGAGCTGCAAACAAGAAAAGCCAGGCACTTCTCTCCCCCATCCCGACTCACCAGGCCAAAGATGCTCGTCCAATGTTGTTTCCGTCTCCCCTGTGGCTCCTCGCTGCGCCGTAGACCCTTCTGGCTGGACGGAGACAGCACCAGCGATTCCGGACACCCGGCAGGATGCAATCTTTGCCACACCTCTCTCGCTTCAGGATGGCTGCTCGGCGTTAAAACAAGGAGACGACTGCAAAGCATTCGCTGGCTGGCTGTCTTGTCAGCCTAAGGACAGCTGCCAGTACAATCACAACCCTTCCTTTCCAGCCAACAAAGTTGTTTAAATTTTTTTTTCTTTTAAACAACAATCCAAAGAAGTCCCAGAGAGGACCGAAGCACTGCAAAGATGAAAGATGGTCCAGCACTGCAGCAGGAATTTTTTTTGGGGGGGGGTCTATGTAAAGATAATAGAATACTAGGATTCAAGAGTTGGAAGGGGTCCTCCAAGGGTCATCTAGTCCAACCCCCTGCAATGCAGGAATCTTAGGTTGTGTTTGTTATGTCGTGCACATGTTATAAGGGGCGTGTCTGAACCCACATGCATGTCCAGCAGTCATGCCTCTTCCTACACAATCTTCTAAGAGGTTTGGGCTAGAGTTATAATGTGCGTTTCTTAGGAATATGTGTTAACAAGCCCACAAGAAGGTCTCGCACAAGAGGAATTTGCTGCCAAGGAGTGTGGTGGAATCTCCTTCTTTGGAGGTCTTTAAGCAGAGGCTTGACAGCCACCTGTCAGGAATGCTTTGATGGTGTTTCCTGCTTGGCAGGGGGTTGGACTGGATGGCCCTTGGGGTCTCTTCCAACTCTAGGATTCTATGATTCTATGAATAAAGCAAGGTTGGCCTGTTACATGAAATGAAAGGGACGGGTTATCTGGATGCTGTTCAGACAGCTAGATTACAATATAAGCAAGCAGCAAATCTTATAGCACAAGCATGCCTTGATCTCAAGAGTAACATCATCATCATTTATTATATATACCCCACCCATCTGTCTGGGTTTCCCCAGCCACTCTGGGTGGCTCCCAACAGAATATTAAAAACACGATAAAACATCAAGCATTAAAAACTTCCCGATACAGGGCTGCCTACAGATGTCTTCTAAAAGTCAGATAGTTGTTTATTTCCTTGACATCTGATGGGAGGGCGTTCCACAGGGCAGGAGCCACTACCGAGAAGGCCCTCTGCCTGGTTCCCTGTAACCTCACTTCTTGCTGGGAAGGGAACCGCCAGAAGGTCCTCGGAGCTGGACCTCTTGTCCGGGCTGAACGATTGGAGTGGAGACGCTCCTTCAGATATACTGTACTGGGCCTTTGAGGCCGTTTAGGACATTAAAGGTCAGCACCAACACTTTGAATGGTACTGGGAGCCAATGTAGTTCTCTCAGGACCGGTGTTATGTGGTCCCAGCGGCCACTCCCAGTCACCAGTCTAGCTGCTGCATTCTGGATTAGTTGCAGTTTCCGGGTCACCTTCAAAGGTAGCCCCACGTAGAGCGCATTGCAGTAGTCCAAGCGGGAGATAACCAGAGCATGCACCACTCTGGAGAGACAGTCCGTGGGCAGGGAGGGTCTCAGCTAGCGTACCTAGTGGAGCTGGTATACAGCTGCCCTGGACACAGAATGGACCTGCGTTTCCATGGACAGCCGTGAGTCCAAAATGACTCCCAGACTGCGCACCTGGTCCTTCAGGGGCACAGTTACCCCATTCAGGACCAGGGAGTCCTCCACACCTGCCCGCCTCCTGTCCCCCCAAAACAGTACTTCTGTCTTGTCAGGATTCAACCTCAGTCTGTTAGCCGCCATCCATCCTCCAACCGCCTCCAGGCACTCACACAGGACCTTCACTGGTTCTGATTTGAAAGAGAGGTAGAGCTGGGTATCATCCGCATACTGATGAACACTCAACCCAAACCCAAAGATAGCAAGGCCATTAAAGGCTTCAGATTGCGTAATAGATGGTGGATGTTTATCTTCCCAGGCTCCAGTTTTGTTGTTCAGTGTTATTGTTTGGACGCATTTACATAAAAAGTCAATGTCAATAAAACAGGGCTAGACAGCCCCACTTGTGTGATTTCTGTTCCTGACCTCAGGCAAAGACATTAATTGCGAGAAGATCCCATTCTCATTTTCGATAAAACGCTCAGCCGACCCAATTGTACAAATAAACCTTTCGCCATTCTCCCCATGCCTCCTTTCAGGGCAGGCGGAAATCCATCTGGTCCATCTCCAGGCATACCTCAAAGGGGCTGCTGCTGACCTATATAGAACTCTATGCAACTTAAGGGCCAGGTTATCAGGAAGGCAGCATTACTCCATAGGAGACGGCCTGGGTTTTTAAAAAGATCATAGAATCATAGAATCCTAGAGTTGGAAGAGACCCCAAGGGCCATCCAGTCCAACCCCCTGCCAAGCAGGAAACACCATCAAAGCATTCCTGACAGGTGGCTGTCAAGCCTCTGCTTAAAGACCTCCAAAGAAGGAGACTCCACCACACTCCTTGGCAGCAAATTCCACTGTCAAACAGCTCTTACTGTCAGGAGGTTCTTCCTAATGTTTAGGTGGAATCTTCTTTCTTGTAGTTTGAATCCATTGCTCCGTGTCCGCTTCTCAGGAGCAGCAGAAAACAACCTTTCTCCCTCCTCTATATGACATCCTTTTATATATTTGAACATGGCTATCATATCACCCCTTAACCTTCTCTTCTCCAGGCTAAACATACCCAGCTCCCTAAGCCGTTCCTCATAAGGCATCGTTTCCAGGCCTTTGAGCATTTTGGTTGCCCTCCTCTGGACACGTTCCAGCTTGTCAGTATCCTTCTTGAACTGTGGTGCCCAGAATTGGACACAGTATTCCAGGTGAGGTCTGACCAGAGCGGAATACAGTGGTACTATTACTTCCCTTGATCTAGATGCTATACTCCTATTGATGCAGCCCAGAATTGCATTGGCTTTTTGAGCTGCTGCATCACACTGTTGACTCATGTCAAGTTTGTGGTCTACCAAGACTCCTAGATCCTTTTCACTTGTACTGCTCTCAAGCCAGGTGTCACCCATCTTGTATTTGTGCCTTTCATTTTTTTTCCCCCAAGTGTAGTACTTTACATTTCTCCCTGTTAAAATTCATCTTGTTTGCCTTGGCCCAGTTCTCTAATCTGTTAAGGTCATTTTGAAGTGTGATCCTGTCCTCTGGGGTATTAGCCACCCCTCCCAATTTGGTGTCATCTGCAAACTTGATCAGGATGCCCTCAAGCCCATCATCCAAGTCATTGATAAAGATGTTGAATAAGACTGGGCCTTATTCATAAGATGTCTCGGAGATGTCCAATCCTCCCTCCCACCAACGTCTGAGGCCCATTTGGTGGAAATTCAAGGAAGGGTCTTCTCAGGCTGCAGTGGTGTGGCGTGGGTGGCGGCGGCATAGGGGCAGTTGCCCCGGGTGCAAAATTGATAGGGGTGCAAAACTGCGACACCAGGTGCTGCCTCAATACAGCTGTGTGCTTCCATCGCTGGGCTCCGTTGAAAATGTCTTCTCTATGCAAACCAGCAAGGGTGTGATGGCCTGGGATTCAGACTCAGATGCTGAACCTGAGGGATCCCAGCCTGCACTGGATTCCCCGGCTCCAGAACCAGCAGAGCCGGGGATAGGGCCTGAGTCTGAAGGGGCCTCACCTGTGCTGGATCCTCAGGTGCAGGCATCTGCTGAGTCTGCTCTGGCTCCTGATGGGATGGAGGACCCATTGCCTGCAGGTGCTCCACTCCCAGCCCCATCAGGGGAAGCCAAGGTTGCCACTGGGTCCGGTAACCCTCCAGCCTCTCCTGAGTTGCAGAGGCTCAGGGCAGAGAGGCGAAGGGAACTAAGTTCCCACAGGAGGAGTGCTCGCCTGCAAGCCAGGAGAGGTAAGTCCCCAGAGGATTGGGGCCACCCTCTGCCTTGGGGCAGATAAAAGCCGGCCAGCCCCAGCCCCAAGTTGCAGGAGCAACATCGTTGGTGACCAGTTCCTGCCGGTGTTCCTGCTTGAGACCTGTCTTGCTTTCCTGCCTGAGCTCCTGACCTGCCCTGGTTCCCTGCTTGCCTACCTGTTCCCGACTTTGCCTGACTCCCTGCCCTGCACCCAGCTTCAGTGACTACGGACTGCCTCTATGTTGCACCTCTGACCACGGACCGGACTTGGACTTCACCTTTCCGGTAACCCACAGGACCAGCACAAAGGGACCTCTCCAGACAATGGAACAGTTATTTTGTTCTCATCTCCGCCACGGTGATTTCCTGGGTGACGCAGATGCCATTAAGCAGTTGAATAGGCATGCATACTCCCTCCAGCCCAGCCCCTCAAATATTTTATTAGGGGCTGAAGGGACCTCGGCCCCTAGGAGTTGGCTTCTATGGCTGGCAGTTTTTACTTGTTTTAGAACAGGCATGTCCAACAGGTAGATCGTGATCTACTGGTAGATCACTGGAGGTCTGCGGTAGATCACTGGTCGATCATTGGCTCCCCCCAAATAAGCTGAACAACTGTGGCTCCCCTTACAAAAGCTCAACATTTTACCTCTTCCCTGAAAAAAACTCAATAACTTTGACCTGAGCCCCCCAAAAGGGGGTAGATCACTGCCAGTTTTTAACTCTGTGAGTAGATCGCAGTCTCATGGGAGTTGGCCACCCCTGTTTTAGAATATCGCACACAGAGAGAAAGGGGATGCAGGTGGCGCTGTGGTCTAAACCACTGAGCCTAGGGCTTGCCGATCAGAAGGTCGGTGGTTCGAATCCCCACGACGGGGCGAGCTCCCGTTGCTCGGTCCCTGCTCCTGCCCACCTAGCAGTTCGAAAGCACATCAAAGTGCAAGTAGATCAATAGGTACTGCTCCGGCGGGAAGGTAAACGGCATTTCCGTGTGCTGCTCTGGTTCGCCAGAAGCGGCTTAGTCATGCTGGCCACGACCTGGAAGCTGTACGCCGGCTCCCTCGGCCAGTAAAGCGAGATGAGCACCGCAACCCCAGAGTTGTCCGCGACTGAACCTAACAGTCAGGGGTCTCTTTACCTTTTTACATAGAAAGATGCAGAGCTTCCCTTATCCAAGTGCACATTTGGCCTTATCTGTTCTGGCTATCTGCAAGGACACGGAAGGCAATAAATAGGAAGAGGCAGGAAAGCGGAACCGCTGTGCTTTTTCTCATTTTCTAAACTTTTATTAGGAATCCGATAGTACAGAAGCGTCAGCAGGCTGGGAAAGCCCCAAAGGTACATCTTGCTGAAATTACAAGGGATTAAGAAGGAGATGAAAGCAAAACGCTCCTCCATTGGGGGTCCAAAAGTCACTGAGAAGGCAGATGTCCTGTCCAGAGGGGGCCAAGGTGGCTCCGTGGGGCGACTGTCAGCATGGAGGGGGGGAGATTGGGGAAGCAGTTAAAGGCAAGTGGGTGGGAGGCAGGCAGATCTGAGCCACCATGGGACCGATCCACCAGGAAGTTCTCCTGCCCGACTCAGTGATTTCAATCTGCAATGCAAAAGATGTTCCAAGTCTGTTTTGATGCCAAGTGGATGACAGCGTAAAAGACTTAACATCTGTATATGCATTTGCCCTGGAAGACAACACTTTGTGCTCGGTAGTTTTATTTTTTTTGTCAGGAAAGTTTGTAATTTAAACAAAATTAAGAATAAGGTAAATGAGGTACGCGCAGGAGAACTTTCCGGTGGACTCAATCTCTGCAAGCCTGTTTTGAGATGTACCTTGCACTCTATTCTTCCTTTTGCAAATCGATCGGACTGCTTTCAAAGCAATTAACGCGAGTGAGTAACCAACTACACATCACAGCCCTAAATTATAGAGGGGGGGAGGAATTACAGAGAAGGAAAATCTGCTCTGGGAATGTCCTGTGGGCAAACCATTTGATGGAAAGCGAGAGCACCTTTCAAGGCAGCCTAACTGCCGAAATCGCAAAGCAGTGGGTTTGAGGAGCGCAAGGCAGGAGGAGCAGGAGGGCAGGATCATGATCTTTGAAGGGCTCGCGGTTGGCACGCAGGGATGATGCAAAGCAAGCTCTCAAAGGCTCCATCCCCGCGGGATGGGTCAAAAATACCTGGAGCGCAGGTGAGGCCAGTCTGACGGCATCGGCCACCCAAAGCAATATCTTCAAGGGCGCCAGTGAGGCTACGAAATGGAGTAAAACCAGGTCAGGCTATTTTTTGTGTGTGTCTAGGGATGGTGGGCAAATCTGTCCGTTGGGGTCCATTTCTTCCTTTCTCTAATTTCTGATTTTTTTTTATTGGCATTATTAACAACCCAAAAGTGATAAATAACGGGGGAAAGAAATGGTGACACATCGATATCAACAAAGCCATCTCTGTTTCCTGAGCTGGCATGGGTGGGGGATGCATAGCTGTCAACTTTCGGATTTGAAAATAAGGGATTTCCCCAAACCTTCGGATTTGAAAATAAGGGATGCCGCGAGGGCGGTGCAATGGCACCAAGTAGCCTCGCCACCAGGGCCGGCGCGCCCATTTAGGCGAACTAGGCAATTGCTTAATTACAATGACAATAAAGGTATTATTATTATTATTATTATTATTATTATTATTATCAGGAGCCCTCTGAAACAGCCGGGCAACATGGGCTCAGCTGAGCAGGACTCCATTCCTGGAACAATCTGTCCCAAAGATAAATACGAATTTATAAAGCTCATAGGAAGGACATTTAGATGCCTGGTCCTTCTTTTAAGAACCCTCAAATCCTTGCCTTGGGTTTCTTTTAAAAAAATATTATTACTAACCCCTGATTTCAACAGAGACAGAATCACTGCACAGGACTTTTCCTGCACCTGGGAGTTCCACTTGGAAGAGAGGAGCAAAAAAAAGGGAGAGTCCGGGGTGGGGTGGGGGGGAATGTCCATCGCCGAGTCACATCAAGAGAAGATTTTGTCTTGCTAGATTTTGTTCGGAGTTGACTCAGCGCAAGCCTTCGTCGAGGAAGGAGACTTCCCGGATCCCGCGGTCTTCTCCTCCGTGTAGAAGCCTCGTCGCATGGTGGCTGCCAAATATTTGAAGAGGCTCTTGGGGGTGGGGGGGAGAGAGAAGCAAACGTTTACCGGGTGAACCCTGCCCTCCAAAAGGGGGAGGAATGGGGGCATGGCAGGAGCAGGGGGTGAAACGGTAGGACAGACCACGTTCCAAAAACACACAGGCAACACCCGGCCGACCCTTGCAATTTTTACGTCAATCTAAAATTTGCTATGGCCTAAGTCAGATAAACAACAGCTGCTCCTAGATTGTACGAGGGGAGACCAGTGTGGTGTAGTGGTTAGAGCGCTGGACTGGGGTTTGGGTAGAGCATGAGATTCTTAACTCCAGGATTGTGGGTTTGAGCCCCATATTGGGCAAAAGATCCCTGCATTGCAGCTGGTTGGACTAGGATCCTAGTGGTCCCTTCCAACTCTATAATTCTGTGATTCATAGAATCCTAGAATCCTAGAGTTGGAAGAGACCCCAAGGGCCATCCAGTCCAACCCCCTGCCAAGCAGGAAACACCATCAAAGCATTCCTGACAGGTGGCTGTCAAGCCTCTGCTTATTCCTGCCACTGCGATTCCTGCATTGGAGGGGGTTGGACTAGATGGCCCTTGGGGGTCCCTTCCAACTCTACAACCCTAGGATTCTACAAAAGGCAATAAAAATGAATAAGTGGGATAAACATTAAAATCAAGCAAGCATACACCCTCCTTGATTAGGGAAATTTCCCTCTGGGCCTTCATTATGTATGCTGTCTATTAAAAGAAAACCCACATGGAATGATTAGGAAAAACACACACCACGTTTTAAGAGAAATTAAGGGCCGATGAAATCAAACCCGATCGTGCTTGTCCAACAGATTGTCGGAAGGTACCTGAAAGAGGGGGCTCCCCATTGCTTTGGAAATAGCACATTGGACAGGCAAGCTCAGTCCCACACAGGTTTAATCGGGGGGGGGGGGGACTGCTTAATTGGGGATAAGAGGACCGGGGGGGGGATAACATAGTTCTGTCCCATGTTGGTTTCATGCATTAAAAAAGAAAAGCCCAAAAGTGTTTCGTCTCATGCTGCTTGTGTGGGGGTGCTCATTTATTTATTTCAGAAATATCCCCCCCCCCAAAAAAAGGTTTGTCAATTTTTACCAAAAAAACAAAAAACACTGTTGCTGGATGTAGGTTTTATTTTATTTGTTTTTTTTAATCTTATATTTTGGAAATGTACATCCAGGTTTTTTTCCCTTTAAATTTTTTTGGGGGCCCCAAGAGAGTGGGGCCCTAACCTAGAGCTTTTTTAAAGGTAAAGGTAAAGGGACCCCTGACCATTAGGTCCAGTCGTGACCGACTCTGGGGTTGCGGCGTTCATCTCGCTTTACTGGCCAAGGGAGTCGGCGTACAGCTTCCGCGTCATGTGGCCAGCATGACTAAGCCGCTTCTGGCGAACCAGAGCAGCGCATGGAAACGCTGTTCACCTTCCTGCCGGAGTGGTACCTATTTATCTACTTGCACTGGTGTGCTTTTGAACTGCTGGGTTGGCAGGAGCTGGGACAGAGCAACGGGAGCTCACCCCGTCACGGGGATTCGAACCGCCAACCTTCTGATCAGCAAGCCCAAGCGGCTCAGTGGTTTAGACCACAGCGCCACCCGCATCTCTTGTTTAGCTTATACGTAAATCCGGCACTGGAAGTGACGGACTTAGTTCTGCTCATTTTGATGGGTCTACTCCGAGTAGAACTTAACTGGAGCCAACCCTGCGAGTTTCTCTTACCTCCCAAGCCTTCTCGACCTCCAGAGTCCAGTGTTCTTTGAGAATGGGCTGGACAACTTGGATGAACTGAGTACCTACATCCTGGGGGTGGGGGAGAAATCCAGAGAAGGAAGGGTTATTTTGGGAGGTGAAAAGAGAGAGGAAGGAGAGAAGGCAGGATGTATTCTCTACTC
The DNA here is from genome assembly GCA_034642065.1 of Darevskia nairensis. Classification (NCBI taxonomy): domain Eukaryota; kingdom Metazoa; phylum Chordata; class Lepidosauria; order Squamata; family Lacertidae; genus Darevskia; species Darevskia nairensis. The sequence goes on along the minus strand of JAWWNI010000177.1, from coordinate 497,328 downwards.
AGCCCCATCTTTTTATTCTGGAAACGAGGAGCAGGGAAGAACCATCTAGCTCTGGTAAAATCTGGGGGGTCATTAATTCTATTTTTCTTGGGTGGTTTGGATGCACAGCGCATAGGAATGGGTGAATCTGCCATTTACCTTCCCGCCAGAGCAGTACCTATTTATGTTTCAATCAATCAATCAATCAAATCTTTATTACGGTCCAGAGACCCAACAATTCATTACAAAACAATACACAATTTCAACAGCCCGTCTTCAGGTTACACAAGCATTTTGTTCAGGCTTAGGAATAGGGATCATTGGTTCTTGGAGCCGGCGTACAACTTCCGGGTCATGTGGACAGCAGGACTAAGCCGCTTCTTGCAAACCAGAGCACGGAAACACCGTTTACCTTCCCGCCAGAGTGGTACCTATTTATCTACTTGCACTTTGACATGCTTTCGAACTGCTAGGTTGGCAGGAGCAGGGACCGAGCAACGGGAGCTCACCCCGTCGCGGGGATTCGAACCGCCGACCACCTGATCGGCAAGCCCTAGGCTCTGTGGTTTAACCCACAGCGCCACCCAAATAGCTGGAGGCTTGTCTAAATGAAAATGTTTTTAGCAGGCATGGGAAAGCGTACACGGAAGGCACCTGCCTGATATCAATGTGCAGGGAGTTCCACAGATGCCGCCACACTGAAAGATCGATTTCTTGCAAATGTGGACCAGGTTATTACATGGCACCTGCAGCAATGCCAGTTCTGACCGAGGTGAAGTATCAGTCAAGGATTTCCTGGCTGCAGCTTCCGGATCTAACAAATTCCTCTCCCGTCTTTCCCACGAGCTACGTTAATCTGCGGGGCCGCCTGCCCCTGCCTTCCTCACCTCATAGTACTTGGGGGGTGCTTTGTGCCAGAAGTGATGCCTGCCCAGCTCAAAGGCCAAGTGCTCCAGTTTGTCCACCTGGTCCAGCCTCGCCACGCTCTTCTCGATGAACGACATCACTCTGGTGACGGAAGGAGGGCAGGGAAGAGACAGGGAAGGAAGCTTGGCATCAGAACAGCCATGGGGGGGGGGAGCCCACAACCCTCATTCAGACGCATGCTACCTCTGTGGGATGTAACATAAGCAGTCGGGTACAACACTTCCTGTTTGCCCAGAGTGGACACGCAGGGGGATGTTGGTCCAGCCAGGAGGACTTCCTGTCACACCTGGTCTGGCACATCCTCAGGTAGAATGAAGCAATGATTCTTCAACATCATGGGTAGGCAACCTAAGGCCCGGGGGCCAGATCCGGCCCAATCACCTTCTCAATCCGGCCCACGGACGCTCCTGGAATCAGTGTGTTTTTACATGAGTAAAATCTGAAGAAGCGTGTATCTGAAGAAGTGTGCATGCACACGAAAGCTCATACCAAGAACAAACTTAGTTGGTCTCTAAGGTGCTACTGGAAGGAATTTTTTTTATTTTTTACTAGTTGAAGTTAGCCCGTTAAATAACGGGCGCTAGAGGAGGAGGAGGCAGGAGGAGGCAGAGCCCCAGGAGGAGGCGGCGAGGAGGCCCAGGTTGAAATCCCGCCAGAGGGGCTCCCTCCCCCTTCTTCTTTTTCCCCAGGGGTGGCTGCAGCGGCGGCGGTAGCGGCAGCGAGGATGGGTCGGCCCTCCTTGGCTTCCGGAACACTGGCGCTCCGTTGGATGGGCCGTCCCAGGCCGCTAGGCCTCGGAGCCGCAGGGATTGGGCTCTGCGTCCGTGCGAGGCAGCGGCGCTGGCGCAATTGACAACGCGCGTGCGCCGCCGCTGCCTCTCGGACACGCCCCCCTCTCCGCCCGCTCCAATCCCTGCGTCCGTGTGGGACATGGACATGCGCAGTAGCGCAATTCCGTGACACACGGACTGGACGCAGGGACACAGCAACTTTATTATATAGGATTTTGTTTTTACATGAGTAGAATGTGTCATTTTATTTAAAATGCATCTCTGGGTTATTTGTGGGGCATAAGAATTTGTTAACCCCCCCCAAATAGTCCGGCCCCCACAAGGTGTGAGGGACAGTGGACCGGACCCCTGCTGGAAAAGTTTGCTGACCCCTGTAATCAACATCAATTTCGTTGGAGTGGTCATGTTGTGCGGATGCCTGATTATCGTCTTCCAAAGCAACTACTCTATTCCGAACTTAAAAATGGAAAGCGTAATGCTGGTGGTCAACAAAAGAGGTTTAAAGACTCTCTCAAGGCAAATCTTAAAAAATGTTGTATAAACACCAACAATTGGGAAGCACTTGCCTGCGAGCGCTCCAGTTGGAGAACAGCCTTGACCAAAGGTGTCATGGGCTTTGAAGACACTCGAACTCAGGACGCAAGGGAGAAATGTGCTAAGAGGAAGGCACGCTTGGCAAATCCACACCGGGATCAACTCCCGCCAGGAAACCTATGTCCCCACTGTGGAAGGACGTGTGGATCCAGAATTGGCCTCCACAGTCACTTACGGACTCATTGTTAAAACCGTGTTTATGGAAGACAATCTTACTTGGCTACGAGGGATCGTCAAAGAAGAAGAAGAAGGAAGGAGGAGGAGGAGGAGGAGAAGAAGAAGAGGAGATGGGTGTGACCCTGGGAGACCCCATAAAAGGGCTGGTCACGCAGCCATCTTCCCTTCTTCTTCGCTTTATACCATCTTGATGTTCTTGCTGTCTGCTGGCTCTCAGCCAGCAGCACATGGGCTCAATCCCCATATGGGATGAACCCACACTCTCTTCTGTAACTACAAGCTAAAGCCTGCCTTCAGGATCATACTGTGAATGTTATCAAAAAACAAAACAACTGTCGTGGGGACTCCCCTCCAGATTTGTGTAGGATTCACTCCTGAGCCTTTTCTTCTGTCTACAAGTAATATCTACAAGGTGGTACACGAAGTTCTTCTATAGTTATTAATTATTAATTATTAATTATTAATTATTAATTATTAATTATTAATTATTAATTATTAATTATTAATTATTAATTATTAATTATTAATTATTAATTATTACCATCTGCCCTGAATCTTTCAGCTTCAGTCCCAGAGAAGAGGGGCTGTTTTTGGCCCTACCCACCTGAGGCCGTGGGCCTGTAGGTCTTTGTTCATCTTCAGCTGCTGCAGGTCATCGATGTCCCGGAAGAGGAAGAAGACGTCTTTGACCTCGGGGTGGGTCTCAAACAGTCTGCAGAAGGAATAAGAGGAGAAGCTTGAGCTCTCAGGATTTTCAAGAGGGAAGGCTTTCCTCACCATAAGGCTTGCCCACCGACGCCACTCTCCTAATACCAGGGCCGGATTTAGATGGACTAGAAGAAAATGGAAGAGTGTTCTAAACAAAACTGAGTGACGCCACGGATGAGGACGGGGATTTAAAATCCTGCAATTCACAATTTCTCCTCTATAGGATGCAAGATGTTATTGTTAAAATACCATGGTGGTTTTAAAAAATGCATAAAAGCTAAAATTAACACTGAAAAACTTTTGCAATAACCGAACTTTGTAAACCTTTCATGGAATCAGCATTAATTTTTAGGAAAATGAAGTTGCAGTGATATTCTTAAAAAAACAAAACACTTTGAGTTTACAAATTATATTGCCTGGGAAGTGTAAATAATATGATCATGATTACCTGGCAGTGTGGCACTTTTAGAATCTGCAGTGTATGTTGTCATTAAACAGTCAGCTTTAAAATACATATTAAGAAGTAAGCTACAACCATCAGATACAGTAAGACTAAAAATGTTTTTTTACCAAGAACAAACTTAATTGGTCTCTAAGGTGCTACTGGACAATTTTTTAATTTCCCCCCGACTGTGTCAGACAACACGGCTAGCTACCTGAATCTAGAAAACAAAGCTGTATTCTCCACCCACGAACCAGCAGAGAAAAATAAAAACCCGAGCACCAACAGCCCTCTCCCTAAGCCCTTAAGTCCTTAACTTAGAAGAATTTGTTTGAGATCTTCTAGACTGGCGCAATAGCTCAGCCCAGTGGTTCTCAAACATTTCTGGGACACCGTCTCCTTGATTCCGTAAACTCCTCCCTGGCGCCCCCTTTACTTCCCTACAGAAAGCATAATAATAATAATAATAATAATAATAATAATAATAATAATAATTTATTATTTGTACCCCACCCATCTGGCCGGGTCCCCCCAGCCGCTCTGGGCGGCTTCCAACAAACACTAAAATACATTAAAATATCACACATTAAAAACTTCCCTAAACAGGGCTGCCTTCAGGTGTTTTCTAAATGTCAGGTAGTTATTTATCTATTTGACATGGGATTGGGGGGTGTTCCACAGGGCGGGCGCCACCACCGAGAAGGCCCTCTGCCTGGTTCCCTGTAGCTTTGCTTCTCGCAGTGAGGGAACCACCAGAAGGCCCTCGGAGCTGGATCTCAGTGTCCGGGCAGAACGATGGGGGTGGAGACGCTCCTTCAGGTATACAGGACCGAGGCCGTTTAGGGCTTTAAAGGTCAGCACCAACACTTTGAATTGTGCTCGGAAACGTACTGGGAGCCAACGTAGATCTCTCAGGACCGGTGTTATGTGGTCCCAGCGGCCACTCCCAGTCCCCAGTCTAGCTGCCACATTCTGGATTAATTGTAGTTTCCGGGTCACCTTCAAAGGTAGCCCCACATAGAGCGCATTGCAGTAGTCCAAGCGGGAGATAACTAGAGCATGCACCACTCTGGAGAGACAGTCTGTGGACAGGGAGGGTCTCATCCTGCGTACCAGATGGAGTTGGTAGACAGCTGCCCTGGACACAGAATTAATCTGGGCTTCCATGGACAGCTGTGAGTCTAAAATGACTCCCAGGCTGCGTACCACTTTATGCAAAGTGGCGGTTTGCACAACCTACTAGGGAAGATAAATGACACAATAAAATTCAGGGCAGTGACATTTACTGAAGCCATTTAGTTTACTCCATTCAGCAAAACCGGTGAACTTGATCCAGCGATGTCAGCTCTTCAAATTCCGACAGCCAATGTCCCCAGTCAGTACTGCCCACTTTGGGAACCCTTTAAATATGGCCAACTCCAATCCACACAGAAATGCGATCTCCCAGGAGAGGGTGATGTTGGCCAGCTGATTCCGAGCTCTTTGCAGTTAATCCTTGTTCCTGCTTCGGGAAAATTAACAGGAAATGTCTAATGCATTGCAGCCGGAGTCGGTTATGGGGAAATATGCAAATAATCCATTTGTTTTAAGAAGCCAAGAAGAGTTCAGTGGGATCGTCACAGTTCTTTTTTTTTTTTAGCTCAGCATCCTGGTCCCCCCACAGGAGCCCCCCAGATGCGTACTTGGGAAACCCACAAGCAGGAGATGGTGTTCTGATGTGTGGAAGCGGCTAACAGCCCTGTTATGGAAGCGGCTATGGGCCCTGCCCATAAGGGATAAGATAAGATAAGATTTATTTATTGTCATTGTACAGGTAGAAGTACAACGTTGTACAAGTGCAACGAAATGGGATGCCATCCCATCCCATAAAAACAAAACAAAAAAACAGCACAAAAGACAAAAACCAAAAAACCACATTTTCAGCCACACATGCACACATGAACTCACACTATGTTCTGTAACTCCTAGCTAAAGCTTGCCTTCAGGGATCATACTGTGAACTGAATGTGAGTAAACCTCTTGTTACTTTTGAGGAGAGACTCTTGTGTCTTCATTCTTTTAAGGGGGATAAAAGGGGAGACCAGGAATAGTCTTAACTAAGAGATTCAAACGAATCTGCAAACTAGCTTCCAGCTATATTGAGGGGAATCTGCTTTGCTACATGACTCACTAGCGTGAGTGAAGGAAGGGTAATCATAGAATCCTAGAGTTGGAAGAGACCCCAAAGGCCATCCAGTCCAACTCCCTGCCAAGCAGGAAACACCATCAGAGCATTCCTGACAGGTGGCTGTCAAGCCTCTGCTTAAAGACCTCCAAAGAAAGAGACTCCACCACACTCCTTGGCAGCAAATCCCACTGTTGAACAGCTCTTACTGTCAGGAAGTTCTTCCTAATGTTTAGGTGGAATCTTCTTTCTTGTAGTTTGAATCCATTGCTCCGTGTCCGCTTCTCTGGAGCAGCAGAAAACAACCTTTCTCCCTCCTCTATATGACATCCTTTTATATATTTGAACATGGCTATCATATCACCCCTTAACCTTCTCTTCTCCAGGCTAAACATACCCAGCTCCCTAAGCCGTTCCTCATAAGGCATCGTTTCCAAGCCTTTGACCATTTTGGTTGCCCTCCTCTGGACACGTTCCAGCTTGTCCGTATCCTTCTTGAACTGTGGTGCCCAGAACTGGACACGGTATTCCAGGTGGGGTCTGACCAGAGCGGAATACAGTGGTACTATTACTTCCCTTGATCTAGATGCTATACTCCTATGGATGCAGCCCAGAATTGCATGGGCTTTTTTAGCTGCTGCATCACACATGCACACATGAACTCACACTATGTTCTGTAACTCCTAGCTAAAGCTTGCCTTCAGGGATCATAATGTGAACTGAATGTGAGTAAACCTCTTGTTACTTTTAAGGAGAGACTCTTGTGTCTTCATTCTTTTAAGGAGGATAAAAGGGGAGACCAGGAATAGTCTTAACTAAGAGATTCAAACGAATCTGCAAACTAGCTTCCAGCTATATTGAGGGGAATCTGCTCTGCTACATGACTCACTAGCGTGAGTGAAGGAAGGGCAATATTTAATCAAGATATCCTCTCCTACTATCCTTAATGTTCCCACAAGGACTGATGCAGATTCATTCCCCTTCAAGGGCTGGACTGGATGGGGGCAGAGAGGCATCCGTTAATTTGGCTTCTTGGCTCTCACCGTCAGGGCAAGGTTTAATATCCAAGGCCGGGGAGGAGGCGATAAAACTCTTGCAAAAGGCAGGCGGTGTTTGATTCTTGCCAAATCCCCTGTAGATTTGCCGTGCATTTATTAGCCATTATCTGTGAGTTTTCCAACATGCTCAGGTATAAGTTAAATATGGATCAGGGGTTTAAAGAAGAGGGCTCAGCAAGCAGGATATAAGCTTTGAAAATTGGATTGGAATTTAATAACCTGTCCTAATTACCTGAGGAGAAGGATTAGCTCAGGCCTGAGCGAACGGATTAGATTGAATCAGGAGACAATGTTTGCACTGACCCAGGAGGATTTTGATCAGTGGGGGAAATTTAGTCAGTCACGACCGGCTATTAAAATATCAGTTGTATACCTCAATTCGTGTTATTTTTGCAGGGTCCCCGGACGGCGGTAAAATGCGTCTCTGTGGCTGCGTACACCTCATAACTTTAAGGTACATGATTCTGCCCCCTCCCCCCAAAAAAATAATCAAGAGAAGTGAAGTTTGCTAAGGGCGCTGGGAATTATAGCTCAGCGGGGTTGGTGCAAGCAACAGTTCCCAGCAACACAAGGCACTTACAGGCTGTCAGTTTCTGTGGGGGTGGTGTCAGGGACCGTTCTGAAGAAGAAGAAGAAGAAGAAAAGAAGAAGAAGAAGAAGAGGAGGAGGAGGAGGAGGAGGAGGCGGAGGAAGAAGAAGAGTTTGGATTTGATATCCTGCTTTATCACTACCCTAAGGAGTCTCAAGGGACACGGGTGGCGCTGCGGGTTAAACCAGAGCCTAGGGCTTGCAGATCAGAAGGTCGGTGGTTTGAATCCCCGTGATGAGGTGAGCTCCCGTTGTTCGGTCCCAGCTCCTGCCCACCTAGCAGTCCGAAAGCATGTCAAAGTGCAAGTAGATAAATAGGTACCACTCCGGCGGGAAGGTAAACGGCGTTTCCGTGCGCTGCTCTGGATCGCCAGAAGCGGCTTAGTCATGCTGGCCACATGACCCAGAAGCTGTACGCCGGCTCCCTCGGCCAATAATGCGAGATGAGCGCCGCAACCCCAGAGTTGGTCATGACTGGACCTAATGGTCAGGGGTCCCTTTACCTTTATCTTTAAGGAGTCTCAAAGCGGCTCTCATTCTCCTTTCCCTTCCTCCCCCACAACAAACACTCTGTGAGGTGAATGAGGCTGAGAGACTTCAGAAGTGTGACTAGCCCAAGGTCACCCAGCAGCTGCATGTGGAGGAGCAGGGAATCGAACCCGGTTCACCAGATTATGAGTCCACTGCTCTTAACCACTACACCACACTGGCTCTGAGGAGGGCTGCACTGAGGAGGAATGGCAGGAGCCTCCCCCCCCCCCCCGCTACAGATCCAGATCCTGAATCTTCCCAGGAGCAGGAGGACAGTATAGATTTGGAACAGCGGTCTGCAGAGGGACATAGTTCAGAAGGCAGAAGCTGGGAAATACTGGATGGGGAACAGCTAGGAGAAGAAACACTGGAAGATTCACAGTCTCTGGACAGCATTCCTCCGCTTTCCGCACGGTCAAGAAGAGCTCGGAAAGTGGCAGAACAGAAAGCACACACGGCACAGAGGGTACAAGCTCAGATGACAAGACGTAGAAGTGATGTAGATTAATAGGGACGTAAGGGGTTGGAAACCCTAATTGGGAGCACCGCCATTCCTAGGAGATGGGCTCTTTGTTCTCTCGCTGCGATTAATAAAGCTTCTAACTGGTAAGAAGACTCCCTTTCCTTTGTTCTGCTTGTCTACTGCCACGGGAGGAGAAAGCCAATTCCCTGACAGGTGCGGGAGGGGGGGGGACACAACCACATTTTGGGAATACTTTCCCCAAATGTCAAACTTTTCGCAATATAGAATGTGAGAGGCGAATCGCACTGGGAAATGAGAATGTAAGAACACGAAGACAAGCCTGCTGGGTCAGGCCAATGGCCCGTCCAGTCCAGCAACCAACCAGATGCCCAAATGGGAAACCAGCAAGCAGGATTCGAACACAGCTCTCCCCTCCTGTGGTTTCCAGCAACTGGGATTCAGAAGCATTGCTGCCTCCGACTGTGGAGTCAGACCATAGATTGAAATCTCAGGGTCTGGGCTGCACCTAACCTGCTCCCCTCCCCTCACATTTCTTCGAGTCTTTGTTTTTATCGTGCCAGTTAATTTTTATTTACCATTCGGATTCGTCATTTTCAGTTTTTGGGAAGCCAACTTGGAGCTTTGTGGTTCAGAAGAAGGAAGGCTAAGATGTCCCTGACAAATCAATAAATAAATCTGCTGAAATATTATAAATGCCAGGCAGACAAATGACGACCACACACATATGCCCAGGTTTGTGAAACAATAATGTTGGTTGAAGAAGCATTAAATTGTCTTTTGTAATGAGCAGCCTTTATAATGTAGGAGAGCTTTTTCCAAAACTCCCCTGTGTGGCAAAGTTTTCCATTAAAAGCCTCTGGCAACTGGCAAGAAGAGGTTACGCTGATCCGCTGCGTCGTGATCATTTTGGACAGTAAAACTCTCAACTGTTGTTAAAATTGCCAGTTTAATGGGTTCAGTTTGAGCACGAAATGGGCAGAACCTCCCGCAGAGAGAAAGGGGTTCCTTCTGTTCTATTTTGGAATAACCGCTTGCAAAGATCCCCAGCTTAGAAGGACATCTGTCTCCTGTCTAGTAACATGTGTGGTTTTCATCTTCTCTAAAGCAACGACGTATATTTTAAAAAATCGCCGGTGAGAACCGGGTGGCTAACAGTGTGATCCAAGATGGGTTTAAAGGTAAAGGTAAAGGGACCCCTGACCGTTAGGTCCAGTCGCGGACGACTCTGGGGTTGCGGTGCTCATCTCGCTTTATTGGCCGAGGGAGCCGGCGTACAGCTTCTAGGTCATGTGGCCAGCATGACTAAGCCGCTTCTGGCGAACCAGAGCAGCGCACGGAAACACTGTTTACCTTCCTGCCGGAGCGGTACCTATTTATCTACTTGC